>CM062604.1:44595599-44950026 GCA_031470985.1 Agastache rugosa | reverse complement strand
CACTTGGAGATTAGGCAATGAACCAACAATGGTCATATCTTCCCAGGGAAAACTCCCACCCACTAAGGTCAACTAGCCTTTAAGTGTCCTAGGGAAAGTAGGTTTATGCCCTATCCAAGAAAAACTGCGAAATCCATATACTTGCAACTTTTCAAGCTCATGCAGATGCTTGAGAAGATGGAGGGTGAAACTCTTTATTGCTTTGATACACAAGTCCAATTCTTTTGACGCTTGGAATCATTTGCAGGATCTTTTCAGTCCATACAAGATTTTTTATGTAGACAAGAGTTTGGAGATTTTGTAGAGGAAGATTTGATCCATTTGGGGGATGAGAGTAGCTTATAAGCTCTATAGAGGACAAGATGCCTTGAATTGAGGCATCTTCCAAATTTCCAATGGCAAAGAGAAATGAGACGTATTATCACCAATTCTCCAATGTCTTTTCCATTTATAAGAAGTTGGAAGAATGATCAAGGTTTGAAGATTCATAAGATTAGATATGAGTGATGAAATATTGGGAAGACAAATTAAAGCAAGATACCTTAAATGAAACAACTCATCAAACAGATCAGAAGGGAGCAGCTCTATGGTGCGGTCACCCATGGCATTCAATACCCTAAGCAATGTAAAGCGTCCCCAAAAGGCTGGCGAGCTAGGAAAATTCCAGAGTTGAAAGCATAGAATGGTACGGATGGTTGGACCCCAAATTTGGTCTATATCAGAATGCTTGAAACTGATGCGTCGCTCATTTATCAAGCATTCTGGAACAACACGACCATGCATAACACAAAGAAACTTCTCTTCGTGGGCTTTCCTTATGCACAAGTCTCATACTATATCATGGAGGCTGCAACGCTTGATTTTCCCATTACTCTTCCTACTTGTCACAATTACAAGATTTCTCTTGACTAGATCCTCCAAATAGAGCTAGAGGCTTTTTTAGGACAAGAATTGCTAAGATCGAGTTCATATTCAGGACAAAAAAATTTCGGGCCGACTTTTTAGGACACCAACTTTTAATTTGTGCGTCTGTAGGACAAATTTCGGCCCGAATACTTATGTCTAGCCCGAATGCTTATGTGGAATGCCACATAGATAAAAATTTAATAAAAATAAAAATAAAAATAAATCATACACTCTCTCTCTCTTACTCACTCATCCCCTTCATCTATCTCCTCTCTCTCGTCACTCTCTCCAGAAAACCCACCATGCCCCCGCCGCCGCCGCCTTCGCCCACGCCCAACACCACTAGATCTCTCACCGTCGCCAGAAGCAGCAGGGGTTCTGGCCAAGTGTCAAACCCTCCAAATTTCCCTTTCTTTCTCTCGTCTCTTTCTCTCCCACCACTGCCCACTACCGCCGCCGCCGACGTCGCCCAACACCACTAACCAACTCCCTCTCTCACCGTCGACAGAAGCAACAGGGATTCCACCTCGTTCCGCCTCCTAATCTTCTCTATCTCTCTCTTCTCTCGAAGCACGAGCATCTGCGGCAGGCGAAAAGGTAGCCACGGCTCGTGCTCCTAGCGCGCGCAAAACCACCGACAAACTTGGCAACCGCACCCATCTCTCGATCCCACCGCGACCGCCGCTGCTGGTGTTGGAACAACGGCTCCGCGCTCCGGAAACTGGCCTTGCCGTTAATCAGCCACCGACACTGCTTCACCTTCTTCTTTGACTTCACTCTCACCTGACCTATGCAGGTCACCTTCGGCGACGACGGCTTGGGGTTTAGGCGGCGGCGCCGTCTCTTCTCCTGTCGATACTGGTGAGATTCGGGGGTGGCGGCTATATAAGCGGTGGTTGGGCTACACCTTCTAGTGATTGTAGTGCGTAAATACGAGCATTCAATTTGAGTGTAAAAGAAAGAATTTGAAGAAATTTTGGAAAGGAAAATAGGTGGTTGTGGTGGGATTGTGACGGCGGCCGCGGTGGGTTGTCTGGAGAGAGTGACTAGAGAGAGGAGAGAGAGGAAGGGGATGAGTGAGTAAGAGAGAGAGAGTGTATGATTTTTTTTTTAATTATTAAAATTTTATCTGTGGCATTCCACATAAGCATTCGGGCTCCACATAAGTATTCGGGCCGAAATTTGTCCTACGGATGCACAAATTAAAAGTTGGAGTCCTAAAAAGTCGGCCCGAAAATTTTTTGTCCTGAATATGAACTCGACCTTAGTTATTGTCCTAAAAAAACCTCTAGCTCCTCCAAATACTCCTTTGCCACCTCTTCCAAGCTTTTACTGCATCCATTTTCATGTTTCAAGAAGCCCTCAGCTAACCATAATTTAATGAGTGATGAAGCACGGATATTCTCATCTTCTGGATAGAATCCCATATACAGAAAACACGGCCTTAAATGATGAGGCAAGTGCGTGTAACTCAAAGATAGTATCCCCTCTAGCTCATCACCAACAATTGGATTTACAATTTTGGCAATTTCCTTCCAAGAGGATACAAACTCACTCACTGCAGACTGGATTAATCCAGCAACCAGGACAACAACAAGAGGTAGTCCCCCACAGCTTCTTGCAAGTTTTTTCCCAACTTCTTCCATTTCTAGTTGGTAATTGTTGTTCGCAAACACCTTTTCCTTAAGCAAATACCAACTTTGAGAATCATTCATGAACCGCATATGATGAGGAGGGCTAGAGTCGGGATAAGTAGCTAGATCCCATAGCCTCAATGTTAACATGATTCGACTTCCATTACCATCATCCGGGAATATGTTTCTTACATCATCCCAAACCTTTGTGCTCCAAACGTCATCCATTACAATGAGATACCTCCTACCTTTCAAGTTTTTATACACTTTCTCCGCCACAGTAAAATCATCAATCTCCTCTTTAGACATATGTTCTTCTAATAAGTTCATTGAATCTAAAAGACCTATAAGAATTTTTTGTGCACTATAATCTTGTGATATTGTGAGCCAAATACGAATATGAAAATGGTGAATGATTAATTGATCATCATAAACATTTCTAGCGAGAAGGTCTTACCGATGCCGCCCATACCCACTATGGGTATGATTTGGAGTTTGGATGACACGCCACAAAGCCGATCCTTTATTGCCATCAAATCATCATCTAAACCAATCACCGCACCGTCGCCACTGCCACTGGGTGCAATTCCTGATGATGATGACGATGAAGATGATGAGATAGCAATAGGTGAGTAAGCAGGTCGCTCGTCGGTCGTATCTCCGGCCATTAAACAAAACTTTTCAGTTACAGTTGTCAGCTGGTCTTCCAATTTCACGATTGATAGTTGAACCCATCTGTTATACGACTGCTGCGACATAAACTGTTAAATAATATCTTCTGCTTCATGAGCTAAGTCTCTGATACAAGTAGCGGGCCTGTTGCTACTGGGCCGCAAGCATTAAATGAAAACGAGGCGCAAGGAGCCCAAAGTGGGAGCAGGCCCGGTTGTTGAGAGACGATCCACTCGCATGCGCGAAGTTACTAGCCCGTTACACAAGGGTTCGAGAAGAAACAACGAAGAAGACGATAAAGATATCCTGAGCCTTTACCTATCTCTCGGTCCCCACTTTTCGTTAAGAGTTTCGACATTAGCAGAGAATATAATGGCGTACTCACCGTAGTTAAATATCAGAGTTTTGTACGCAAAGAGGGCATGCTATGAATGAAATTGTCTTCTTCCCTTAATTTTGTTGTTCTTTTTGGAGTTTGGCTCGCTCGAAGAAGTCTATCTTAAGTTTACTACTTCAAATCTCTTATCATTGGTGCTTGCATTGATCTTTTCTCATGGCTGATTCAGACCCCTTCGCTGCTTTTAAATCCTTCCAATCTCAGGTGGAGAGTCAGTTGTTGGCCACCAATACTGCCCTCCAAACCACCAACTCCAATCTACAGAAGTTCATAACGACGGTAGAATCTCGCTTTGCCACTTTGCAGATCCCTGATTCATCGGGATCCTCGAGTCCTCAGCGCTTTCCGCCACATCTTCCACCACCAGATTCACTATCTTTTTGTTCTATGAAAATGGAGGTTCCTAGTTTTGATGGCTCAGATCCCTCGGGCTGGATCTTTCGCGTCGAAGAATTCTCTTTCCACATGGAAGGCAACGCCGCCGCCTGGTTCCAGTGGATGAAGACGAACCGATTGTTGTCTACATGGTCGGTTTTTCTTCATAGTGTTCGTCACCGTTTTGGGGATTCTATCTACGACGACCCTCAAGGTGCGCTGTCGAAACTAACTCAGAAAACCACCGTCGCTGACTTCCAGACGGAGTTTGAAAGCCTTATGAACAAGGTAGAGGGTATTTCTGAATCCCTACTGGTTAGTTTTTTCATTACGGGCCTCAAGGCCGATATTCGTCGGGAACTCTCTTTCTCCAAGCCCTCCACGCTCATGGAGGCATTCGCGCTTGCCCGCGCCTATGAAGCTTGCTTGGAGGAGTCACGGGCAGAACAACGGTGGCTCTCTCGCGCTCCGGTTAAGGCGACGCCGGTTTCTTCCTTCGCTCCGCCGTCCCCATCTCCGCCAGTCTCGTTGTCGTCAGGCAACCCTTCTCCGACGCCGGGGTCCTCATCCTTCAAACCAATGCCACCACCACAGCTCCAGGGATTGCCTCTTCCGATTCGTCGTTTTTCTCCACAGGAACTCAAAGATAAACGAGAGAAAGGCCTCTGTTACAATTGCGATCAGAAGTGGGCCTCTTCTCATCGTTGTCGGAGTCGCTTCTATGGCTTATTTGGGACCGACGATGATGATGAGCTGGAGGAAGCTCCACCCGATACTACGGCTGTGATGGGGACGCCGGAAGTCGAGATATGTGGTGATATTTCCACCCTCCACACGTTATCTGGTCTCGGCCGACCTCGTTCGCTGCACTTGTTGATAGTGGCAGTACGCACAACTTCTTACAACCGGCGATAGCTCAATCACTGAAACTCAACACCCAGGTGATCCCTACTTTCCGAGTCTACGTCGGCAACGGTGATTTCATTATCTGCGACCGCATATGCCCAGCAGTTCCCATCGAAATTCAAGGACACACAGCTACGGTGGATCTTCATCTCCTCAAAATTGCCGGACCGACGGTGGTGCTGGGGATTCAGTGGTTACAGACCCTAGGTCCGGTCACACATAATTATGCGGCGCAGACCATGGAATTTTCAATAGGCGGCGTCACCACCACCTTGAGCGGAGATCCTTTGATTGATATCCAGCCCATTACATTTTCTCAGCTGAGAGTGGAGGCCCAACGTGAAGACATCGATATGATGTGGGCCATTTTCATTCGGCCCAATTTAGCTGCAAATGGGCCGAGTTCTTTAAATGAGTTTGTGGTGCCCGATTCCACCCCCACAACTCTACATCAGCTTCTACATCGATTTCAGCATCTATTCTCACCGCCTACTGGCCTGCCCCCCATCGCGCCGTTGACCACCGGGTTCACCTCCATCCTAACACTACTCCGGTCAATGTTCGACCGTATCAGAACCCTCAATTTCAGAAACAAGAAATGGAGAAGCTCGTCGCAGAAATGTTGGCCCAGGGGACTATACGCCCGAGCCAGTCCCCTTTCTCATCTCCGGTGCTCCTCGTTCAAAAGAAGGACGACACTTTCCGTTTTTGTGTCGATTATAGGGCACTAAATGCAGTCACAGTGCGTGATAACTTTCCCATTCCCACCATAGATGAGTTACTCGATGATCTTGGGAGCGCACAGATATTCTCGAAATTGGACCTTCACGCGGGGTACCATCAGATACGGGTACATCATCGCGACATCGCCAAAACTGCATTTCGTACTGCCGACGACCATTTTGAATTTTTGGTTATGCCGTTTGGATTATGTAATGCGCCATCTACGTTTCAAGCTACCATGAACCAACTTTTTGCGCCATTTCTCCACAAGTTCGTTGTGGTATTCTTCGATGACATATTGGTTTACAGCTCTACTATGGAGGCCCACGTCGAACATCTCCACCTAGTTCTAGAGAAACTCCATCAGCAACAATTTGTTCTCAAGGCCTCTAAATGCATCTTTGGGCATACTTCAGTTACTTACTTAGGCCATATTGTGTCCAACGGCTGTGTTCATGCAGATCCGGAAAAAATTGAAGCTATGCAGACCTGGCCGGTGCCACGCACGATAAAGCAACTCTGGGGATTCCTAGGCCTTACGGGCTACTACCGCCGGTTTGTAAGGCATTATGCAGGAATCGCAGCTCCTCTCACCGATCTGCTTTGCACCAATGCCTTCCAATGGTCTGAGGAAGCTGAGCTGGCTTTTGAGAAACTAAAAGAAGCTCTCTCCACGACTCCAGTTTTGCGACTCCCAGACTTCGCTGTTGAATTTGTGGTGGAGTCGGATGCCTCCGAGGTGGGCATTGGCGCGGTTTTGATGCAACAAGAACAGCCCGTCGCCTATTTCAGCAAGAAACTCAATCACCGAATGCAGACAGCCTCAACTTATACTAAAGAGTTGCACGCCATAGTGGAGGCTGTGCATAAATGGCGACAATACCTCCTTGGGCGGTTTTTCGTCATTCGCACCGACCAAAAGAGCATCCGGGAGCTTCTACAGCAAACAATCCAGACGCCCGAGCAGCAAAAATACGTAAGAAAGCTTTTGGGCTTCCATTTTCGCATTGATTATCGTTCTGGTTCCTCTAATAGGGCAGCGGATGCTCTGTCACGACGTCATGGGAAGCAAGTTATGGAGACTGAAGAGGATTCGGCTTTGCTAACTAATTTTTTAGCTGTCTCCACCCCGGTAACAGAATTGTTGGAACGGCTAAGGCAAGAGAATGCTACTTTTGCGGACCTCAAGGAGATGCACCAACGCCACCAATCCCAGCAACTGAGCTCAGATTATGCTATCAATGAGGGCGTTTTGACTTATCGACAGCGATACTACATCAGTAAACACTCTTCTCTCATTCCCCAACTTTTGCAAGAAGCACATGCCACCTCCCTAGCTGGCCATGGAGGTGTGAAGAGGACCTTAATCCGTCTTGCCTCCACCTTTTACTGGCCTAACATGCACGCGACGGTGAAGGATTACGTGGCGGCGTGCCTTGTGTGCCAACAAACCAAATATTCTACCCAACCCCCAGCTGGTCTGCTCCAACCCCTACCGGTCCCGACCAAGGTATGGGATGAGCTCACGATGGACTTCATTACGGGGTTGCCCCCGAGTCGTGGATTCACCGTAATTCTAGTGGTAGTTGACCGGTTAACGAAATTCGCCCATTTTGGTCCGCTCTCATCCACATTTACAGCAGCTACTACTGCTTCTCTGTTCACAGAGATGGTGGTCCGACTTCATGGGTTTCCCTCCATCATTATCTCTGACCGTGACTCGGTTTTCATGAGCGCATTTTGGCAACAAATCTTCAAATTGAGTGGCACCACCCTTCGCCACAGCACGGCATATCACCCTCAGACCGACGGCCAGTCGGAGGTGGTCAACCGCTCCCTCGAGCAGTATCTGTGGGCTTTCACTATGGATAGACCTTCCTCTTGGTCTTCATACCTTAATTGGGCTGAATTCTCACATAACACCTCGTATTGCAGTAGCATAAGGATGACCCCGTTTGAAGCTCTTTTTGGCAGACAACCTCAGATGATACCTCAGTACACAGCAGGAACTACTCAAATCCAAGCTCTCGATGAACTCCTCCAAGAACGGGATATTCTGCTTCATAAATTGAAGGAAATCCTCCAGCAAACCCAGTTTCGAATGAAACAACAAGCAAATCGCCATCGCCGCGATCTTGAGTTCCAGGTCGGGGATTTGGTTCTGGTTCGTCTTCAGCCATACCGTCAAACCTCTGTCCGCCGAAGACGATTCCCCAAAATTACTCAGAGGTACTACGGCCCATTTGCTGTCACTGAAAGGGTGGGACAAGTAGCTTATCGCCTGGACCTTCCCCCGGAGAGTCGAATCCACCCCGTTTTCCACATCTCCAAATTGCGGCCTTTTCGAGGGGACACAACGACGCCGGTTTGCACTCTGCCGGAGAACTCTCGCGACTCTAGTCCCATGCCGATGCCACTAGCAATTTGTGAAGAACGCAACATTATCACGCCGGCAGGACCCAAGCAACAGCTCCTGGTGCAATGGCAAGGGGAGCCACCAGAGTGTTCGACATGGGAAGACAAGGAGGAACTCTGCCATTCTTTCCCTAATTTCAACCTTGAGGACAAGGTTGATTTTGATGGGCAGGGTAATGATACAAGTAGCGGGCCTGTTGCTACTGGGCCGCAAGCATTAAATGAAACAGAAGTGCAAGGAGCCCAAAGCGTGGGAGCAGGCCCAGTTGTTGAGAGACGATCCACTCGCATGAGGAAGTTACCAGCCCGTTACCAAGGGTTCAAGATGAAAGAACGAGGAAGACGATAAAGATATCTGGAGCCACCTATCTCTGGTCCCCACTTTTCTATTAAGAGTTTCAGCATTAGCAGAGAATAGGATGGCAGACTACTGTAGTTAAATATCAGAGTTTTGTACGCAAAGAGGGCATGCTATGAATGAAATTGTCTTCTTCCCTTAATTTTGTTGTTCTTTTTGGAGTTTGACTCGCTCGAAGAAGTCTATCTTAAGTTTATTACTTCAAATCTCTTATCAGTCTCTGATCCTGGCCTCCCAACGCTTGGCTTTCTCTGGAAAATCTTCAAGGAATGATTGCAAGTAAACTACATACTCATGGATGGATCTTATTTTTTCTTCCGCGTCATTAGAAAAGGAATATTTAGCTTGATTAGAAGTTAGATGTGTAGTTTTCGAAAGGGAAGCAAGAGCAGCATAGGCTGCCATTTTGGGCGATGGCCGGAGAGTGTTACTGCTCTTTCTCTTTGATTGTGTGTGTGACTGTGAGTGTATGAATGAGAGAGAGGGGGCAAGGATTTTAATTTAGCCGTTTAAAAATTGTTGACTCGTCAAACTTTTTTGTGTGTGAAAGGGTTGACTAATCAAAATCTATTGGGAAAATGTGCAAATATTGGTAGAGCTAGATAAATACCATTTTAATTAGCTGTAAATTCACCCTTCTCTAAATTTTTCAGGTGTAATTAACCTCTCGCTCTGATGGAATCGACACTTTCGTTAGTAAAAAAAAATTGATGTATTTCTATTCTTGACCCTCACAATTTCCAACGGATTATATACTAATAGGTATAATAAAGTGTTAATAAAGTAACTTTTTAGTCAATAAAGTGCTAATAAAGTATTTTTTTTTTAGCTTAAAGTAAGCTCTAATTCTTTCCATAAAAGGAAATATGTCATATTGAATGGGACGGAGGGGGTATATAATTGGTGCTAAAAGCTCAAATTATGGAAAAAATTATTTCAAACCCTAGCTCACAACTATCAAAATTCAGGCGAGATTCTCACATAATTTGCACGAAAAAGAATGACGAACCACTTGAAGAATATGAGATCACCAATGTCAACAACAAATAGTTGGCTTGGATTGCAAATTATCGAAGAACTTCGCCTGAATTTTGATAGTTGTGAGCTAGGGTTCAAATCAATTCTTTTCCTATTTGAGCTTTTAGCACCAATATTTAATTCTTAGGAATTGTAAGGGTCCCACAAGAATAAAAATTAATCAAAAATATTTTTTTTGCCAACGGAAGTGTTGTTTCCGTCACGGTAAGGGAGTAATTGCACCCGGAAAATTTAGGGAGGGATGAATTTGCGCCTAAATAAAGTTGATATCATTTAATATTACCCAATACGAAGGGGGAATTTGCACATTTTCCCATATCTAAACTGATATTCTCATAAAAAAAAAAAAAACTACCTGATCAATATATTTTTCTTAATTTACTCTCTCAAAAAAAAATTGTCAAGGGGTCTAATTTATCATAATTATAAATAGTTATAAATGAAATTTAGAAAATAATATTCGAAATGGATAAAAATTTGATTAAAAATGAAAATCATTCGAACTGAATCATGAAGTTACAGTTAGTCATTGAATTTATTCAGAGAATAATGTATTCATCACTGTTCACAATATGATCTTTTGTCCCTTAATTTGGTCACGAGACTCGATAATTGTGTATGAATACATGCTCCACACGATATGTGTATTGTATTTAACAATATAAAAATAACATTGGTCGATAATTGTAGTCACAATCAATAATCACACTCCGCGCGATTCACACCCTGCTGCACCAAAGCCTCAATTCCTTCAATATCCCACGAAATATTTTGGCTTTAATTTGCCCTCTTTTAGGGGGAATTCCTCGAATTTTCGCCTTTTCCAGTTTATAATTATTCTCCATTGATATTTGTGTGAGCTTGCTAACTAGCTTCTGTCTGAGCACTGCACGAATAATTAAGCAGAGAAAGAATAAAGAAGAATTGGGCTTAATTTCTAGATGAAGAATTTAGTAGCTATTTATAAGCAAACGGAGGAGCCAAGAAAATGCAACTTGTTAGACTTTATAACTGAGAAGTTTCGTAGTCAAATGGTTTCACACACTATTTATAATTTGTTAGTATTTCTTATAGTCAAATCAAATGGGGTCTCATTTTATTTTATATTTTTAACAATTTTGTCAAACGATTGTAACCATGCCTTTGATACCATTATTTCCAATCAGATGACATATTAATTTGTTTGGATCTATTTCTGCCTCTTGTAAATATAGATAGGTTCTCGTCATGAATCTTGGTTTTAAAGTCAAGCAAATACGACGTACTTGAGTTACTTTATTGTTCATGGTCTGACTAGATTGGCTAAGGAGTTTTTTACATTGTATATTTGGAATGAACCCCTAACTGTTGTGAAGGATGTTCTTCATTTTTCATCTCCGTATTCGTATTAATAAATTCCTATTTTTCCTAATAGAATAAACAAAAAAATTGTCACTATTTGTCAACGCATAAATGATAAATAGCAACAGAGGTGGACTTTTGTTCGAACAAAATAGTCAAGCTCTTGGGTAGTTTCGTGGAAATTAGATATCCAATTTATTATTATTATTATTATTATTATTATTATTATTATTATTATTATTATTATTATTATTATTATTTATTTTTTATCTATTTATTTATTTATTTTTTTTAAAGAATAAGCTCAGGTACTATACTTGTAAGTGTGAAATATGAGCGTTTCTAGAAAAAGATGTTTTGACTTTTGTTTGGGATTTGAACATATCAAACGAGAAATCGAACCAACCACTATTTCGAAAATATAATTAATCGAACCAATCAGTTAGATTAATAAAATAATTAATATTTCCAAAATTGAGGATACCGGTTTGATTTTGATTTTTATTTATAAAAAAAGACAGTTAATTTGACCATAAAAAATAGTATAATTTAATACTAATGTAAATAGTAAATTTACCAATTTACTAATTTATAATGTTTATTTTATTGAGATTAAGCATTAATGTTCTACGATTTTGAATTATTTTATAATTTGTGTTCCCAAGGAGACATTCAACGGATGATCTGATCTCAAATTGTGTTAATGTTCTGCGTTCAAACCCCATCGCTTCTCTTCCCCAAGTCAAAAAAATCATTTTATAATTTGATCTATTCTAAATTATATGAAGGGATACAAACCTACCATTTAGTATGGGGAGCATTATCTATGGTAAAATTAGAAATGAATTTTCGAGTGATTCATTTGTGAGAAATTCGTAAACCACAACTCTTCTAGAAACTTGTGCCTTGTGCCCAAAAGCCTACCCCAATCGAGCCACATATAGGCCCGGCCGGACGGGTGTCAAAAAAAGGCCCGGCCCAATTTCGGACCGGGTTGGGCGTCAATTTTTTAGGCCCAAACAATTTTCGGGCCGGGCCTGGAGCATCACATTTTCGTAGCCGAAAAATTGGATAAAATCCGTGGGCTCGGTAGCATGCCGCCTTTAAAAATTACACTACAAAACAGTTTCGGGCCGGGCTGGGCGTCAATTGTTTAGGCCCGAAAATTTTTGGGCTGGAACGGGCGTCATATTTTCAAGCCCGAAAAATTTTCGGCCCTGCCCGTCCCAATTTTTTCAAAAAAGCCCGCTGGGCCTGGCACTGCCCAGAATTTTGACACCTCCACATTTAGGTAGTGTATCCTCCCAATAGTACTAACTTCGTTAACAAACTCCTCGCCATTAATTTTCTTTCGATTTGTTGAGCACTTTCACCTCAACCTTTATTTCAATTGACAACTTCCCTTTGTAGACGACTCCATACCCTCCTTCGTCCAAGTTTTCATTAAAATTATTAGTGATCTTTCTTATAATTTTTATGAGTTGTTAATAAGCATATTTTGATAGATCTAGCAAATGTAACAAACTTAATGACGTAGCGCATCATGCCCGGAAAAAGATTGAAATGATCATGATCATGATCGTGCGAAGAAACTTGCTTGGAAGATGACAATCGTTGCAATGTGGTGCATACAGACGAATCCAGACGATCGTCCATCCATGAACCGAGTAGTGGAAATGTTGGAAGCCTGTCAATTCCTGATGAATTTGGATGAAAGTTCACCTCCACTTGTGATGAATTTCTATGAAAGTTCATGTTCGACCACCGCCAATTCTGGTGTATCCTTGCAACAACATTATGAAATAATTGTAAAATTATACTAAAAATATTACTCCCTCCGTCCCAATATTCATGGCCTGTATTTCTTTTTGGGCCGTCCCATGTAACATGATCTGTTTCATTTTTTGGCTAAGTTAAAGCTTATTTAGATCCTAATTAAAGCACTTTATTGATTAAAAAAGCACTTTATCGATTAAAGCATTAAATATTGAATAAAACATATGGGTCACACACCTTTTTGATCCCTAATTTCTTTCTCCTTAATACTCGTGCCCAAAAGAAATATGCCATAAATATACTTGTGTCCAAAAAAAAATATGCCATAAATATTGGGACAGAGGGAAAGATAAATTAGAATTGAAGAGAAAAAAATAACAAAATCTAATTAAATATGGATTGCGAGACAAGTGAGACACCAAAATTGGGGATAGAGGATCCTGAGGGAGGAACCACACTCTAACTAAATAGTTTACAATGTTAAGGGGCCGTTTGGTAGCCTAGATAAGGCTTAGATAGCTTACATATCTCCCCTAAACTTGTGTTTGGTAGCCTTGTTGCACAATCTCTGAAGTCCGTTATTAATACCGGCCCGCCACTAATTTACTGTTGCTCTTTAGAAATGGTATCCGACCAATTTGGTGGGATATGTATGCTATGCTTCAACAGTAGCTAAGATTAGATACAAAATGACAATATTATCCTTCCAAACTTCATCTTCTATCCCCGAAGAAGGAGACGGCGGCGGCGGAAGGAGGCGGCGGCCGTGGTAGAGAGAGAGAGAGAAAGAGTGAGAAAGAAGAAGAAAGAGGTGGCGGCGGAAGAAGTAGGGGTGAACATTCGGTTTGGTTTTGGTCTAAACCAAACCAAACCGAATAAATTAAAATTTTTAAAATCAAAACCAAACCAAACCGAACTAACCGAATAACCGAACCGAATAAACCAAATTTTTAAAAGTTAAAACCAAACCAAAACCAAACAAACCGAATCTGGCCATGTTGTTCTAAATATTTCATCCAAAATCAACAAAAATATACTTAATACAATAAGACAATAATAGTATTTTGATTTAAAAAATTAACATAACATATATATATACACACACATATTATAGGAAAAGCCAAATATGTTAAACGAAAGCAACAAAAAGATCGGTCCATCGTTGTTGCATGATGTTGATATCCATACTTTATTTCAAGTTCTATTGGATCCAACAAGCTCTTGCGCTTAAATTCTTTCAAATTATTTTTTCATTATTGAGAAAAGTTATATATAAATATAATTAATTTATATATACTATATAAAAATTAATATATATATACATATATAAATATAAAAATTCGGTTTTCGGTTTGGTTTGGTTTGGATGCCAAAGCATCAAACCAAACCAAACCAAACAAATTAAATTTAAAAAAAAATAAAACCAAACAAACCGAACAAACCAAACCAAATTCTATTTCGGTTTGGTTTGGTTTGGTTTTCGGTTTTCGATTAGTTTTGTTCACCCCTCGGAAGAAGGAGGAGGCGGCGGAAGAAGGAGGCAGCGGCTGTGGTAGAGAGAGAGAGAGAAAGAGTGAAAAAGAAGAAGGAAGCGGCGGCGGCGGAAGAAGGAGGCGGAGGAGGCGGAGGCGGAAGATGCAGGCGGCGTTGGAAGACGAGAGGAGAGAGGAGAGAGAGAGAGATGAGGGGAGAGAGAAGAAAGAAGATGAGATGAGAGAGAGATGAGGGCAGCAACAAGTGGAGAGAGAGAGATGTGGTTGTGGTGTTGAAGACGAGAGGAGAGAGAGATGAGTGTGGAGAGGAAAAATAATTATATAATTAGGGGTAGAATAATTATTTCTCATTTAATCTTGAATTTAAACTAGGGTACCAAACAATCAATCTATTATATGTACGTTACATATCTTATCTACCAAACACAAAGATACGATATCAATCTTAATTTATCTACGATACATATCTTACTTTAAACTATCTTATCATATCCTAACATGCCTATCAAACGGCCCTAAGGATTCAGAAAACACTTGACGACCCAATTAAATATTATAACCCTCATTTTCTCCAATATTCCATGAAATATTTCGCATTTGACCACATCCAAAGTTTCCTCACTTTCCAACTCGTCGATAAATCTCGTTCTGACCTCTTCGATTGATGGTTGCTCACCTTGATCTTCACGCAGCTGATGGCAAAAAAAGAAAAAGAAGAGAGTATAATCGGAGGAATTTAATTCCAAGAAATACGAAAAGTGGCTATATTTTATCTTTTCGATTTTAAATAATTAGTTTACCTTATTGACTCTTACTCCCTCCGTCCCAATAACAAAGTCTCATTTTTTTTGAGTACGGGTATTAAGAAACAAGAGTAAAAAGATAAAAGATGGAAGGTCCCAAGCTTTTTGAAGGGTTAATTATTTCCATTTTTGAAATGGGACCTCGCTATTGGGACACCCGAAAAGAACAGAGGGATCTTGCTATTGGGACGGAAGGAGTATTATATATGCATGTATGCATGTATTGAGCACTATTGTTGTTTATGGATCTGTCAAATAAGCCTAGCTTGAAAGTAACAAGGTAGGATGAGTAGAAGCCTAACCTGGAAGCGGAAACCAACTTGAAGTCCTAACTTCAACTCCCTCTGTCAGTTCCAACTCTTTTATATGAAGTTGAAAGGCATCATCATCTCCCTCTGTCAGTTTCAACTCTTTTATATGTTTGGCTGACTCAACAACAGACTCCATGCATTCTCTTACTTGAATCACTTCAAGTGTCCAGATTTCTCCTATTTCTTCTGGAATCTTCTCTAGATTCGGACAAGAACGAAGCACTAGGCGCTGCAGTATTGGGAAGGAGTTGCTCTGCATTGTCCACTGCCGGAGAGATGATGTCTCAATTAGCAAATATTTGAGCTCAGGAAATTCATCATCGCCTGTTTCCCATGTTTCGCCATAGCAAGCGCGATCTCGTAGTTTAAGCACTTGTAGATTAGGCAATGAACCAATAATAGACATATCTTTCCAAGGCAATCTACCACCCACCAAGCTCAACTTTTTCAGTGTCCTTGGAAAACTAGGATGTTGCCACTGCCAATAGAAATCCAAGCACCCTTTTACTTGCAACTTTTCAAGTTGAAGCAGATCCCTGAGAAGATGGAGTTGATAATCTATATGGGATGTATAAACAAGTGCCAACGTTTTGACATTTGGGATCATTTCCACCATCTTCTCACTCCATACAAGATTTATGACGCGAGAGAGAGTTTGGAGATTTACCAAAGGAAGATTTGATATTCCTTCTGGGGGATGAGGTATATAAAGATCATAGATGACGAGATGCTTTAACTGCGTCATCTTCCACATTTCCAATGGCAAAGAGAAATTATCTTCAGATCTCCAAGTTTTCTTCTTAATTTCAGGATAGCTTGGTAGAATGATCAAGGTTTGAAGATTCACAAGATTAGATATGGTTGATGTAATCTCCAACCTTCCATTTAAAGCTAGATATCTTAAATAAAAGAGCTGAAATACTTGGGGAGAGAGCATTTTGCGGCTGACACTCGCATCATGAAATACCCTAAGCAATTTAAAACGTCCCAAAAGGTGTAGCAAATTAGGAAAATCCTTGGGGTACTTGAAGCTCAAAATGGTACGAGTGGTTGGTTCCCACAAGCAGCTATCCATATCAGAAAGCATCAAACTCATGCGTCGCTCGTCTATCATTTGATAATCAACACGTCCATCCATAACACGAAGAAACTTCTCTTCATGAGCTTTCCTTTTGCACAAGTCTCGTACCATATCATGGAGGCTGCAACTCTTGATTTTCCCGTCGATCTTCCTACTGTTGACAATTACAAGATTTCTCTTCACAAAATCCTCCAAGTACTCCTCTGCCTCCTCTTCCAAACTCTTATCACTTTCGTTTTCACATTTCAGAAAGCCCTCGGCTTCCCACAATTTAATGAGCGTTGCAGCGCGGATTTTCTCATCTTTTGGAAAACCTCCAAAATACAGAAAACATGACCTTAAATAATGAGGCAAGTGCGTGTAACTCAAAGATAGTATCCCATCTACCTCTTTACCAACAACTGAATTCACATTTTTAGCAATTTCCTCCCAAGAAGCTCGAGTGCTGTTGACCGTAGAGAGTAATCCTGCAACTAAGACAACAGTTAGGGGTAGTCCTGCACAACTCTTTCCAATCTCTTCCCCAATGTCTTTCAAGTGAGACGGGCAATCGCCGTTTGCAAACACCTTTTGCTTAAGCAAATTCCAACTTTGAGTATCATTCATGATCTGCATCTCATGTAGAGGACTGTTAGAATCAGGATAAGCAGCTACTTCCAACAGCCTTGTGGTTACCATGATTCGACTTCCATTACCATCATCTGGGAAGATTTTCATTAAATCATCCCAAACCTCAGTGCTCCAAACATCATCCATTACAATGAGATACCTCCTGTACTTCAAGTTCTGAAATACTTTTGTTGCCATTTCAGACACGTCCACCTTCTCTAGTTTTTTGTATATGTCTCCACGCCCTTCCACATCGGCATCCAGTACCACCCCATCAGATTTATTAATCTTTAGCCCGAACAATAGTTCCTCCAATAAATTCATCGACTCTAAAAGGCCTACGAGAATTTTTTTCAAACTATGTGTAGTAATATAATCTTGTGACAAATAAATCCAAGCACGAATGTCAAAATAGTGCAAGATATCAGCATGATTGTAAACAGTTGTAGCAAGAGCTGTTTTACCGATGCCGCCCATACCCACTATGGGTATGACTTGGAGATGATTGGACGGCTCTCCACAAAGCCGATGCCATATTGTCGTCACATCGCCCTCTAAACCAATAACTGTATCGTTGGCAGCAGCTGTGAGTCTTGATGATGAAGAAGAAGATGGAGGTATATAAGGAGGTCGCTCTTCCATGACTTCTCCTGCGATCGAACCAATTTTTTCCATTACACTTTTCAGCTGCTCTTCTAGGTTTGGTAGATCCCTCCCTTCATGACTTGGCTGAATCTGATGCCACATGAAATATTCAATAAAATCTTGTGTTTCATGAGCTATGTCCCTGATCCTGCCTTCCCAACGCTTGGTTTTCTCTGGAAAATCGTCAAAGAATGATTCCAGGTGAATTACGTATTCATGGATGGATCTGATTTTTTCTTCCGCATCATTTGAAAAGGAATATTTAGCTTGATTTGAAGTTACATGTGTAGTTTTCGAAAGGGAAGCAAGAGCAGCATAAGCTGCCATTCTGCGCGTAAGCTTATCAAATGGCCGGAGGATTTCACTTTGGTTGTGTGAGTGAGACTGAGAGAGAGAGAGTAAGGAGATGTGGATCATAAAATATATTAGTGATTAAAAAACGAAATATAGTTTTCAATCAAATATTATAACATAAAAAATCTTGCCGTGGAATTTTTTTATTTTCATTAACTTTTCAATTTTTTTAATGGTTTAGTACTATTTCTTTTCAAAATTATTACATTACAAACAGTTATTAAATATTCCATATTTAGATTTTATAATTTTGCAATCATTAATTTATTTTCAGTTGATCATAGTAATTAGGGCTTGTTATTCCATAATATGAGGTTTTAAAAGTCACAATTTTTACTTTACGATAAAAAAGAAAAGAAAAAAATACAAACTTATAACTATCACTACAACAAAAGTTTTCATTAATGACCTGAGGTTTGATAGCTATTATGCGTGTTTCAAAAATTAGAGACATTTGATTGTATAACTAGTGCTTCAATTAAATATAAAAAAATAATAACAAAAAATAACAACAAAATTATTCAATGTCATCACATCACATGACAGGCATAGACTCCTGCGTAACGTAATCATGCATCAATGGATGATTGAGTTTATTCTTTCCTTTTCTCTTTGAATCATACATGTAGGGTCGGTCATTTTGTCTTTTGCTTTATTTGATAAACGACTTTTAAATTAAGAGCATCTCTAATGGAGCCCTCAAAGTAAGAGTAATATTTTTAAAATCGGACTGGGTATTGAACCAGTTATTTATTTGAGTAACTGATTCGACCGGTTACACTATAAAAAAATGCGAAAATAATGACGGAAAATTTCATCGTTAAATTGATTTAACGACGGAAAACGGTCGACGCCATTTCGCTCGTCGCTAAGACAAATAACGACGGAATATCCGTTCCGTGACAAGCTTAACGACGGAACTAATGACGGTATTCCGTAGTCTACTTGGCGTCACGAATTTCGTCATCGGCTGACGGCGACAGAATGACGACAAAGTATTATGTCCCTGTTAACGACTGAACTATTTCCGTCGTTATTAACGATAGAAATAGTGACGGAATTCCGTCGCTAGTAACGACAAAATAATTTCCATCACGGATGTTGACTGCTTCGTTTGACTTTCTAGAGACGGAATTTCCATCACGATTCCGTCGCTAAAGCTGAGGCAGTGGGCAGTATATATCCAATTTTTTTTTCTGTTTCCATGAATCACAAACACCAATTCAATATCTTACTAATCACATGAAATACGAATCAAAAATACAATTATTGAATCTCAATTAAACAGTAATTCATTGTTGAATTTCCTAAAAAAGATCAATGTAACAAAAGTTCAATACCTAAACAATGTTTGAACATAATAGTTTCGAAATAAAGTTGAACTGATCATAGTTTTGAAACAAACAGAGGTCATACAAATCATCATAATCCAGGAGGCGTCTGATCTCTCCTATGCAGCGAGTCGAGTGCATCGAGTCGGTCCTGTGTGGCTTTAAGCTGGGCCGACATTTGTGCCATCATTTCACTTTGTTGAGCCATCATTTGACTTTCCATATCACGATCTGCTGAAAGTTTAGCTATCTGCTCCTGCATCGCCGTGAATGTAGTCGAGCTCTCAGAGAGATTTCCGACACTTGAAGAAGAGGTACCAAGACTGTGTGCCATGTAATTAGCAGATCGTACTCCTCCTCGAGTCTAGGCCTCCCACAGCTTCAGCGTAAACTTTTGACCTATCAATAGTTGGTACCTTAGACGTGTCGGGATCTGGCTGACTCAAAGCCTGAATCCTCTCATCCATCCTCATCTGCATCAACAAAAGTTTTGATAATTCAATATATTTTAATTTTAATTGTAAAAAAATAAATGAGTTAGTTTTCAAAAACATCAAACTTACCGCAATACGGCGAGCCTTCGGGTCTGTGTAGTCGCCGTCCTTAGTCTTGTGCAATCTTTTAAACACGTCTGCAACGACCTCCTCAGTGACTCCCTTCTCCTTTGCCTATGCAGAAAAAAAAAATTAGTAAATTATTAACTATAATAATGTAATAATATCAATTAAACTTTAGTTTCTGTACTTACTATCTCAATAGCATACTCTTGAGCACTTTTGGATAGGGCTGGCAAATTTCCGGGCCGGGCCGGCCCGAACCCGCCGGGCTTTTTGGGCCCGTCCCGAAAATTCACCGGCCGAGAAAATACGAGCTCCAGCCGGCCAGAAAATTCAGGCTTTATAGCATATTTTACCGGGCCGGCCCGAGCCCACCGGGCTTTTGCCTATTTCGGGTCGGGCCGGCCCGAAAATTCATCGGGCCAGCATTTGCGGAGCCCAGCCCCGCCCGAAAACAGGCCGGCCCGTCGGGCCGGGCCTGTTTTGACAACACTACTTTTGGAGCATCCTCTATGCTTTGAAATTCCAATTTCCGGTCCATCAGGCTCGGATAGTCGACTGCGTCGTGCTCTTTCTGACTTTTCTTGGACTTCAGGACTATCCCAATATAGCCAACCATCCCATGCGGCTGTGGGAATCTATTCGGGTTTCCCTTTTGTTGGATCATTTCTGTTGCCCTTTGCCGCGTGAATAAAGTCTCTATACCTTCTCGCTCTGGCAGTCCAGCTACTCCATCCAGACAACATTGAGTACGCCAGAAAATCACTAATTGTCCATATCAAAGCTGCTCGCATTTGAAAGTTCTGCTTCAATGATACGTCGTACGTATTGACACCCACCTCCCAAAGCTTTATCAGGTCAGCTATTAGTGGCTGCAAAAACACATCAATGTTGTATTTCGGGTTACATGGCCCGGACACTAACACTGTGAGAAACATATATTGCTCCTTCATACACATCCAAGGAGGCAAGTTGTATGGTGTTAGAATCACGGGCCACGAAGAATATTGCTTGCCAAATTAATCAAATGGTTGAAAACCATCTTTAGAAAGGCCCAACCTAATATTACGAATTTCACGAGCAAAATCAGGATAAGTATTGTTCAATTGTTTCCACACAGGTGAGTCTGCAGGGTGGCGCATCACCCCATCATCAATTGATGTTGCATGCCAGCGCATTTCTCCTGTTGTAGCCTTAGATGCATACAGTCTTTGTAGCCATGGAATTAAAGGAAAGTAGTACATCCTCTGACATGCTACTTGTTGCCTTTGATGGCCACCAACAATCTAACTAGTCTTCTTATAACGAGGTGCATCGCAGACCTTACAACGAACCAAATCACTGTCTTCCCCCAATAAATCATGCAATTATTGAAGCAACAATCAATCTTTCCTACAGGTAAACACATCCCACGCAATAACTTCTTTGTTTGGTATAAGTTATCAGGTATCAAATTAGGCTCAGGGGCAAATCTCCTTCATGAATTGCGTGATCTGATTAGAACATTTTTCGGATATGTTGTTCTCTGATTTTAAGCTCATGACGAGCCAGAAGCGACAATTGTGTATGCTTTTTACAGCCGGGCCACAATTCTTTATCTGTGGCCGCCAACATTTCATAGAATTATTGCGCTGAAGGATTTGGCGGCTCTTCAGTATCTTCATCACCAAACTGAAAGCCTACAACATCATACACCATTCTGTGGTACGTACTTGAGCCCTCATTAGTATCAAAACTCATATCATCACCCGTATTTGCTCGCGTATCTCCTTGAAACGTCCAAGTCTTGTAATTCCGAACAAACCCATACCTCATAAGGTGATTTCGAACTTCATTTTTATCCTTGTATTTTGTGTTATCACACTTTGTACACGGACACTTAATCTTGTCACCATGCATGAAGAGTGGTTTGCTACTTGCAAATTCAATGAAACTAGACAGTCTATTTTTAAAATCAGGATTTAGACCACCTCTCCCATCAAACCGTCTATACATCCATTCACGATTCGGATCGGTCATTTTCTGAATTCCTAATAAAAACATGTAGAACTTGGTTCAAATCAAAGAAATTCCTAACTACTTGAATCGAACAAAATTCCCCACTATCCTAACTACCAAGTGCTCGACTCTGCCAGCTATGTTAACTATATTGGTTCAAAATAACTACGTTACCCAACCCCTAATATTAAAGCAATTCAAAATAAGCATAATTATCAAATTTCAACAAAATAACCAAGGCACAACCTGGTTCAAATCAAACAAATTTCAATCAATTCACAAATGATTTGTTGGGAGACGATCTTTAAGACGTAATTAATTTCTATCCCAAAGGAAGAAGATCCTTAAGAAATTAATTACGTCTATCCCAATAAATATCTCAAACTAGGAAAACAAATTCATTCACATTTTTTTTTGCCAAGAATCTACTGTCACAACCAATAAATAAAATCAAACTTTACAATAATTAATTGACTTTTGCTAAACTTATTTTATAGTGAGAGTTTTAGTGGCATTCAAATTGGCCTATAGTCTACATATATATCTAATTTAATATACATTCTTCGATATATACATACATATAAGATTGAATAAAATTAACCTGTTTTCTGCATATGATTAATTAAACCAAGAAATTGAAAACACATGACACACACAGAACATTGCACACACACAAAGAGAGTCTAGCGAGAGAGTCAGACCTTGAAGCAAGTGGTTGGAAACTTGAGGCTTTGGGGGATTGCTCGGGCAGATGGCGAGATGCTGCGAGAGAGAGAGATATGGTGAGAGAGAGAGATAGAGATAGAGAGGGAGAGAGAGAGACAGTTGAGCTCGAGAGAGAGAGAGAGATAGGAGCTCGAGAGAGAGAGAGTGGATAAGAGAGAAGACTCACCTGGATGAAAAACTTCTGTGAGCTTCAGGTAGAGGTCTGACCGGCGGCGGTGGAACGAGCGGCGACAGCACGCCGCCGAAGTTTCGGCTAGGGCAGAGACACATAGTGAGAGAGAGACTCAAAGATATATATAGAGAAATCAGTGAGAGAGATAGATACTTACCGTTATGGCCGGATGACGGCGGTTGACGGGCAACCGAGGAGGGGCGTCGGACGGCGGAGGGCGATGGGGATTGGGGCTGAAGAAAGAGAGAGATGGTGAGAGATAGAGATAGAGTAATTGAGCGAGATAGACCATGAGAGAGGTATAAACTTACCGTAAGCAGCCGGAGCGGCGACGACCGAGTAGAGAGGCGACAATGGGCCGGAGCAGAGACGGGGATGGAGCGCCGACGGCGATTGAGCGACGACTGTGAGAATTTGGGGATTAGGGGGTTAATTTCATAAAAGTTACTAAATTAATTTATATTAAATTGGTAACTAAACTTTAATTTGTTTCAAAATGGTTACTCAATTTACAATTTATATCATTATCGGTTTTAATTTAATTTTTAGGCTAATTTTATCCTATGTGGCAACCAAAATGCCACATAGACTTTCTCATTAATTAGGTTAACTCATTAAAAATTTTCACACGTCACTTCCTTCAAATTATATGTGGTGAATCATTCAATATAATATAATTATAAATTATAATAATCTATTAATTGCAATATATATATTATCTTATTTGACCATTCAAATTCACGGAAGAAACAAACGTAGAAAAAAAGGGAAGAACCACTCTTCTTCAAAAATGTTTTCTTGTTGGTAAACAAAATCGTACAACTACAAAGGATTGTTCTTGCATTGCTGCCGGAAAAATAGGTGTTGATGAGCTTTGCTTGTTTTAGGAAAGACTCTCGGCCTCCGATCGCCGGCATGAAGCTCAGAACCAAAAACTTATCATCCCGTCGTCGCCGGTCAAATAGAACCTTGGCTGCTTCGATGAACCAGAGCTCTAAAATGTGAAAGATTTTAGAGTCCAAATCTCCACGGAAATCATCTTAGGAAGTGACGTGTCAAAGTTTTTAATAAGTCAACCAAAATCAGAAAGTCTATGTGACATTTTGGTTGCCATAGAGGATAAAATTAGCTTAAAATTTAAATTGTAACTTAGAATGATACAAAATGTAAGTTGAGTGACTATTTTGAAACAAATTAATGTTTGGTTACCAATTTGATACATGTTACATAGTTTAGGAGTTCAGAATTCTTTTAGGCCACCAACTTTACCTCAATTCGGAAATAGGACAAAATGTTTGCGGGCCGGCAAAATTAGGACAATAAGATTTACAAGTTGCATTAATAGGCCACATTCCAAATTTCGAACGTACTACAAGCCCATTAATGATATATTTGAAATAAAATCCATAGAAAATACTCAAGTTTATCATTTCTTCCCTTTTTAATCCAATTTCTAATTTGGAGATAATTCATGCAACACTATCAGGCCCATCACACTTCCGTATAAAAATTCTAAGCATACCAACTTCATACCTTTTTGACCGTAATGCTGCCGGGTATTTCCGCCGGAAGTTTTAGGGACCTCGTCCAACCACACGATCGCAACCGATGGTTTCTAGACGCAGACTCCTTCAGCAACACTCAGCACAGCCCTCGTTCATTTCCTACTCGGGGCGTAGGGTATTTAGTCGGTATTTAGAGAATAATTAGACACTGGAAGGGATGAGCAAAAGCCCGAACTTTATTTAGGAATTATATAAAACTTATTACAACATAAGTATATCTCCTTTAGGGAGGAGACAGACTTGTTCAGCTACCTATGGTAGCGGAATTGAAATACATAAACTATACAATACTAAGCTAGGAACTATTACAAATTTTATTTTGAGAGAGCAGAGGAGATGGTGTAGAGGATTTCTGGTGGATTTTCGATGCCCTTCTGCTCTCAAACCTCTTGAAATAAATAGAGGTTTCAATTCTCAACCCCCTTCCTTCATTATTGCCTCGGATACCTTTGTTCCGTGGCCAGCCTGTTTCTGACTCAGCGTAGGACCACTGCTGTCGTCCATTATTGAATAAGGACGTCAAACTTTCGGTGCTACTTTCTTCATCATACCGCATTATCTTTGTTCAATAATGCTTCTTCTGTGCTTTTACCCATTTGTTTTTTAGTGGGTAATTACTTTTCCCTTCACCCACCATTGTCATTTTCTCTTTAGTGGGTGCTCCATCTCAGAGTCACATGACTCCACCCTCCTATGTCGGGAATCTACTTTTTTCCCGGGGCCCTGGGCATCCTTGCTTTTGGCAGCGCCTTCTGCTCGAGATGCTCGTTGGACCAAGCCTTCTCTTTTCCTCTTCTGGGCATGAACCCCTTCCCGAACTCTGGTTCCTTCTGGTTCTGACAATCCGAACAAACACGCTCGGACCAGTTTCCAAAGTGAGCCATGTTACAGTATTTACGATGAGTGTCTTTACTCGTCGCAATCTTGTTTTCCCAGAGCAAGGTTCTCTTTCTTTCGAAAGCTTCCTCTGCGAATCTTGTAGATTTCCCTATCATGGTATTTAACAGGAATGATCCGTTCGCTGAATTCTGAAAGAATTTGAACGGGAACTTGACTTTGTCCATCTCAGTGAGACAGACCCATAAACCACATGCTCTTCTTGTGGAGATGAGATCTTCTGGTAATGTAGAGACTAGAGCAGTCTCTTTTTCTGCAGGCGCTTTGATCTTTTCGAGGGCGCGTGCATCTGGTCTTCGAAGCCTAATATAGTGGAAGGCTTCATGGTTTCCTTTCCCTGCTGGTTCTGGGGCTGCACTAATAAAATACAACTCCAAAATGTCACCCCGGCTAAGCTGTGAATTGTTAGCCCAGGTATCATACACCGCTTCTTGAATCCACTTGGGTAGATTCTTGATTTCGGCGAATGATGGAGATGTCGTATAAACTGAAGCAAGTGCTCCGAATTCATACCACCTTTTGACTTCGTGTAGATCCGAATTTGGCATCATCCACACCCGAGGATATTTCCCTGAGACATCAACCCGTATTTTTTCTGGGTTGATTCCAGTCCTTGTGTTGAGCTTCTCCCAATTGGCTTGATAAACCTGCCACGAAGAAGAAACTTCAATCTTATCAGTATTAATCTTAGATGTGCCAGTCATTGGCCTTAGATTAATCTCTCCCTCTTTTTCCCCAGAGGTACTGGGTTGACATGATGGTTCAGAGTGTGACCCCTGAATATCATCTTTTTCTTGGGGCAATGGTTCCGAAGATACCACCACCTTAGAACTTGGGCAAGAGGTATTTGAATCCTCTGCTACAGGTTTAGAGCCCTGTACTCGAAACTCTTCTTTTACCAAAGGATCTTTGGCCACCCGAAGGATTGGTGTTTGGCATGCAGCCCAGAGTTGCCCCTGAGACCATATGCAAGCTCGTAGTCTCTCGGTGACTTTTGCCTTATCGAGAGTTTGCAATCTTCCTGCTTGTTCAGCATTCAGAACGCACTCGTCCCACTCTCCCGATAATATCTCCAGATTTTCTCTGAGATGTCTATGGGCTAGTAGAATGGAGTTCACATCAGTTTGCTCCATCTCTTGTTAAGAAATCTGCAAGAATATTTTCGTGAGATTTCAGAATGACAATATCAAAAATATAATAATGGCATTCAGCTTGCCATCTAATTAATCTAGCCTTTTCAGGCTTAGATTCCATCTTGTTTTTTAAGAAAGCCTTAACTTGTGTGTTATCGACTTTCAAAGTAAATTTCTTTGCAAGTAAAAATAAAGGCCATTTTTTAAAAGTCTTTCGGACTGCAAAGAATTCTTTCTCGTTGATGTGCCATCTTACGGCCTCATCATCTGAGAATAAACCACTGCAGTATCTACAGGGTTCTTCTCCATTAGGAGTGATCTTGGTTAAGACCGTTGCCCACCAATAATCACTTGCATCTATATACAGAACCAAGTCATCTTCGTCCTGAGGAATCGCGAGTTTTGGGAGATTTCTGCAAACCTCTTTTAACTCTTTCATTCCATGTCTATGTTCTTCTGTCCAAATGAACGGAACATCTTTTTTCAGTAGAGTACTGAATACTTTTCTGTGTTTTGCGAGATCTTTAATAAATGGTCCCGCAAAATTAACAACTCCCAAGAAACTCTGAAGTTGTTTCTTTTCTTTCAGATTTTCAGGAAAATTCTGGACCTTCTGAACAATGTGGTGCTGTAAAATAATTCCTGCTTCATCGATCTCAATACCCAGAAATTCCATTTTCCGAGTTGCCACGACTGCCTTCTTTTCAGACAGTACTAAATCTTCTTATAACAAACATCTGCAAAGATCTCAAGATGTTTGATATGTTCTTCCATATTTTTTGATGCAATTAAAATATCATCAATATAGACGAACATAAAAGAAAAATAATCTTTAAATAGATTATCCATCTTTCTCTGAAATATTTGAGGCGCATTAGCTAACCCCATTGGCATTACGTTCCAAACATAATGCCCTTGTGGAGTGGAGAAGGCTGTAAACTTCTTACTTCCTTCCTCCATGCGAATCTGGTAAAATCCTGACTTGCAATCAAACTTAGAGAAAACCTTAGCATTCCTGATGCAGTTAATAAGGTGTTCCCTACTAGGGATAAAATATCCATCAAACTTCAGAATGTCATTAATTCCTTTATAATTAATAACTAGTCTAGGTTTACCTCGTTTGATCTCACCATGATTTCTTACTAGAAATCCAGGACTACTGTAAGGCGAGTTTCCTGGTTCGATCAGCTTTAAATCAAGGTGTTCCTTGATTATCTCCTTCATATCCTGTTGATCTTTGAGGTTCATCAGGATTGGCCTGTATCTAACAAACTCATACTCCTTTTCTGGCTTTACCTTCAAGGTAGCTTTGAGCTTGTTTCTGTCCCACCATGCCAAAGGATTCTCATTGTAATTCCTTTTAATCTTTCTTTTGACATCTTCTAGGGACACCTGCATTTCTTCCCTAATATCTTGGTGAGATATTAGAGATGCTTTGAGGATCTGAACTTCTTCATCTCTGAGATCCTCATCTCTGATACAGCTTAGCACTGCTTCGCTGAATCTCCTTTGATCCTTCATCTTTGGGTGTCGAAGTTTTCCTTCATCACCACGCTTGCTGCGAAAACTCAATGATATCTGGCGATTAAAAGCCCCCTTGAGCCTCTGGACAATGATCTTGTGATCGCAAATGGTTGTGAATACCAATTGCCTCTTTTCATTATCCTGCATGTATCTTTTGAACATCTGTAGGAAATTGTTTCCCAGTAGAATGTCTGCACCTGTATCATGGAAATAAATTGGTGGAGTTTTAACCTTATACCAAGGTGTACCTCTGGCTCCGCCAATTAGAATTTCCGTCTCTTTTACTCCTTTAGCCAAGAGCAAAATTTTCTTTGAGAAATCTCTTCCTGCAATTCGGGGTAGATCATCTTCTACCTCTCGCCGGAAGACTCCTCGTTTTGCAAAGACAAATTCGCACTGAATCAATATAAGCAGCAAAATATTCTGCTTTATATTTTTCATATAACATCCCTATGGAGATGTATATGGAGAATGGACTTGTCATTCGATTAATAGTTTTCTCCCATTAATCGTGATTTCCATTCCATCTTCTTTACTTGCCCAAGGTTTGTGATCCTCAAGGAAATCCAAACCCAAAAGCAAAACTGCTTCCCTTCCGGCTCTACCTTTGATCTCCATCACCTGTCCCCCAATTTCCAGGGTACCTTTGTAATGATTGATCTCCGGCTGCTGCAGATAGTAAAGAACATTACAAGGGAAGTTGGTTTCCCACCTTGTAGTGTCAAATTTTACTATCACTTCTCTCCATCCCTCGGGACATTTCAGATTTACTGGAACTTTGTTACTCTGAGATGTTTGAGGGTGTAGCGCCTCTCGAATGAGACTCCGATTCCTCCCATATGGCAAAGACATAATTCTCTCTCCTTGGAAAGATAATCTCCCTGAAGTTATCCTGAGACTTTGATCGTGTCTCATGACTTCTCTATCTCGGATTTGAATATCCACATTCCTTAACCGAGCAATTTCAACTCTATCGGGACAAACAGCTGTTGTCACCTTGTTGAAGATATCTGGTATCTCAATAAACTTCTTTTCCAGAAATAACTCAGTGTGATGTGAGTTGGAAAGAGCATATGATACCTGATAAGTAATGGAGTAAGGCCTGTTTCCTTTCTCTAGTAAATCCTTGCGCTTAAAGTCCAGATATAGAGTCAGGGCTTTGCTGAAATGGGTATCATTAAGATTGTAGGCAATCTTTGGATAGATAATTCCCACCACTTGTCCTGCACAAAGGTCTCCCGCAATTGTTCCCAATACGGAATCCTTTAGATTTTTAACTCTTTTATCGCATATAGCGATATCAATCGGCGTGTGAACTCCGGTGAAGAGGGCCGATTTTAACATTAACTGGATGGCTCCGATATGGATCCAGTTTATCTTTTCAGCGACTTCGGGCTTCATTTTTGATAAATCCTCCCTGATGTCACTAGCTGGAATCAACTGCATCTCCACCTAATTCCCAGTAAGCTCTATAGGAAGCGACATTTCTCGTCTGGTAATTCCATAGATGATCTGTTGTTTCCTACTTCTTAGATTAAGGTTCCTTAGAACTTGATCTATGTTGCTTACTGAAAAGCCTTGATATTTCTGTATATTTAGACTCTTCTTCATGATTTTGTCAATCATATTTTGAGAGAGAGTTGTGTGACTGGAGAATCCCGTCCTGTCCTCTTTCTCATGATGAACAATATCTGGATCAGTCTGAATCCGATCTAGTTCCATCAGACCATTCTGAATCTTCTTCACTGAAGACCTCTTCTTGTTCATATATACTCTCATCCGAGGGTATATCTTCGAACTGATATACTTGTACCAGTTCCTGGTAGTAGACGGCATCTTCGATATCCGGAGTGGATTCGAATTTATTGATACCTCTTCTCTCGTTGTCAGGGCAATTTGTGGAAATATGCCCCTTTGCACCGCACGTCCAGCAGTTGCAATCCTTGAAACGTTCATTGACTCTAGTATGAGTTCTTCTGAAAGTTTTCTTTGCAGGTGTCCTTCCTTGGGATTTATTATCTCCTTGGAATGGATACCTATTCCTTGATGGTCTACTTCTTTGGCCTGATTTGTAAGATCTGGCTTTCTGTCTTAACCATCTGGTTCTTGGTTTCCAAGAATTTCTTTTTGGATCTCCACCTTTATAATAGGGCTGAAACCTATTTTTCTTGCTTTTCTTCAGCCTCGGTGGTTCTCCTCCAATGATTGTTGGCAGATCATTGTCATCATAGTTTAGAGGAGCATATTTGTTGATTCTCCTCAATTTCTTCATGTTCCTCAGAGCCGTTGCTTGTTGACACCACTCTGAGAGCTTTCGATGTACATATGACATCCTTCTTGCGACGTTCTCAGGATCACCTGGTTCGTAATCCCGAATCAACATCTCTTTCCATGGGCTCGGAAATTTCAGAAAGAAAATTTTCAGTGCCACTCTATCATCAACTTTAGATTGATGTTGATAAAGAGCAAAGAGCTGTAGAAACTTGTTAAACGATTGTTGATCCAAGACAGCCAGTCTTAGATTATACAATGCCATCAAGTATTTCTTTCTTTTCTCTTGATCAAATCCCTTGAAATATCCTTCTCCCAGAAAATGATTTTTAAAAAGTACGGCCATATTCTGGACATGTTCTGTGTAGTTTTCACTCTCAAAACATGAATTCTTGATATCTACAGGAAAGAATTCCAATGCAATCTTGACGATTCCTGCAAGACTCATCTCGAGAATTCTTACGAATCCTTTCTTGTTCAAATCGAGAGTTGCTGCTGCAATTTTCAAGGCTGACGTCCACTCATCAATTACGGCTTCTCGATCTTTGAAATTAACTTCATCAAGGTCGAGCATAACTCCGTAGTGATGGATTGGATCCAGGGTTGCCTTACCATAAGGTGTATCCTGCATCTTTGGATGCGGCCTTCTTGCCCTTGTCCTTCTTGCTGCCATGTATGCATCATTTGGGGTATGTTGATCATACCTTGCTCCAGTCTGAAAATCTTGGACGGCATTAATGGCTCCGGGTGCATTTTGAAAATCTTGTTGATTTCCAATGATGGCTCCTGGTGGAAGTTGATTCACCGGCTGTGGGTTTTGGACCACATTCTGGTTCATTTTTAAATCAACCATCGTCATGTTAGCAAAAGATTCTGCTAACTCCTGGAGGTCGTCAAGCTTGATTCGTTCAAGGTTACTCATTTTTTTCTTTCACGAATCATTCTTTTCAAGGTCTCCATGTTGGGATCCTTTTTGGTTTCTCCCACTGGCAATGGATAAGTGGGTTCATTACCAAAAGGATTTCTCCTTTGACTGGAACGAGGTTGTTGCTCCAGTTTTTCGATCCGTGATTGGATCTCCTTCAGGATATTATAAATTTCATCCTGTTTCATAGCAATCTTGTAAAGATCGCATGGTACACCATACAGGCTATCGCCATAATGTTGTACTGTCTTCTGTATTTCTCTTAGATCCGCCGATATCTTGGAGGAATCTGGAGAAATCTCTTGATATAAAAGAGTAGATGATACTCCTTTATCTTTCTTTTGTTCCATCAGGGCGAAATAGCATATAAAAGCTAATTCCAATTAAATCCCAGATGGATCCAATGATCTCTTCTCATAGCATGTTCCATCTCCCATTCAAGGAGTATACAACTATGTAGAAGATCTTCTTTTCTTTTGATTCCTTGGATGCAGGAATCAATTAGTTCTTTCTCATCGTTATGCTGAATTAAAAGGTTCAACATATTTCGCCAGTGTGTTTGAACACTCTGGTGTCTGGTTCTTCTTTTCTCCAGAATTTAGAGACGTTCCTGGAAATGTCCACACCTTGGACATTCTTCTAGATCCATCAGATATGATTATTATGATGGTTCCTCCTCATGGTGTTTATCACCTCGAACAGGAGATCGCTCAGATCTGAATCATATCTCTTTCTTGCCTCAATTTCTTGAGTTAAAGGCTCTATGTATTCAAGCCTTCTTTCCTGTACAACTCGAGAGTCGAACATTTCTCTCCAGAAGGTTCTCAACCTCTGGTTTCTTTCTCTTTTTATCTCCAGATCTTGGAGATAATTCCTGTAACACTCGCATCTCGGACAATTGTCCGGATCCATGTTTTTCTTGATGTCTCCTCCGTTAGGATAATACTTAAAGCAATAAATAAAATATAATTCTCAGATAAACCTAAGGCTCTGATACCATTTTAGAAAGCGTGGATCATTAAGCAAAATGCTAGAGAAGAAGAATAACCCTGAGTATTTTTAATTTATTTTATCTCAAATATGTATTTGAGAAAATGATCAAGAGCTAGTGAGTATTATGTTTTCGGGCTTTTAATTTGCAATTTTCAAAACCTTGTGTCCTGTTTTTGCAACACAAAAAACTTACTGTCCTTTTCTTGCAAGCCCGAAAAATTATGGCCTATATTGGCAAGTCACCCTAAGTTAGCGGCCTCTAAAAACTTTTAACTCCATAGTTTAGTAACCATTTATGAAATTAACCCGGGGATTAGGGCTCACTTGAAACGGATGTGAGAATGAACTGTAATTTTACGCATAAGAATGAATTTCAGAACTAACGACGGAACGAAACCGTCACAATTCCGTCGTTAAAATTAAATAAATTTTAAATAAATAATAAACATATTTATGACGGAAAAAATCCGTCGTTAAGTAAAAAATTAAAAATTATTAATTTTAAATAATACTTACGACGGATTAATATCTGTCGTTAACTTATTAATAATAATTAAATAATATTAACGACGGAAATAATCCGTCGTTATTAAATTACTGAAAATTAAAAAAAATATTTAAAATATTTAACGACAAAACTAGTCCATCGCGAGTTTAACATTGGAATTTCCGTCATTAAGTCCGTCGTTAGTTTCAGCGAGAAAATTTCGCGCCACGTATCCGTCAGAAATCCGTCGTTAGTTGATTTTGAGCTATTCCGACAAAACATGCTTTCATACTTATTATCATGCATATATATAAGTAGGGGTGCATAAACGGGTACCCATGGATACCCTACCCGTTTTTTTCGGATACCCGTACCCGAATAAGCTAAAATTGAATACCCATACCCGTCCCGTTTTAGCAAACCGGATATCCAATACCCGGCCGGGGATACCCCACTTGGGTAACGGATACCCGGTCTACCCGTTTAAAAAAAGAAAAGGCCAGCTCCATGTTTCAAATTTTCACCTATATTTTTAACTCGATTTTTCGACAATTATAACGACGCAAATAATCATCAACAATTAAAAACAACAAAAATTTAATACCAAATACATAGTTCAAATATTTCAACTTGAACAACAAATAAACTAATAAAGTATAAAATTTCAGTTGGACAAACATCACAGGGATGGATGGAAAGTTGGAAAATGGAAACTGTGGGTGGTGGACGGACAGGTGGAGTGTGGGAATGGAGTGGAGTCTCTAACCTATTTTTTTTTTAAATAATATAATAATTTTTTGACCGGGTATTGACCGGGTACCCGATACCCTAACGGGTATACCCGGTACCCGGAATTTTGGAAAAACTAATACCCGTACCCTACCCGTACCCAGAAATTACGGGTATTGGATACCCGTTACCCGGCCGGGTACGGATAATCCGAAAACCCGTTTTCCGTTTATTCACCCCTATATATAAGCAGTAATACACAGGGGTTTTAGGAAAACCTGTGTTTACTAAATCATTTTATTTCATATTGCGTAATGTCATCATCATATTAACCATATCCAAATACGCGGGGAAGGTAGCCACCTTCCGCGAACGTTACTCCTCGAGGCCGGCCACTCCGAAGAGAGCTCACAATCTCGAGTACTGTGTACACTAACTCTGGCTAGCGACCTTTGTCTAGCTCAGGATCCGATCATTTTTCATAGGTTGGCAAGCCAACACGGATAGGTTTATAGGAATCCACATAAAAATATTTATGCATGATAATCATTTAAAACATAGATCACTTTTAAAGCATTTCAAAAATAACGAGTAAGAACTCGATTCATTTCCGTTAGAAAGCCCACCTGGTACAACAAAAGAAAAGCAAAGTGATAACGTCCTCTGACTCTTCCTTAGGCTTCACTTCCTTGCTCCACCTTACATCGTAAACAACTAAGCTTTAGAGGTCGATCGAGCCTAACAAATTCTAACGAACAACGGACTCGATAAACAAGATTTGGACTTTAGGGCTTTGCATTCATTCTAAGTCTTTTAAAAAAGAAACCATGAATTTAACCAATAACTCAACTTGACCATATAAGATGTCAAGATATTATTCAAATATCAAACGGTAACGAGACTTCACTTCACAAACCCCTTGGTTTGGAATTCAAACATTTAACACTTAGCAATTTCACAAATAGAAATTCTGTGCACATGAACTGGACAGAGGCTCGATTCTGGAACTGCACAAGAAGAACTAGGGGGCGTAATTTATATCATTAGAATGCTACGGATGTCTATTTTCCAACCCAACTTGCGGATCTCAAAATTATTAAACGAGCAAAGAGTTATGATCATTTGGGTGAAAGGTGGCAGAGCTGCCAGGTTTGCTGCGAAAATGAAAAAGGTAGACGAACTTAACTTTCGACACTAGCCAAGTAACTCCTAATCATACAAACCTTAATCATCCATAACGTACATATACACACGTACAAACCAACACATTCTTCTTCAATCAAAACCCAATTATCCAAAGGAATAACTAACCTAATAACTCATCGTCAAATCATTTTTTTCATTAAGTTCTCGACAATTAAGCGAGCAAACCATTTCACAAAATTCACCAAAAGTCCCATAACATTTAAACACCACTGTGATCATTTAACACGTGTACATATATATGAAATCTTAAATCAACATAATTATTATTTGATTAACAGTTAAACCTCATGCCCTTAATTAACGCTTTCGAATTTAGAGGAAGAATTCAATAAGCAAATTTTATAAACCGATACAATTGGAACCTCAAAACCTTAATTTTCTCAAAACATGCCTACTAACTTTTAGCAAAATCTCAACTTTAACAAATTTAATTTGAAAACTAACAACTCCTATAGTAATATATCATCCAAATACATCATCTATAACCATCCAACATTAAACAACACGTTTAATTCAAAATCTCTAATTTCTCTTTAATTTTCGGACCTAATACCACCATGGTCAAAACATTTCAAAAGTTCTCAAAAACTCACAACATATTCCTCATTTATACTTAATTACTAATATACAATCATATATCCAACGTCATCAACATATATTAATCTAGGCTCGTCTCTTTGCCTCCAACAAAATTTCAAAACATTTTATAAAATTCTAACAAAATTATATCATGTTCATTTTCCATTCCTAAACACTAATATCAAGTTATTTTAGTCATAAAACCATCATACCAAGAAGAAAACTTAATTCTTTCTCTCCAACGAAAATACAAAACATTTTATAAAAATTCGATAAATTCACCATAGCATTATTTCATCAAGTAGAAGCATAATCCATAAATGAAACACAAGAAAAATCGAAGCCCAAGATTATACAAGCTTTCTTATTTTCGTTTTTTTCATGCCCTAGTCCTAAACATCGGTCAAAATTATTCTAATTACTCCCAAACACCATAGAATCATCATAGGAACATCATATGAAAGATTGGACACCAAACCCATATTATTTCCTGATTTTCGAAATATTTTAGTTGCTCAAAATCGAATTTTGTTCGGATAGAAGTGAAGAGGAGAAGCTAACTTACTTGAATACGAGCTCGGAATAAAAATCGAACCAAGAAATGGACTTGAGCTTGAGCTTCAAGGTGCAACAATGGAGGAAACTCTCTCTTTCTCTCTCTATATTATTTTTTACGGTAGCAGGAAGAAATCAGCAGGAAAGTTTTTGTGTGCTGCTACTTCTTTCTTTTTCACTTAAGAGAGAGATGAGTGAAGGGAGTAGAGTAGCTTAGACTAGGTGAGTTGTCTAATTTTGGGTGGGTGTTTAAAAAAAGTAAGCATTAAATTAATTTAGGATATTGTAGAAAACATGAGATTCCTTTTTATTACAGATATAAATCTCCGAGTATCGTAGGAATGTCGTATGAATTAAATTCTTGGGTCGTAAATTAAAATTATTAGCCGGAGAAAAAATTGCACGATATACAGAATGAGAATTATCGAGCAAACGACTTCACATATATATATATATATATATATTTATATATATAGAAATTCGATTTCTAAATTAAATACGAGAAACTAATTTAAGCTTATCGACTTACTCGATTTAAATTACTTAAGAATGCAAAAGCCCTAACTTAAAATCTTAAGATTTAATTAACTCTGAATTAAAAAACCGGACCATTACAATATGAGAAGGGAACAAACTCAAACTCTACATCTCAATATCAAATTCAACTTCCCAAAACATAAAAAAAGACTTAATATATATACTAAAATCCTAACTTGACGCCTAAGACAATAATTAAATAAATAAATATAAATATATTAAACTTTCCTTATCTTCATCATTGTCTCCATCCTTGAAAAGATTCGTCCTCGAATCGGTAATGTCCTCGATGATGGTCGTCACAGGGTCGATCATATTGACCGTATAGGAAGTCAAAGATCTCTCGATTCTGCCCTCGTAATTCCTCGAACTACTAAGACAGAAAGTCCACATTGCGACGAAGATAATCTTGAACATTCTGAACGGGTGATGGTGATTGACGGGGAGACATCGTGTAGGAGGAACGTAGCAAGGCTCTGATACCAACTGATACAGGGAGAATTGTGTAATATATTCATAAATAATAAGATATACGAAATACGTTAGATTTTGATTCACAAAATACCGAAAAACGTAGGATAAGCGTTAATCCGTTGATTCAAACATGAATACCTAAAGAACACACGAGAAGGGAACAAATCCAAACTCTACATCTCAATATCAAATTCAACTCCCCAAAACATATAAGAAAAGACTCAATATATATCTTAAAATCCTAACTTAACGCCCAAAATAATAATTAAATAAATAAATACAAATATATTAAACTTTTATTATCTTCATAATGGGGAAGCCGGCTGATTTTTGGTTACGTATATAGATACTCATATTAGTTGCTCACGAAATTTGATTAGACTATAATTGATAGATAAGATTAATTTCTATTAAGTCTCAAATATATTGCATGTTATCATTCTATAATTAAATCAAATCAATTTACACATAATTATATGTCATTGTATATATTTATATAGAAAATCGTGTATTATTATATGAATTTCATTCTCTCTAAACTTATTCATGTTAATTATTTTAAATTTTTGCTTATACATTGTTGGAAAAATAATAAACATGTTTTGAAGTGATACCAAAATCCAGCTGACCCCAACCGAGTAGATGAATGTACAAACTGTGTGTTGTTTCTAGCTCACTTATTTAGAGCTATTAGGTTTTCTAAGTACAGGTTCAACACAACAGAAGACGCAGCTGAGCGGAGCGAAGCTGGACACAGCTGAAGACTCAACAGAGCAGACCAAGCAGGGTCAAAGACCCAGCAGTGTCAAGACCCAGCAGCGTCAAGACCCAGCTCAGTGACGGAAACCCAACTCAGTGTCGAAGACCCAGCTCAGTGTAAAAGACCCAGCTTAGTGTCGATGACACAGCTCAGGTTGATGATACAGCTCAGGTCTAAGACACAACTCAGAGTCGAGATGCAGCAGAGTTGAAGACGCTGAAAACACAGAAGAGACGCTTAGCAGCTCGAAGACAAAGACCAGCTCCAAGACAAGATCCCAATGTCAGAAGATCTCATCTGACGTGGTCCAATCAGAGATAAGGAATAGCTTTTGCAGATGCAGACCTACATCGTAGGCGAAAGGCTAGAAGTCAAAGAGAGTAGGTGAGATTCAAACGGCTCTCTTCCAACGGCTAGTTTGAATCTCCACCTATATATATCTCCTCCACCATTGAAGACAAGAGACGAGAGAGACGACTGAAGAAATCAAAGAGCCAACAGATAAACGAACAACGATCTTCAAAGCCAAATCCCTCAAGAATACCCAGTCAGTCGTGTTCTTAGTTGTTCACATATTCAGTCCTAGGCAGCTTAGAATATATATATCTTTAGCCTAGTTTGAACGAGTTCATCATACTCATTGTTCTTCATTGTAAGAACTCGTTCATAGTTGGAAACCCCAAACCCAAACCCAGAAAAAGGTTAGGTTAAGGTTCAGGTTCTGTAGTACCCGTAAACTACAGGTTAGGTTCTTCAGTACCCGTAAACTGAATGTAGGCTTCAGTTGTGCCCGTAAACAGACTGGTTACGTTTCGATACAGTACGCGTAAACTTGTATCCAGCTTGAGGAACTAAGCTGCAACGCTTGCTGACTGCGCGTAAAGTCAGTGGTATCCTTAGTGGATTACGTTTCTCCGAACCACGTTAAATAGCTTTGTTCTTTACTGCTTTATTGATGCATTCAGCTAACTCATCTTAAGCATTCTTTCAAGCTGCATAAACTGACTAACTGAAAAGAAAAACAAAGCTTTGCAATATATTTGAAGTAACAGACGGACTTTCCAAACCCACCAACTTCCGCACACACACAGCCAGCTGTGTCGATCAGCTAGCCTTCCAGCTGGATCGAACACAGCCAGCTCACTCAAAGAGTTTTAATTGGAAAAAGTTTTAAACCTTGGTGTATTCACCCCCCCTCTACACCAAGGTATCTGTCTTGGGACCCATCAATTGACATCAGAGCAGTGGTTCAAAAGATAATTGTATCTGTGTCAAGTCATCCTCTTTGCTGATAGTGGTCACCTGAACAGATCCTTCAAAGTTTCAAAATCTTTTTAAAAATCATTATATTGCATACTGTCATGGAATCTTCCTTCTACAGGAATCTTCCGACATTCTCTGTCGATGATTATCAGATCTAGAAGTTCCAACTCAAAAGCTTTCTGTGCGCACAACACGACATGATGTGGGATGTTATCACTAACGGACCCATCGTCATCATGAAGTCAGAAAGAGAAGCAGAAACCACACCTGGAGCTGAACCAGTACTTCGGCAAGTTGTGAAGCCCAAAAGCGAGTACTCTCCAGAAGAAAGAAGACAAGCTGGATTGGACAGCTACGCTCGCAACGTCATCTCCTCAACAGTGGCGGACGCTTATCTCAGCAAGATCATCAACTGCGAGACAGCTAAGGGGATGTGGGACACTCTAGTCAAGCTGTGTGAAGCCTCAGAGGAAATTCAAGAGAACAAGTTCTCAGTTGCATGCCAGAAATTCGACAATTTCAAGCAACTCCCCTGTGAGTCCATCGAGCAAATGGAGCTCAGATTCTCCAACCTCGTCATCGAGATCGAGACGATCCGAACTGGAAAATATACAGTTCGAGATAAGAACTTGAAAGTTCTTGCAGCTCTCTCCTCAGAATGGTGTACACACAAAGTGGTTCACCAAAGCAGAACTGATCTTGGCAGCATGGAGACGGAAAAATTGTTCTTCATCTTGAAAGCCAACGAATTTGATCTAGGGATCACAAGCGGAGAATCATCCAGCCAGATGAATGAAACGGAGCTGACTCCCAAGGCAAAAGAGACAGCCTTCAAAGCTCAATCAAAAAGACCAGCTCAATCAGCTCAGCTTGGAAGGACCAACAAGGAGCACAGAAATATGAGCAAAGAAGAATTGCACGAAGAAGTTGCCATGCTTGTACGGAATATTAATAGGGTGGAACACAACAAGGAAAGGTACAAGCAGATCGTGAAGGTTCATCACGACAAACAACTCTACCCAAATAGAAACCCAGCTGAGTCGACCTCCCGAAGAAAAGATAAAGAGCTCAAGTCGAGCAAGATAGAAGATCAAGTATTTTCTTCCGACTCATACGATGAAGCATTTCATTGAAGATGCCTGTTTCATGGGACTCTTTAACCCAGCTGGATATGGCAAGAGCTGAATCAGAACAAAGACTGGCTCCAGCCAATGCAAACACAGCTGGAACCAAGCCAAGGATGTACCAAAGAAATCGGACATCATCAAGCCAGCTCTTCAAGCCCAAGAAAAGCAGCGTCTCCCAGCTGAACACAGAGCTCAAAGATGGAGCAGATAAATCTAGCTGACTGGAATCAATATTAAAATATTGAATGTCATCCAGCTCAGACATCAAGGTCAACTAAAAAGACAGCTGAGAAGGATCTCAGCCAGACATAAAGCTGGAACTCAACCGAGCTTCACATCTAGATTCCAGCAGACGAGATATCAAACTAGATATCAAGCTGACAGACTCCAGCTGGAAAATGGACCTCATCAAAGAAAATGGAGTTCAAACAGTCAATAAGGTCCAGAGAAGTGGACTCATTCAAGGACCAACCAGAAGTATCACTCACAAAAGATAAGGACAAATCTGGGTTATCAATGGAACCCTCAACAACAAAGTCGGACCCAATCACAACTAGGTACCGAAGGAGTGATAACAGGTCAAGGAAGGACAGACGCAATGTAGGATGTCATCAAGCTTGCTGTGAAAGAAGGACAGCTGATGATCAACTCATGACTCACCTCAAAGCTTTTCAAAGAATATGTCAAGCGTACTAGTTCCTAGGTAACCTTTGGTGATATCTCGAAAGGATACATCAAAGGATTTGGCTTAATTGAGATAAATAATAATTTAATATCAAATATCTCTTATGTTGAGGGACTTCAGCATAATCTGCTGTCCATCAGCCAATTATTGTGATTGCAGTTTTCCTGGTGAGTTCAATGCGCAGTAATGCAATGCAAAGAACAGGAAATCGAAGATTCTACCCCGCAAAGCAGCAGTGAACTCAGCTGATCATGGAACAGCTAACTGTCTTCTCAAGCTGTGTCGATCAAGCTGCCTTCCAGCTGGATCGAACACAGCCAGCTCACTCAAAGAGTTTTAATTGAAAAAAGTTTTAAACCTTGGTGTATTCACCCCCCTCTACACCAAGGTATCCGTCTTGGGACCATCATACATATTTACATGATTTTCACATTCATGATTTAAGTAATTAATCTTCATCTTCATATAAACTATAATAGCAAGCACGTACTACCATTTTTAGAAAAAAAAATTTAGTTTTTCTTTAATATTTCATTTCTGAAAATTATATATTAAATGATATATAATAATTGCACATTTACATTTCCAATCATCTAATTAATTTTCCATTTATAATTTCAATCATCTAGTTAATATAAAATGTTACAAATGCATTATTCAAGGTAACTAATTAATTTATTTCTTATTTAATTAATAATCTTTTTGGCCTATATATTTCATAATTTCTTATATAGATATGAATGAATTAAAACACAATATTTACCCTTTCAAATTTACCTTAATATGTAGTGTTTGAATTAGGAAACTTAATTTATTTTTAATCATAAATTTATATAAATTTTATAATATTTCAATCTAAATTATATACATAGATAGTTAGCCACTATAATTACTCAATCAATTTGCATTAAATTAAAATATGGAATTAAGGGAATATATCATCACATCAAGTTAGATCATAGCAACTCGTATTTTTTTCCGCCCTAATCATATTTGTGTTTCAAGAAATGTATATTTATAATCAATAGTATTATGATAATTATTATTAACTTAATCCTTAAATCTTAATTAATTATGTATATATACCAAATTTCATTATTTAGGTATATTATTGCAATAACCAATCAATTATCATTTAATCCTAAATCAAATGGTTCTCAATTATTGTCGTAATTAACGGGTTACAATCAAAATTCAGACACATACTAAATTCAGACGTACTGGGCTAGCACGAGACTTGTTCCGTGACACTCATTTCAAACTCTAGTGTTTGAACACATGCACTTCTGATCTGAATCGAGTTCTACTATGCTGATTGAAGGAAAAATGAGAAAGATAGACAGAATTAATGAGAATTTGCATATTAATTACACAATACAATTTGACAGCAAAAAGAACCCGTATGGCAAGCAAACGCGCTCAAAAATCCTCTGTTTCAAGCTATTACCCTTCTCCTATTTATGCATTATCCAGACAGCTATGTATTTGACGAAATAAAAAACGTCTTTCAGAATAGAGGAGTTCATCTGGCAATTATGTCTCCTTTTTCAAGACTTATAATTAGTATATGACAACATTTTTTGGTCGTTAATCATAAACTAGGGTTTTTCCTTTGTTGGTGTTCTTCAGGTATTCTATAGAGAAGAATCAACGGATTAAGTAGTTCGTTTATAGTAACGCTGCACTAAAACAGTAATATTATTAATGTAAAATATATATGAAATATATACATGATGGTAGATATTAAAATACAATTTTTTTTATTTCTTAATAAATAAACGACGTATAAATTATAATGCAATTTTGAAGCACATCTCATGCACACCAACGTGGAAAGTAGGTTGCAGATCAAGAATTCAAAAGAAGGTGATGAGGATCATATGAGATCAAGTCCAGCTCACACGTGGAGTCAAATGGTTCAAGGATCAACCCAACAAGCTGCTAGCTGTGCGTGAACAAAGATGCTTCAGAATCCATTAATGAATCCTTATTTTATACAGGAGTCCTTTGCTTTAGCTTTAAGGCTTGTTGCTTTTGTCTTTGACTTTAGTCCTTGCAGCATTTATTAATAGAGTTGTTGTGTTTGTTTGTTTATGTAACAGATTAGGGAACTAGGTTTCTATAAGTAGTGTAGCTACTACAGTAGAAAGATGTGTAGAGAAAATTTAAGTTAATGAATTAAGCTTTTATTTTACAGAACAATGGCTTCTGCTCTTTTCACTATTTTCTCTTGGTTTCTTTCATGGTATCAGAGCAGATCCTAGATCTGTCTCTGGCACCTCCTCTTCTCTTCTCTTTCATCTTTTAACATCCTGAAATATGCCTGATTCATCTAGCTCCAGTTCTAACTCAGCTACGGCTGTAGTTATCCCTCAAACAAACTCCATTTCCATCAAACTCACTGATAGCAACTATCTCATTTGGAAACAACAAATTCTTGCTACAGTTCGTGGTTATGGTCTTGAACCATTTCTTACTGGTGAATCTCAAATTCCATCAAGTTTAATCTCAGCGCCTGGAACTCAAGAGATGCAACCAAATGCAGCCTACACAGCATGTATTAGACAAGACCAACTTTTGTCGGCATGGATCCAATCCTCCCTATCAGAAAGCATTATGATCTTGGTCGTTGGACTGGATTCATCCAGAGACATATGGAACACCTTGGAGGTGAATTTTTCCAGCCAATCCAGAGCTAAACTCATGCAGTACAAGCTGCAACTCCAAACTCTGAAACTCTCACTCGGTGAATACTCGACTATCAGAGTCAGAAGCTTTTTGCTCTGTCTGTGGAGCGTATGAATTTCCTTGAATGAATCTCTTCCCATGAGAGAATATTTGAGCAAAGTGAAAACTTGTTGTGATAATTTTTGCCTCTGCTGGATATATCATTTCTGATGAAGATCAAGTTCTTCATATATTGGCTGGACTTGGCAGCGAATATGATTCGATTATGGTTACTGTTACTTCTAGAACAGATCCATGGAAGGTGCAAGATGTCCATTCTCTCCTCTTGAGTTTTGAATCTAGATTGGATAGCATGAAATCCACTTCTGTCAATATGGATGGATCCCAACCATCTGCTAATCTTACTCAACATACTCCTCCTCATAATAACAGCAACAACAATGGTGCAAACAACCAAGGAGGCAGAGGAGGTTACAACAACAGGAACAATAGAAATAGAGAAAGAGGATCTGGTTTTGGAGGACGTGAAAGAGGAGGCAGAGGTAGATATACTGGCAATCGACCCACTTGTCAAGTGTGCCAAGTTCCTGGGCATACTGCTGACCGCTGCTGGTATAGATTTGAACAAAATTTTGTTCCACAAAACCCCAACCCAGACCTCAGCTACAACAACAACAACAACAACATGCTAGTTTCTCTCACAACAACTATCAACCACATCATGCTCTCAATGTTGCTCAAGCATCTGCTTCTCAAAGTACTCCATCTCAGTCAGATTTCAGCTATGATAACTCAATTTGGTTCCCAGACTCGGGTGCAACGAACCATGTTTCTCATGACTTAAACAACTTGAGCTCAGTTTCTGAATACAATGGAGGTAATCACTTGAAACTAGGTTATGATTTTGGCATTGAAATTGTTCATATTGGCTCAACAATGTTATCTTCTCCTTCTCAACACACTTCTAGATCTTTTGTGCTAAAATATTTGGTGCATGTTCCCAAAATAACCAAACATTTGCTTAGTGTGTCTCAGTTTGCTAAAGATAACCATGTCTTTTTTTAGTTTCATCCTCATGTTTGCTTTGTGAAAGATCAGGTCACTCAGGCAATCCTGCTCAAGGGCACCCTTAATCAAGGTCTCTACCAGTTTCAACTTCACAAGCCTCAACCATCTAGTTCAGCATCTTCCAAGCTCAATAAAGACAACTTCCAGTCTACCATTACTGTAGCTCCTTCAGCTTAGTTAGGACAAGTTTCTCCTTCTATTTTAGTTTTCATCTAGTGCATCTCAATCTAGCATAGATCTCTGGCATAAACGTCTTGGTCACTGTGCCTTTTATATTGTTGAAAAGGCTTTGAGAATATGTAATATCCCTTTCAATTCAATAAAATCTAGTATTCTCTGTCATCCATGTTGCATTGCTAAAAGTCATCGCCTGCCTTATGTTGATTCTAATTCTCAATACACTCAACCTCTCCAATCTATTCACAGTGATCTTTGGGGACCATCTCCCATAGTTTCTAGTAATTGCCATTCATATTATGTCACCTTTATTGATCAATATAGCAGATTCTCTTGGTTATATTTGCTCAAAACTAAAGGGGAAGTTAACAATATTTTTCTTCATTTCAAGAAACTGGTTGAAATCAATTAAATGCCAAGATTAAAACTATTCAAACAGATTTTTTGGGGGGGGGGGTGAGTATAGAAGTTTGTCTGAATTTTTTCTTGTTGAGGGTATCCAACATAGAGTTTCCTGCCCTTACACACCTCAGCAAAATGGATTAGCTGAGAGAAAACATAGCCATATAGTTGAAATGGGATTATCTTTGCTTGCTCAATCTGGTTTACCAACTAAGTATTGGGATGATGCTTTTGTCACTGCTACTCATATCATTAATAGACTTCCCAGTAGAGTAATAGGTTTTTCAACACCTATTGAAAAAGCTTTCAAGAAACAACCTGATTACTCATCTCTTAAAGTGTTTGGTTGCCAGTGTTATCCTTTTCTTCGACCCTATTATAAAAATAAACTAGAATCCAGATCCACTGCAGGGACTTTCATAGGCTATAGTTCAAAACATAAAGGCTATAAAGTTCTCATTCCTTCTGGTAAAGTCATTGTCTCAAGAGATGTTGTTTTCAATGAAACTTTGTTTCCTTTTCAGTCAAGTTTATCCATCAGCCCCACACCCATTTTTCCTCCACACACTTCTTTTCCTATTCCCTCTCCAGCCGTTATTCATCAACACAGCCCTACTTCTAGCACATCTTCATCATCTCAGCAGTTCAATTCTTCTAACTCTCATTCTTCATCTTCACCACCTCCCACACCTCATGGTTCTAGTCATTCTGCATCCTCTCACCATGGTTCTCCCAATCATGAACCATTTCAATCTTCCTCAATACCTTCTTGCCCATCTCACTCTAACTCATCTCTTTCTTCATCTCAGCATAGCTCTTCTCCATCACCACCACCACCACCACCACCTTCTACACATCAAATGATAACAAGAGCTAAAGCTGGCATTTTCAAGCCCAAAATTTTTACTTCTGTTTCAAGTACTCATGATCTATTGCAGTGCACTCCCAAGAATCACTCAGAAGCTTTGACAGCCCAACAATGGAAGAAAGCAATGATCACAGAAAAATCTACACTGACTACAAAAGGATCTTGCCAAATGACTCTTCTTCCCCCTGGTAAAAATTTACTAGGGTGTAGGTGGCTATTCAAAATCAAGAGACATGCAGATGGCACCATCTCTAGATACAAAGCTCGTCTTGTCGCTCAAGGTTTCACTCAAGAGCCCGGCTTCGATTTCACTGAGACTTTCAGTCCCGTTGTTAAACCAACCACAATCAGAGTGATTCTTAGTCTTGCAGTCTCATCTTCATGGAAGATCACACATCTTGATATGGATAATGCCTTTCTTAATGGCGATCTCACTGAAGATATCTACATGATGCAACCTCTTGGATTTGAGAATGGCAATTCTAACCAAGTTTGTAAGCTCAACAAAGCTATTTATGGCTTGAAACAAGCATCAAGATCATGGTTTTTTACTGTCAAGCGAGCTCTACCACAACTTGGTTTTTATCAATAGAGCTGACAACTCTCTATTTTTTAGAATAACTCATTCATCTACTATCTACCTTCTCATCTATGTGGATGATATGCTGATTACTGGTACAAATCCTCAAGAGATCACTACCGTCATTAACTCCCTCAGTCACAAGTTCTCTCTCAAGGATTTAGGGGAAGTGCATCACTTTCTTGGAATAGAAGTGACAAAAACTGCACAAGGTCTTCACTTAAGTCAAAAGGCTTATATCAAAGAAATTCTCAAAAAGTTGCAGATGGAAGAAGCAAAAGATTTACCAATGCCTATGATTTCCTCTTGTAAGCTGTCCAAGAATGAAGGAAATCCAACAGTAAATGGAAAGCTCTAACTGTGGGAGCTCTTCAATATGCGACAATTACACGACCAGAGATAAGTTATAGTGTGACCAAAGTGAGTCAGTTCACGTCGTGCCCGCTTGATACGCATTGGAAGGCAGTAAAAGGAATTATAAGGTATCTTGCTGGTTCAGTTGATCATGGTCTACATGTTCAGAAATCTTCTTGTCATATTACAGCTTTCTCAGATTCAGATTGGGCTTCAGATGTGAATGATAGGAGGTCGGTATCAGGTTATTGTTGCTATCTTGGTACAAATCTCATATCATGGTGTTCTAAGAAACAGTCGGTGGTATCAAGGTCGAGTACTGAAGCTGAGTATAGAAGCCTAGCGTTGGCGGTTTCAGAAATTACTTGGGGTAACTCTCTTCTCAAGGAATTAGGTGTGGAGATGAAGACAATTCCTACTGTTTGGGTGGATAATCTCAGCACAATTGCTCTAGCATCGAACCAGTTTTACATGCTAGAACAAAACACATTGAATTAGATATCCATTTTGTTAGGGACAAGGTTGGAGCAAAAATGATTGATTTGAGACATGTTCCTACCTCCGAGCAGACTGCCGATATCCTTACTAAACCATTAAGTCAGTAATTCTTCGCGAAACTGAAAAACAAACTTGGAGTGTGTTCTTCAGTATCGCTTGAATTGAGGGAAAGTGTTGAAGCACATCTCATGCACACCAACGTGGAAAGTAGGTTGCAGATCAAGAATTCAAAAGAAGGTGATGAGGATCATATGAGATCAAGTCCAGCTCACACGTGGAGTCCAATGGTTCAAGGATCAACCCAACGAGCTGCTAACTGTGTGTGAACAAAGATGCTTCAGAATCCATTAATGAATCCTTGTTTTATACAGCAGTCCTTTACTTTAGCTTTAAGGCTTGCTGCTTTTGTCTTTGCCTTTAGTCCTTGCAGCATTTATTAATAGAGTTGTGTTTGTTTGTTTATGTAACCGACTAGGGAACTAGGTTTCTATAAGTAGTGTAGCTACTACAGTAGAAAGATGTGTAGAGAAAATTTAAGTTAATGAATTAAGCTTTTATTTAACAGAACAATGGCTTTTGCTCTTTTCACTATTTTCTCTTGGTTTCTTTCATGCAACAACATCCTAATGTTTTCATAGAGGGGTCATATCGATCCAATTCTCATTACTCCCTCAACCAACTCCAAAAATAAAACTATCGCAATCAAATCAACATAGTTCTTAAATTCAAATGTTAAAAGTCATTAAATTACCTATGCACAGAGGCGGATTTAGGGGGGTGCTGGGGTACGCTTAAGCACCCCCCAACCGAAAAATTATCAGAATTTTCTATAGAGATGTGTGGATTAATCTGTAGATGTGGTTTCTAAAAATTTACAGAGAAACGGTGGGGAGAAGAAGAAAGTGAATAGTTGCTAATGTGGGGGTTTTCCAAGGAGTGGAGAGATGAGGGTGGGATCGTGGGGCCTACTTTAGGAGGAGAGGGGAGAGATTTAAATATATAAGAAAAAGAAAATCTGCATTATCTATCATAGATAGAAGAAGATAATACTTTTCAAAAAAAAAAATATAGAAGAAGATTATAATTTTGAAAATTGAAATTTTATTATCTACTTTTCAGTAAATTGAAAACATTCTTTTTTTTATTTAATTTGAGGAAGACAATATTAAAGAAATAAGAAATAAAAATGAAGATTTTTTTATTAAAGAGCAAAATATAAAAAAAAGATATGTTATTAAAATGATATTGGAAGTCGCCTTTTCTTTCACTCCTCTTCCGATCGCATAACCTTTGTTAAATTTAGCACCCCCTTCAAAAAAATTTTGGCTCCGCCTATACATAAATAATAGCAGTACTGTATGTAAAGTAAATACTTTCAAAGAGTCTATAATGTTATGACTAAATCAAAAGAAAAGAATCACCTCCTTCTACAAGGATTAATTCAAAAAGATTATTTGACAGCCCTGTTCAACATAAGTTTAATTATCCAATAATTCATGAAACAGTCCATCTCCTCTGATCCGCCCCACGTTCGTTGGGAGAACTCCCGCTGTTTCAAGCTCGTTACCACCATGTAGGATCCTCTATTGCATCATCATGCAATGAGAATTTAGATACACAAATAGAGGATCCGACTCACGTTGCCACATCAAAAGTTCCGGCTGCTCCAAATACCCTATTTTTGCCATGGAGCTAATTTGAGAAATGTGCACCATAAAACTTTTTGAGTATGAAAGAATAATTACAACCTTTCAGCAGATTGTAGCTCTTAGAAACTGTTGAGTATTTCTCCAACAACTTTTAATCAGGAGAGCATTTAGACTTCAAGAAATACAAAAAATTAGAGTCTTTATATAGAAAGTTGTTTGCAGAAAGATTTAGCAATGGTCATAGATAAGTTTATTTGTTAAATCTCAAATTTTACTATCTATCATTAATGTGTATCAAACTACCACGTGTAGTAAACCTGTCATATCAATAAATATTAGATGATATACTATCACCTATGTATCAAATAAGACTTGAAACTAGGATTGGCAGAACTCTTACCTCATCATCAAATATGGACGCCACGAACTTGTAGGGAATAATTTCCGTAACTCTCTTGAACCTCTTTAATTTTCATGGCAGACTCTGTAAGAGACTTTTCATCAATCTGAATCAGCTCAAGTGTAGGAATTTCTCCTATCCCTTGTGGAATCTGCCATAATCTCCGACAAGAAAGAAGAACTAGGCTCTTGAGTCTGGGGAAGTGGCTGCTCTCGGTTACCCATTCACGAAGCCTCGATTCATCAATGAGCAAGAATTCCAGCTGAGGAAATTCTTCGTCAGCTATTTTCCATGTTTCACCATTGCAAGCGTTATCTAGTAGTTTGAGCACTCGCAGATTAGGCAATGAACCAATGATACTCATATCTTCCCAAGGAAATCCACCACCCACCAAACTCAACTTTTTCAGTGTCCTAGGGAAACTAGGATTTTGCCCGCACCAAGAAAAATCGTGACACCCTATTACTCGCAACTTTTCAAGTCGAAGCAGATACTTGAGATGATGGAGGTGATACTCTTGATTGATTGCGTAAAAAAGTCCCAATCTTTTGACATTTGGAATCATATGCACGATGTTTAAATTCCATACAAGATTTTCTACATGTGAAAGAATTTGGAGATTTTCTAGAGGAACATGTGATCCATATGGGGGATGAGGTAGCATATAAAAACCATAGAGGACAAGATGCCTTAGTTGAGGCAACCTCCAAATTTCCAATGGCAAACAGAAATGAAATAAATTCTCATATAGAGTTCGAGATATTCTTGTGGTTGGACGAATGATCAAGGTTTGAAGATTCACGAGATTAGATATGGCTGGTAAAATATTTAAAGAACAAACTAAAGCAAGATATCTTAAGTGAAAAAGCTCAAATACTTGGGAAGGTAGCTCTTGGTACTCGCCACCTACAACATCCAATACCCTAAGCAATCTAAAGCATCCTAAGAGCCAATTAGGAAAACTTTGGAGTCGGAAGCCTAGAATGGTACGGGTGTCTAGACCCCAAATGTTATCTACACGACGATTGAGCCTGAGGTGACGACACTCATTTATCATGTCTTTTGGAAGAACATCAAGGAACTTCTCTTCCCGAGCTTTCCTTATGCACAAGTCTCGTACCATACCATGGAGACTGCACATCTTGATTTCCCCATTTGTTTTCTTCCTGCTAGTCACAATTACTAGATTTCTCTTGACGAGATCCTCCAAATACTCCTCTGCCTCCTCCTCCAAGCTTTTACTACATCCATTTTCATGTTTCAGAAAGCCCTCAGCTACCCATAGTTGAATGAGTGTTGAAGCCCGTTTTTTTGCATCTTCTGGAAACCCTCCGATAAACAGAAAACATGGCCTTAAATGATGAGGCAAGTGGGTATAACTCAAAGATAGTATCTTATCTGACTCCCGACCAACAAATTGATCTACAGTTTTGGCAATTTCCTTCCAAGAAGCTCGAGTCTTTTCAACTCTTGACAGGAATCCTGCAACCAGGACAACAGCAAGGGGTAGTCCCATACACTTTCGAGCAATCTGTTCCCCAACTTCTTCCAATTCGCGTGGGCAATTGTTACTCGAGAACACCTTGTGCTTAAGCAAAGTCCAACTTTGAGAATCAGTCATGAACTGCATCTGATGAAGAGGGCTATCGGAGTTAGGATAAGCCGCTACATCAAATACCCTTGAGGTTAACATGATTCGACTTCCATTATGGTCATCTGGGAATATATTCCTTACATTATCCCAAACTTCCGTGCCCCAAACATCATCCATTACAATGAGATACCTCCTACCCCTCAAGGTTTGAAATACTTTTAACGCAATTTCAGAATCATCAATCTTATCTCGGGGCATTTGTTCTCCCAACAATTTCATTGAATCTACTAGGCCTAAAAGAATTTTTCTCAACTTTTGTGGACTGTAATCTTGTGAGACTGTGAGCCAAGCACGAATATCGAAACGCCTCATGATTAATGGATCACTGTAAATAGATCTAGCAAGAGTGGTCTTACCAATGCCACCCATACCCACTATAGGGACGACTTGGAGTTTGGATGACTGTCCACAAAGCCTCTCCTTTATTGCCATCAGATCGTCTTCTAAACCAATCACTGCATCGCTGCCACCATGTCCAACTCTTGATGATGATGATGATGAAATAGCAGCATGTGCAAGTCTTGATGATGATGAAATAGCACAAGGTCGCTCTTCCATCATTGCTCCAGCTATGGAACCAATTTTCTCCGTTACATCTTTGAGCAGATCTTCCAATTTTACGCGTGAAGGATTCATCATTACATAACTTAGCTGCATTTTCTGCCACATAAATAGATCAATAATATCTTGTGTTTCATGAGCTACGTCCCTGATTTTGCCCTCCCAACGGTTGGCTTTCTCCGGAAAATCTTCAAGCAATGATAGCAAAAAAACAACGTACTCATAGATAGATCTAATTTTTTCTTTCGTAATGATGGAAAAGAAACGTTTACCATGATTTCTATCTATATCAGCTGTTTCAGCAAGGGAAAGAAGAGCGGCATAAGCTGCCATACTGTGTATAAGCTGATCAAGTGTAAGACTTCGCTTTGGTAAAAGTTTAGTCTTTAGACACGCTAGTGAGAGAGAGAGAAAGAGAGAGAGATTCTAGGCCACTGAAGTTTATCGAGGAGCCAGGAAGTAGCAGTACATTCGAGATGAGAGAGAGATATTGCGGGTTCATTGAAGATCCTTGATTGGCTTAAAGCTAAAGGAAGTAGTGGATGGGTATTGCAATCATTTAAAAATTAGGGGGGGAGAGAGAGACTGTTGCATCGGAAACACAGAAAGGGACAATGTTTGTTTGTACTATTCTAGGCTTCTGGCATAGCATTTCCTAACATTTAGAGAGAGACTGTTTGCATTGGAATCACAGAAATGGACTATGTTTGTTTGTACTTTTCTAAAGTGATTAGTAATAGATAAAAGAGCATAACAAGGGTACTAGTTTTTCTTTTCTTTTTCTTTTTCTAACTCACAGAAGAATGATTTGGAAAAGGGAAACTGATCTCCAGCTTCAACCTGAAAGAATATTTTCTTTCTTCGAAGATCTCATAGATGCAGCACATTACATTGACAAGCCATGTATTTTAATTATAAGTCGTACCTCCACTCAATACAAAAAATAAAAAGTGAAATATAGAAATGAAATAAGAAAACATGTGATGCTCTAGTGTCATTTCCAGATGCTCTGCAAACTGATGACTAAACACAGAATGCAACACTAGACAGGCACATACTAAATTCAGACATATTGAGTTAGCACGAGACTTGTTCCGTGACACTCATTGAAGGAAAAATGAGAGAGAAAGACAGAATTAATGAGGATTTTTGCATATTACACAAAACAATTTGACAGCAAAAAACAAACTGTATGGCAAGCAAACGCACTAAAAAATCCTCTGTTTCAAGCTATTAACCTTCTCCTATTTATGTATTATCCAGACAGCTATGTATTTGACGAAATAAAAAGCGTCTTTCAGAATAGAGGATTTCATCTGGCAATTACGTCTCCTTTTTAAAGACTTATTAGTATATGACAACAGTTTTTGGTCGTTATTCAAAGAAAGTATTGAGCAAAACTTTCCAAGGCATGAAAATCTCAACCATGCCCATCTAAGATGAATATGGAAAATGTATTCAAGGAATATATTCATTGATGATAACAGCAGATATACACTCACAAAGGAAAAACCTGCAAAAGTTATACCTATTTTATTATAATTTTTTCTCTTCTCTGTTGTCAACTGTTGACTATCTTTGGCTATGTTTAAAATGGAAAACGGCGGCAGAACATCATCATCCCCTGCAAAATCTTCTAATCTTATTCAACCTTGGGTTCATTTTCCAGAACATGTCGAATTGTTATGAAAATGTATTCAAAGCAATCAAGTATGCGGGATAGGGGTAAAAACAGAGGTGAAAATAATTTATCTTCAATAAATGTGATTTCCAAATCCAAATCTTCTAGGCAAAACCTTGAATAGCTCCACTAAGGCCTAAACCTTTCCCATCGCTGTGATATCTACAATGAAAATATAATAAAATCCAATTATTGGTTTTAAAAAACAAACCAAAATATAATGGCATAAGATAATGACATACTACTTATATAGGGTGTATGACATGCACATATTGAACAATTCGGATCTTCTAGACTTATACATATGATAATAGAAATGAAGGCCGGAAACAATAAGCTAAACTGAGTTTGCTAAAACCGTAATCTAATAAGATGTTGCATATTTGCATGTAAATATGTTGGATGGAAATTGATTGTGTAATTCTTCTACTTGGATGGAAAATCAGGTCTTAACGTGGGAGCAATTCAATCTGGTGGAAGACCCAACTTCAACTTTTCCAGTAATATCTGCAATTGATTCATTTATATTAAAGGCTAAGATAAATTAGCAGAATATAAAAACACCTGTGATATATTAATTTAATTTTTGTTATTAAAGGCTAAGATAAACAGTTGGCTATGAGATCTATCTCTAAAAAACACACAATATAATAATGATGTATGGATTGAGTGTCAATTTCAGGTAACACGCTAACATATCAAGTAACAAAAAAAAAATGCTGCAGAAAGAATAAAATCTAACTAGTGAAGCAGTACTTCCCCTGCAAAAGGACATCCAATGAACAAGTACTGAATTATGGTAGAGTATCAAATTGTTTTAGCATGAGAACAAATGTATATATCATAATAGACGGTGTTGTACCATAACTTAATTACTTCATATGTGTGTCAAATAAGACCTGAAATTATGCAAGGATGGTACAACTCTAACCTCATGGGATGGCCAACACGAACTTGAAGAGCATAATTCTCCTAACCTCAGTAGGAAAACGAGGACTTCGCCCTCTCCATGAAAAAACCAGATACACAATTCGATGACTGCAACTAATGCATTGCTCATTTATGAAGCCCAGGAAGATGAGACATTAGCAAACTTCTCTTCCTGTGCTTTTGTTATGCAAAAGTCTTGTACCATATCATGGAGATTGCAACTCCAGATTTTCACATTATTCTTCCTGCTTGTCACAATTACAAGATTTCTCTTGACGAGATCATCCAAATACTTTATTTCCATCAGATCGCTTTCTAAGCCAACCATTGCCAGTAGGTGCAAGTCTCGATGATGACGACGACGACGATAATGATGATGAGCGAGTAGGTCGCTCGTCCATCATATCTCCAGCCATTAATTAAACAAAATTTCTCTGTTACCTGTCTGAGCTGGTCTTCGAATTTGACGCTTGATAGTTTCATCCGTCTATAATATGACTGGCGCCACAGAAATTGTTCGATAATATCTTGTGTTTCATGAGCTACGTCCCTGATCTTGCCAGTTGGATTTCTGTGGGAAATCTTCGAGGAAATATTGCAAGAAAAGGACGTACTCGTGGATAGATCTAATTTTTGCGTCAAAATGGATATTTAGCTTGATTTGTATTGAGATGCATGTGTAGTTTTCGAAAGGGAAGCAAGTGCAGCATAAGCTGCCATTCTACTGGACGATGGCCGGAGTTCTGCTCTTTCTCTTTGGTTGTGTGAGTGTGAATGAGATAGAGAGAGAGAGATGAGAGAATCGTTGAAGACTCAGTCTCTCTCACTCTTTTGTTTTGGGGTTTAAGGATGTAACACGTGTAGTTAGCTCAAGTAGCTCCAGTCTCGGTGACGGAGATATTATTGAGGAATTGGGTTCAGTTGTGGGCTCAGCCCATTTTATAAAAGAATTTGTTTATACTGAAGCAAAGTAACCAAATATATATATATATATATATATATATATAATTAAAAAAAATTAAACATAGCCACCTTTTTCTCTCACTATAGCTCCCAATTTAATAATAATAATAATAATAATAATAATAATATTAATATTAATACATTACCATTTTGTCCTTATAGTTCCTAATTAAATTCCTAATAATAAATGCTATTGGCCCAAAATCGAAATCTAAAGAAAGGAAAATGTATAGCCCCAATCATTCTAATCAATAGGTTACCATTTTCAATAATAATTATACAGATTACCATTTACAACAAAGAAAACAAGTGTCACTGGAAATGATATGCCTTGATTCGAGAAAATTCAAGTGGCTACTGCGTTAAATAATTTGATTTGATTGTTGTTTTGATTCGCGAGAAAAAATAATTGGTTATCGAGATTTATTTTGATTATTAATGCTTGTTGGGCGTTTCAATTTGCAGACAAATATAGAGGGTCACCATTTCTATTGTGATTACAGTGGCTAACATATTTCTAAAATAAAATTAAAAAATTAAATGTTGCAATTCGTGCAATCATAGCAATAATTGAATATTGGCAGGCTGAATTGATGTGGCTATATAAAGCCAACAAAAGCCCCTCGTCATCGTTTGAAAGTTAGCCGGTACGGTTTCATTGAACACGCTATATTAGCTGTCGAAGCTTCTCTCCCCTCTTAATTACAGCCACCGTCTGAAATTTTTTTATGCATTCTTTCTTTAAATTTACATTTATGGGGGTTATGTTTCTTAAAAATTTAGTTTGGAGCTTCTAAGGATAAAATAGTAAATGTATTAATATTTTTATTAATTTTTTAATTAGGTGGTTATAGTGAGAGAATTTGGAGCTATATTTAAAAGGGAAAAGTAGTATATACAACCCTAACGTGTCAACCTCGATCGCTTTTACACTCTTAAGGTAAGGGTTGGGGCTAGAGCTGTCAAATCCAGCCCGGCCCGACGGGCCGGCCCGATTTCGGGCCGGGCTGGGCTCCAAAAATCCAGGCCCGGTGAAATTTACACTATAAAAGGGGTTTCCGGGCCGGATTGGGCTTCACATTTCTTGGCCCGGAGGATTTTCGGGCCGGCCCGGCCCGGCCCGATTTTTCCAAAAAGCCCGGCGGGCTCGGGCCGGCCCGAAAAATTGCCAGCTCTAGTTGGGGCTGCCAGAACTGCAACGTTTAAAAAGTAGGGGCAAATAACCCCTCCCGTTTAACGCCGTTAGATGGGAGGAGTTATTTGCCCCTACTTTTTAAACGTTGGGATTCTGGCAGTCACAACCCTTCCCTTAAGGGTGTAAATGAGATCGAGGTTGACACGTTAGGGTTATATATGCTACTTTTCCCTATTTAAAATTACCAAAAAAACAAATGCTCTATCCATATCTAAGGGCATCTCCAGCCCAGCTGGAGAATGCAGCAAATCATCAAATTTGGAGCAGTTTGTTGCTCCAGCCCTGCGCTAGATGTATGCTGAATAATGTTGATTTGAACAGTGTTGCTTCAGATTTAGTGCAATACTGTTCATTGCTGTATTATTTTTGCAATTTATTTTATTGTTATATTTATTATTCTTTGTTATATTTATCACTTTTTGTGTTTTTAATTATTTTGTACCAAAATATTCTATTTTAATTATAGTTCTAAGCATATTATAATAACATTAAAATTACATAAAATTATTTAAAAAGATACAATTACATAAAATACAAGACAAACTAAAAAGAAATTTTAAAAATACAATTACGTGATAAAAGAATAAAAACTAAGTTGAAATCCAATTTAATCATACCAAACATACTAAACAACGGAATTTTCTTAGACAGTTCAAAAAGATCCAAGACAACAATGCTCATTTCACACTTCGAAATGCATTGATTGATCATTTGTAGGATGAATATTCTAATTTATAGAATTATGTAACTTATATATTTTTTTTTGTAATAATGTGGTACAAATATTCTTTTTCCTACTCATTTGTGAGGTTTTTAACGAGACTCATTAGGTTTGTAATTTTATTTATTTATTAATGAAATTTTGTTATTAATTCTTCATAATTATTTGATATAAAAAATTTATATGTTTAATTATTAAACAAAAAAACATAATATTATGGAATATTATGTTTTTGTGTAAAAATATAGAACAGACTACTGGAGATGACTTGATGATTTTGCTGTATTTTTGTGCTGAAACTGCTCTATTTTAATACAAACTGTTGGAGATGGCCTAAGAAGCCCATAAAATAAAGCCTGCATTGTCTTTTTTCTTTTGAGGGGAAATAAAGCCTGCAATTTCTCCGGTGTTAGTTCCAACTTAACATTTTCTCTTTTTCTACGTGATGTATTCCATTAGTAGGGGTGCATAAACGGGTATCCATGGATACCCTACCCATTTTTTCCGGGTACCCATACCCGCATAAGCTAGAATTTAATACTCGTACCCGTTTTAGCAAACCGGGTATCCAATATCCGGCCGGGTATACCCGACCCGGGTAACGGATACCCGGTCTACCCGTTTTAAAAAAAAAAAGGCAGCTCCAAAGAAAGAAATGCAGCTCTAGAAAAAGAAGATAATGACATATCTCTACTTCTTCCTCCTGCAGTTGAAACTCTAGATGTGCAGTCATTTTGACTGTAATTTTATCCTCGACACAAGAGAAAATTAAAAACAATACACTAACTACTAAGAAGTACATTACTTTCAATCTATCTAAACGCTCACATAAATACTTGCCATAATTATCATTAATTTCATTCTGCTTCCTCATTATATATACCAAACATTCATTATATATACCAAACATTCTGCAAACTTGCTGCATCTGTTAATTCAAAAAACCTTAGCAGTTCTAAACCATTCTTGCTCCAATCTGACCTAGCTAGTGAGATTTTGCGCCACAGAAAAACTAGAGAAAGAATAAAAGTTCCCACCTTGCAGCAGCAGGAAAGCGATTTGAGGGAGAGGCGGCGAAGCTGGAGGAGCGTTGCGGCGGCGACGGCGACACCACGACAGGGATGAAGAGTGCTGCTATGGGCGACACCACGACGGGACGAGCGGTGGCCGGTGGCGGGCGTGTGACGGCGTCGGCCGTCGTGGATCGAGGAGGCGGACGGGAGAGAAGATGGATGAAAATTGAAAAGTTTGAAAGTTGAATTGAAAGTTGAAACTGTGGGAGGGACGGAGGGTGGCGTGGCTGGGGAGTGGGGAGTGAATGTAATGGTTAGGGGTGAATAAACGGTGGAGTATAAATGTATAATTGTATAAAACTATTTTTTTTTTAAATAATATAATTATTTTTTGACCGTGTATTGACCGGGTACCCGATACCCTAACGGGTATACCCGGTACCCGGAATTTTGAAAAAACTAATACCCGTACCCTACCCGTACCCGAAAATTACGGGTATTGGGTACCCGTTACCCGGCCGGGTACGGGTAGGGTACGGGTTACCCGAAAACCCGTTTTCCGTTTATTCACCCCTATCCATAGTGTTGATTCTATACATAACCCTCTTTTTCTTCTTTACAGACCCACCCTTATTTGTAAAAATAAAATAAAAATATTAATAAATTACTATTTAATCTCTATACCTTCTCTCAAAAAAAAAAAAAAAACAATTATTTAATCTCTATTCCCAAATTAAACTCCCACCTATCTAACGACAGCAAAAACAACATCGCAATTCGCAAATTCCTATGAGTTTTTTACAGTAATGGTAAGGAATCATTGGGCAAAGAGGGTGAAGAAAACCATTCCTATTGAAGACAAGAGTAAGACAACCATTTGCCGTGGAGACCTATTTAATTTTGTTATTTCTGCCTTAAAGATCTCAAAGGAAATGAGATTATAATCTAGGACTTGTCGACAATCTGAAAACACAAAACTAAAGGATAAAAGGAAACAATAATGAGAATGAGAGGTGGGATTAAGAGCCAAAAAATTCAATAAAATCTTGATAGCACAACAGTACTATTGCTGCACCAACTCAATCGATTTTGCTTCCACATAAAATCTTCAATGATAGCTTCGGTTTCATTAGCTACTTCACTGATTTTTCCTACAGACAAATAACTAGCTTTTTCTGAAAAATCTTCAAAATATTTCAACAACAAAAATGGGATATTTTTACTATGGAGCCTACATAAGGAAAATTACTGCAAGAATTTCTTGACTATAGAATAATAATCACAAAAATTACTACTACTTATAGATAAGAAGTTTATCTGTTAACAAGGTTCATATATGTAGTTTAACGCAATCTTAACAACAATATCAGATTCGGAGAGCCAATGACGACAGAATAGGTTGATCATAACATGTATGAGATTTTCTGTTACATTTTTGCGTTACATCTCTTGTTTCACTCGCACTAATGTATCTATACTGGATGACATAAAATGGACCTCCGAACAAAATCAAGTAGTAAAATAAAAACAAAACAAAACAAAAGAGCCAAATCAAGTAGTAGAAAAACATTTCTGAAAATTTCCTTCCAAGAAGCTTGAACCTGATTGACAGCACCACACAGGACTCCTCAACCAGGACAAGTACAAAACCTTAAGTTATTATATAGTAGTTTTATTCTCGTTTTAGATTCATCAATATTTTGTGACATTTACTAAGATCAAAGCGTCATTAACTTATTACTTCATTAAAATAAAGACAATATTTGAAACCATATATAGAAAACAATGTAAGCAACAATATCAGTGATATGTCCCTTGGCCTTGGGGGACATTCACCCTCCCCTTCCACCTCCACCAACTGAAAATATATTAGAAAAAGAAAAACTATAACAGTTCTATTGTCGCAATAAAACCGGTATAGTGACAAAGTATTCTTTCAACTGTGTTTTATCTTCCAAATTATTATGCATATAACGAGTGAAACTGATTATTCATCAAGCCTTGCATAAGAGCAATAACATGAAGAAACTTCTTGTTGCTCATTCATCAAGCCTTGTGGAAGCCATGAGGACTGAGGTCCGACCATAACTCTTCCTCGGCTTTTCTTATGCAAACCTCTTATACCATAATGGAGGCTGCAACTCTTGATTTTCCCATTACTCTTCCTGCTAGTCACAATTACAAGATTTCTCTTGACGAGATCCTCCAAATACTCCTCAGCCACCTCCTCCAGCCTTTTACTGCATCCTGTTTCACGTTTCAAAAGGCCCTCGTCTGCCCATAATTTAAGGAGTTTTGAAGCATGAATATTTTGATATTCCGGAATAACTCCCATATACAGAAAACAGGGACTTAAATGATGAGGCAACTGTGTGTAACTCAAATATAGCATTTCCTGAACACCTGGATCTATATATGGCAATTTCAATCCAAGTAGCTCAAGTCTTCTACTGCAGACAGGATGCCTGCAATCAGGACAACTGCAAGCTGTAGTCCGGCACACCTTTATGCAATCTCTTTCACGTCTTCCAAGTCAGAAGGGTGATTTCTGTTTTCGAACACCTTTTTCTTAAGCATATCCCATGTTTGTTAATCATTCATTAACAACATCCAATGAAGATAGGTACCAGGGTTGGCAAAAGAAGCTATAATCGATAGCCTTATGTGATCCGACTTCCATTACCACCATTGGGGAATATTATTTTGAAAGCATCCCAAAACTCTATGCTCCAAACATCATCCATTACAACGAGATACCTCCTACCCATCAAGTTTTGATATATTTTGTTAGTATTTCAGATTCTCAATCTTCTCTCCAGACATTTCTTCATCCAACAATTCTATTGAATCTAAAAGGCCTAAAAGAAATTCTCGAAATCAATCACTGCATCATTTCCAAAAGTCACATGTCTTGATCGTGATAGATCCATCCGTTTGCAAAATGACTGAATATCCTGCCACATAAAAAGTTCAATCATAACTCATGTTTCATTGTCAATTTTGTCATTGAAGTCTGTCATATGTACTGAATACCAACTGGTATTAAATGACATCATAAATATGCATGATATTTGACACTAAACAGGCACATAATCATAAGGGGCAAGCATGAGGATTGTTACATTATGGCAAGCCAGTTACCACTACGGAAAGCAAAACTGCACATAAAAGTCTCTTTTCAAACTATGTTCAATCTTCCATTATCATATTATTTACACACACTGCATGTATTTGACAACATAAAAGTATACATTGATTGATATTGTTGACATAGATAATGCAACATCTTTTGGAAGAGAGATTACCATCCAGCGAAATGCGTGCCTTTCCAATGTTGTGATTTTTGCAAGACAACTTTTTATGTCAATATAATCTGGAAGAACTAAGCAGTCACAATTCTTCTGAATCACTCAATTTTGTCATTACACTTTCACTCAATTTCCCTAGCATATATGAAAAATCAAAGCGCCGCTAATGCAACATAAAATTATTACAAAATAGTCCTCTTGGGATGGCTTAGTGGTGGAATCATTCTTGAGGCCAACGGTCTCAGATTAATCCCACAACCACCTCTATAGGCCAAGCTTGTCACACCTAGCATTCCAAGAGTGGTTTATCTCTTATGTGTGGTTTACGTATTAATTGGTTTTGAGTATTTTAAAATGGTACTCTATTTCTAAATTCAACACTAATCAATTTATGTTAATCATGTGTTAGCAGACTAATCTCAAGAAAAAATGAGACATAATATAACATTTTTTTAGATATTCGTAGTTGTTACCGTAGGTGTGCATAGGAAATCTCAAGTTAGGGATGTTTGTGGTATTCGAACTTGTGACCTTTCTGTCACAAATTTTCCCAGTCCACCCATCCATTAAGGGTACCGAATATAACTTGGCAAAGATGATGTAGTGGGTTTATATAGTTGTACCATAAGTTACTTCTATGGCATAAATGCTAGTCCTGTTTATTATGTGTGTCAAATATAATTTGAAATTATTCAAGGATGGTAGAACTCTAACCTCATGGCCGGCGCGAACTTGAAGAGCATAATTTCCATAATCCTTTTGATTCTCATCTATTTTCTTGGCTGATTCCACAAGAGAACTTGTACAATCATTAATGTCAATCAATTCGAGTGTTGGTATTTCTCCTATACCATTAGGAATCTCCCTTAGATTCCGACAAGAACGGAGCACTAGACACTTGAGTTTTGGCAAGGGATTGCTCTGAGTTATCCATTGCCAGAGACGTGATTCCTCAATTAATAAAACTTTCAGCTGGGGAAAATCTTCATCAGTTGTTTCCCATGTTTCACCATCGCACGAATTACCTAACAGTTTAAGGGCTTCAAGATTAGGCAACGAACCCACAATGGCCATATCTTCCCAAGGAAATCCCCCACCTACTAAGGTCAACTTTTTCAAAGTACAAGGAAAACTAGGATTTTGCCCACTCCATGAAAAACCCGAATAACCAATCATTTCCAAATTTTCAAGTTGATGCAGATCTTTGAGATGATGGAGGTGATACTCTTTATTGATTTTATAAGTAAGTCCCAATCTCTTGACATTTGGAATCATTTGTAGGATCTTTTCATTCCAGACAAGATTTGCTACAAGCAAAAGAGTTTGGAGATTTTCTAGATGAAGATCTAATCCTTCCAGTGGATGAGGTAGCATGTAAGGAGCATGGAAGAAAAGATGCCTTAGTTGCGGCAGCCTCCAAATCTCCAATGGCAAAGAGTGAGGTACACCATCAACATACCTCCCTATTAGCTTACCGAACCGTAGATGAATGATTAATGTTTGAAGATTCACAAGATTAGATATATCTGATGGGATGCTAAAAGAGCCCATCAAAGCAAGATATCTTAAATGATACAACTCAAATACTTTGGAAGGGAGCTTTTCGAGGTCAACACCTAACGCATCCAATACCCTTAGCAATTTATAGCTTCCTAAATTTTGTGGAAGCATTTGGATTTGGAAACATAGAATGGTACGGAAGGTTGGACCCAAAATTTTTTCTATATCAGAACGACTGAAACTGATGCGTCGCTCATTCATCAACCCTTGCACAAGATCATGTCCATCCATGACATGAAGAAACTTCTCTTCACGGGCTTTCTTTATGCACAAGTCTCGTACGATATCATGGAGGCTGCAGCTCTTGATCCTTCCATTGCTCTTCCTACTAGTCACAACAACAAGATTTCTCTTTACAAGATCCTGCAAATACTCCTCTGCCTCATCTTCCAAGGTTTTACAACATCCATTTTGATGCATCAAAAAGCCCTCAGCTACCCATAATCTAATGAGTCTTGAAGTACGGATATTAACATCCTCTAAAAAGCCTCCAATAAACAGAAAACAAGGCCTTAAATAATGAGGCAAGTAGGTGTAACTCAAAGATAGTATCTCCTCTAGTTCCCGACCAACAACAGGATTCACTTTTTTAGCAATTTCCTCCCAAGAAACTCGAGTCTTATTGAGTGGAGACAAGAAACCTGCAACAAGGACAACAGCAAGGGGCAATCCAGCACATTTTCGTGCGATCTCTTGCCCAACGTCTTCCAAGTCAGTTGGGCAATAGCCGTTGGTGAATACTTTTTGCTTAAGCAAATCCCAACTTTGAGAATCATTCATGAAGTGCATCTCATGAAGATGGCCAGCAGAGTCGGGATAAATGGCTACATCCAATTGCCTTGTGGTTAACATGATTCGACTTCCATTATTATCATCGGGGAATATATACCTTACATCATCCAAAACATCTGTTCCCCAAACATCATCGATTACAACCAGATACCTCCTACCCTTCAAATGTTTAAACACTTTCACTGCAATTTTAGATTCATCCATCTCATCTCCAGACATTTGTTCTTCTAACAATTGTAATGAATCGAAAAGAATTTTCCTAAATCTACGAGGACTGTAATCTTGTGATACCACAACCCAAGCACGATAATCAAATTTCTCAATGATTAATTGATCATCGTATACAGTTCGAGCAAGAGTGGTCTTACCAATTCCACCCATACCCACGATGGGGATGGTTTGAAGATTGGATGATTGTCCACAAAGCCGCTCCTTGATAGCCATGATATCGTCCTGTAAACCAATCAATGCGTCGCTGCCAGAAGTTGCAAGTCTCGTTGATGATGATGATGAAGAAGAAGATGCAGGTAGATAAGCAGGTCGCTCTTCCGTGACTTCTCCTGCGATTAAACCAATTTCTTCCATTACATTTTCCAGCTGATCTTCCAATTTGACGCGCGAAGGATTCATCACTCTATGACTTGAATGAATTCGCTGCCACACAAAAACTTCAATAATATCTTGTATTTTATAAGCTACGTCTCTGATCCTGCATTCCCAACGGTTGACTTTCTTTGGAAATTCTTTGAAGAACAATATCAAGAAATTGACATAGTTGTGGATAGATCTAACTTTTTCTTCCGCATCGGAAGAAAATAGAGATTTATCTTGAAATGTATAAAGATCTGTAGTTTGAGCAAGGGAAAGAAGAGCAGCGTAAGCTGCCATACTGGGTATAAGCTTGTCAAGTGGAGGACTTCACTTTGGTCAGGTCCTTAGCCAGTTTAGTGTGAGAGAGAGATTTTAGGGTGTTTGAAGTTTCTTGAGGACTGAGGAGCACAAGGAAATGGCGTCAAATTCGAAGAGATAGAGATAGAGAGATTGTGGATCCATTGAAGATCCTTGATCGGCTTAAAGGAAGTAGTGGTTAGGTATTGTAATTTGTAATCATTAAAAATTACAAGTAACCTATATAAAAAACAACTTTATTTACAAAACTCACTTATATTGGATGAATTTTTTTTAGAGAATTACAAAATATATATATATATATATATATATAGAGGATCAAATGAGAACACATTCTTATATTAGAATTAAGAACAAATCTAGACCATGTATTTGCATTGATCAATGGCTAAGAATTGTTTACATTTTTTTTAATTAATAAACTGCTTTATTTGATTAAGAAGGTTAATATAGTAATTGTTTTGTTTTTTTGTAACTGACGTCTGCACAATTTATGGGATTACATATAATTTATTTTTGGTATTTTCAACCCACATTATTTTGACTCAATAATTTAGCGTCATTTCCAGAAATCATCGTCAATGAATATTTTAGTTTTCAAGGTTCTTTTGCTGGTTTTTTATTATTTTTAAATGCATTAGTATTATTACAAAATTGCATAATATTTTTATGAGTTAATCTATTTTTAAATGCCAAAGTATAAAAGCCACAAGTTATATATCCTATTCATAAAAGTAGATGTTTTGTATACCAAAATCACTCAAAAGACAAAAATAACCCTTGGTCAACGCGGGACGACAGTGGTCACGCCGGAGTGCGATGATCGTGGCCACGATTGTCATCACGATCGTGATCACGATGGTGGCCACGATCGTGGCCACGGTCGTGTCATGCATCGTATCTCCGAAACCCTCCATTTATTGACCCTGCAAATTCGGATTTGATGAAGATTTTCGGATGTACTACGTATTTAATGAAGCTACTTTAATAAATTCTTGTCAGAGAGTTTGTTGGTGCAAAGAGCTATTATTTAAATCACATAACATCAATGAAATCAACATTTATCAACCAATATTCTCTTCAAAATATAGATAAAAGACACAAGAAAAAGAAACGAAAATCCTCATAAAAACCATTCGAAACATCGGCCAAAAGGGAAGATCAACTTCAAGGGGGTGCCTTCGTGTTTCCATCTTATATAAAGGTACGCATAATACGTATAGTAGTCGAAAAATATATTTTTGAGGAACGTTATCTTAAGGTCACGATAGTAGTCACGACCGTGAACACGATGATGATTTAAACCCCACGATGGTGATTTATTGTCGGCTTTTATGATTGTGTTGTTGGTTTGATTTCATGATGATATGTATGTTGAGCATGAATATTGCTTATTTTATGTTAAATAGGCCGCACATGATTTTAGATTTTAATGGCACGTTCTTAAGATATACTATTAGGGTTTTAGTACTAGGAATATTTGCATGAAATATGTTTATTTGTTAGATAAAGAATTATAAATTTCATGTTTATGCAAGGGTAAAATCAGTTCAAAAGGCTAAGAGTATCGTGCTCACGATCTAGGGTTTTTAGTTTTTTTTTTCTCGGCTTCAGCCATGCCCACGACCGCTGCCATGACCGTGATCATGATCGTGCCCACGATCGTGACCACGATCGTGCCCACGATCGTGACCACGATCGTGCCCTCGATCGTGACCACGATCGTGCCCACGATCGTGACAGCGGTCGTGGGCATGGCAGGTGAAGCCCTAAAAATGAATTCAATTGATTGCTGACAATTGTTTTTGTTTTTTGTTAATCACAGATGTCATGGCAGCGTGTTTTGATACATCACGGCGGTCGCTGGGAGCGCTCAACGTATATAGATGGAGATTCATTTTTTGGCTACATTGATGCGGGCAAAGTTAGCCGAGCTAACCTCGTGGATGTTATTAGAGATGGTTTGGGTGGTCGAAATGAGACTGAGTACGTATTATGGTATTTGACACGCATGGCCAACGGCAACAAAGTAAAAGTTTTATTGCGAGGCGATACCGAATTACTTCGATTGCTAGTGGAACACAAAGAAGATCCGGAGGTATATGTGATTGAGAACAGCGGCTCATCCGTCCCCGACGTTAATATGAGAGGTAGCAGCTCGGGAGTAGAGCACGACAACATAGACCATAACATGCCACAACATAGCATGCCATCTGAAGATGAGGAAGACGAGGAATATGAAGACGAGGCAATGTCTACATCCGAAGATGAAGAGAAAGATTGTTGCAAAAACTTGATTGATTCACTGACAGAGGAGTTTTTTGCTTGGGTTCGACAACCGGCACAAATGGATAGAATTATCGGGCAACGACACTTCTCATCGGACCATCATCGATCCGGAACCGATGCGAGAGTCGGCATTCATCGCGCAATTGGATCATTCCATTTCCCGACTATGACGGCGCATTACCATTAGGATGGGTTGAGCGGCCTCCGCCCGATCCTTGGTCAGCTCGAGGTGGGGTCTATATTTCGGTCCAAGGAAGAGTTGAGGATAGCTGTAGGAATATATCATTTGGAGAACATGTTAGAGTGTGCCACTGATCGTTCCGCCGAAAAACGTGTAGTGTTCATCTGCAGGAGTGGTAGAGAAAATTGCACGTTTAGATTGTGTGCTTGTGAGGGAGCAACTCTTGGGAGAATCAGTAAGTTGACATTGGATCACAGTTGTCATACGGACTTGAATCGTGTTGTTGTACGGTCGGTGACTTCTGAGGTTGCTGCATTTTATTTTGCTAAAAAATTAGTCGGTGAGGGTGTCACTTTGAGGCCAAAAGAGATGATTACAGAGATGCGTAGTAGGTACGGCGTTGGGATGTTATACAGCTTCGCTCTTCGGACGAGGAACATAGCGATAGAGAAGACGTACGGCGACTTTGACAAGTCATATCAGAGGCTCCCATCGTATCTGTATTTGTTGAAGCAGCGTAATCCGGGGACTATTTATGACTTGCAGATGACTAGTGAAGGAGTGTTCAGTCACATGTTCGTTGCCCTCGGACAGAGTATTCGAGCATTTGAGCATCTTCGGCCGGTGATTGTAGTTGACGGGACCCATCTTAAGGGAAGAAACAAAGGAGTTTTATTTGTCGCCGTCACAAAAGATGCGAACGAACAAATCTTTCCGCTTGCAGTTGGACTTGGTCCGATAGAGAACGATGAGTCGTGGACTTATTTTCTCTACAACAACGCAGCGCTTCAATCCTCCAGAAAATTTATTGATTGTGAGTGACCAACATAAGAGCATCGAGAATGCTGTTCAAGCCGTCTATCCGAATGCAGTGCATGGGTTGTGCTACCACCATCTACAGAAAAATCTAATAGGCTGCGGCGCTCTCTGCCACACAAGTTCTTTAAACAAGCGTCATCTTGTTATCGGGTTGAAGAGTTCGAAAATCTCTTTTCGAAGCTTCATGTTGAAAGCCCCAATGGGGCTTACGAACGACTTTCTCAAATTGGATCGGAGAGGTGGGCTAGGTCGAAGTGTGCCATACGACGCTATGGCTTTCTGACCTCCAATGCAGCCGAAGTCTTGAACTCTCGTTTGTTGTGGGCCAGACGTTTACTAGTTTGCTCGTTACTTGAAATATTTCGCGAGTACGGGAGAATTGGTTTGATGCGAGGCGGGAAGAAGGCTGCATCGAGAGATCATAGAGTTGACAAAGAATACTTTCGATAAGCTTTCTTTATCTGTGCAAGCTAGTGTTCATCTAACTGTTCGAGCTACAACAACACATATTTATAAAGTCGAAGAAGATAATATTCCTTATCAAGTCGACCTTGAGAGTTGGACATGTGAGTGTCGGGAGTTTGATGAGGATCAGATTCCATGTAAGCATGCCGTCGCCGCTATAAGGTAATTGTTTATCTTTGGCTATAATTTCTTTTAAATTTTATTTAATAATATTTTCGTTATTGTAACGAATGGCGCTAGCAATGGTTTGTCTGTGTACGATTTCGTTAGTCATTATTTCAAACAACACAATTTTAGACAAACTTATGCGGAGCATATTCTTCCAATACCACATCCTGATGAGTGGAATGCGCCGCCTTCGATTTCATCAATCGTATGTCTCCCTCCAGATGAGGTGCGTCAGGCCGGCCGTCCAAGAATGAGTCGTGCTCGGTCAGCAGTTGAAGATAGGACAACCATACGACATAATCAGGTGTGCTCTAGGTGTAAGGGACCCGGCCACAACAGAAAATCTTGCACAACATCTATGCCCATAGGTGGTGTCGATTTAAACGTCCCCCCTGAAGAAACATGTGGAGAACAATCAAGGCAAAGACGACGGAAGAAAAAAAGATGTAACAATTGTCGTAGAGAAGATCATGATATAAGAGGATGTCCTTTTCCCCGCCGAGAAGAAATTTAGCAATTATTGAACTTGTTGTGTTTGAGGGCAATGTATCATATTTTGTGACCTTTTCCATCAATGATATCTCTCTTTATAATCATTTATCTTTGAGTTTGATTAGTTTTGTGTTGCATGAGTATTTTTTGTCGTCGCCTGCCGAAATCACGATGGACAAACTCAATCGTGTCCACAGTCGTGGCTAACCACCGTGACCACGATAGCCGCCCACGACCGTGGTCACGATGCAACACCCACCGTGATCACGATCACGCAGCCCTATCGTGATCACGGTCGTGAGTAGACCATCGTGATCACGGTGGTTTGGCCACGACTGTAATCACGGTCGTATGCCCAACCATCGTGAGCTGAAGAACAATCTCCGATTCCGACTAATAAACAATGATTAATGTCTTTTCGTATGTTATATCATGTTTCAAACATCATTATGCTAACAAAGTTCGAATTGTAATATACAAATAACACTAAAAAACTTAACATTTATTGATGTATTGCGATTTTCACATTCTTAGTATATATTATGTAACATTTCTCTAATGTTACCATCATATTACAAAAGTCCACGCTAATATTAAATTATGTGTTCTAAGATGATATTGTTCGATCAATGATGTATAAACATGATACTAAGGGGTTAAGAATACGTTCAAGGTAGAAAAAACAAAAAAAATGTCGCTAATTGGTCGATTTTGGAGAACCCCACGAATATGGTGCATGATCGTGGGTGTCCATCGTGGAAAATACATCGTGCCCACGACCGTAGCCACGATCGTGGCCACGATCATGCTCACGACCGTGGCCACGGTCGTGGCCACGATCGAGCTCACGAACGTGGTCACGGTCGTGGCCACGATCGAGCTCACGACCGTAGCCACGGTCGTGAGATCGGCAGCCCACTGTCTATTTAATTATGTACTCCATAAATATACACTGGTATTCAAAAATAGATTAACATATAGTTTAACACATAGATTAACACTTAAGAAAATATAATATAATGTAGGTAATGTCGTAATGTCAAAAACACGGAGCAAAATATGTCTTTAAACGTAAATACATATCTATCGTGGATCAATGCTAAGCCAAAAAATCCTACACCCTACGAGCCATCGATATCTTCTAACGTACTTTTCGTCGATTTCACCCGAATGCCTGACTTTGGAAGTTCTACGGGCCACCAGACGATCCAAATACATGTAAGCGAAGGGGCCGCAGCTGTGGCTATCTGTTTGGGCGAACTGTACACTAGTTGGCATCTTAACAAGCTCCATTTCATCGTCTCTCCTGATTCTTGATGAATTGTTTCTCCAATAATCCGAAAGAGCTAACATACGAGGCACAAGACGAGTAATGGGCTTCATCTGGAAGTGGCGCTCCTACACGATCATTGTCATGCGGTGTGACATTGAGTCATACAACTCAACCTTCCAGTCAAGAAGACAAATCCTCACAGTGACCCAGTGATTCTCATTAATACAACAGATTGCAATAATCTGTTCAAGCAAAAACATATTCAAATAAATCAATGAAGTAACATGTTATTCAGTATATGTAAATATTATTAAAATATTATATACTTACATGATAGGCATTTGACCATGGAACTGCGGTCGGCGTATCTAGCCCTTTTACCAACTCATCTATTCCATCAGGCATTCTCCATTTGTTGTATGTTGGCTTTCCCTTCACTCGTCTAAATTGTGGATCCTTCGGATGCAGCTTTTGTAGCTCGGAAACTAAAGCCGCCTAGAAAAGTAACCATGACCAAGATCAATATTATTTATAAAAAATAATAATAACAAAAATAAATAAATTAAAACTTACATAAAATGCGAGCCCACGACGATCGGACGGTTGCACCAACATTTGACCGAGTGCGAGATTCCGCCGGATCCTCGCGCGAGTGGAAGACACGTACAAGTCTATTACCTAACAAACATAAAACTTATATTAGATGACAATATAAATACAATTTAATTTATGCTTCTGATAATATAAAGGATGTTACCTCAGCAGTGAAGTCTTGATGAAGATCTTCTAGAGTGTCGAAGAACTTTTGAGTTAGCACGTGCTTTGTCTCATAAGTAATTGCATAAGCCTCGGGTCCTGAATTTCTAAAGGCTCTGTACTCAATCCTCAACGTCTCAGCATCAGACGGAACATTGCCCTTGTAAGGGGTCTTTAGAGCGACGGACGGTGCAGGTTGTCGAAGACCCAGCTCACTTGTCGCCACCTCCTCATCATCTTCATCCTCGTCACGAAGCTCGTGCGATGAATGCGATCGGGTAAAATGGGATGAGGCGTCGGTGAACTAGAGACTTCGGGCCCAAACGGACCGGTAGTTCGATAAGATGGCCCCTCGGGCCCGAAAGTGCGGGTAAGTAGGCTGCGCGGGCCGAAAGAGCTCAACAAATAGCTCGTCTTGAGAGTGGTGGGAAGAGGCTGCGTGTCTTGCCGAGAGTGGTGGGAAGGAGCACACTCGTGCGCGAGAGTGGTGGGAAGGAGCGCGCTCGTCTTGGAGGACTGTGGGAAGGGACTGCGTGTGCGCCGAGAGTGGTGGGAAGGAGCACAACTCGTCTTGAGATAGTGGGAAGGGGCACGGTCGTGCGGGGTGGTGGGAAGGGGCACGGTCGTGCGCCGAGTGGTGGGAAGGAGCCCGGTCGTCTTGAGAGTGGTGGGAAGGGGCACGGTCGTGCTGAGAGTGGTGGGAAGGAGCCCGGTCGTGCTGAGAGTGGTGGGAAGGGGCACGGTCATGCTGAGAATGGTGGGAAGGGGCACGGTCATGCTGAGAATGGTGGGAAGGGGCACGGTCGTGCTGAGAGTGGTGGGAAGGAGCGCGGTCACGGCGAGAGTGGTGGGAAGGGCACGCATGCCTGGTGGGAAGCGCCCCGGCAGACCGACACCAAAAGAGTGACGGGGACGATCATCCTCGGATGGGCTCTGCGCGCCGGACCATCCGTGTCTGTCAACGCCGACGTAGAGCGACAGTGTGGCTCTCTGTTCATTCTGTGACTCCCAACCGAGTCTTTGTGGAGAGTATTGTGGAGGGCCCGATGCACCGCCTAGGAATGAAGCAGTCCCTACATCCGAGCAAACATCTTCGAGTAAGTCGAGCAAGGAAGCCGATATCGACTCGTCGTTCAAAGCTGTCCCCGCCCGGCGCTCTATGTCATCCCCGCCGCTAGTGCCCTCCTCGTGGTCTACGGACAAGGCCGTCCGTGCACACAACAAACCTGTCCGGCTGCCCCGAGTGTAGCGGCCGTACTAGTACCTAGTGGAGTACTCTCACGGCGACGCTTGGGCATTGGTCGCCTCGCCTCAGGAGTCAACACCTTCCCCACTATACTCTTCAATTTTCCCATAGCCTTTGACTTTCCTTTCGGGTCCTTCCTTGTTGCAATTCGTACAGGAGGCTTGTATCTCACATCAAACTCCTCTCCGTTGTCAAAGCTCAACATGTACCACGTTTCTAGCTCTTCAGCAATAGGTTCCAACGAGGGATATACTACAAGCTGCAAAAAATAATAAAAATTTAATATTACATATTCAACATTGAATCATACAATCAAATTTAAAAAATAAAATAAAATAAAATAAAATAAATGTACCCGTGGATTGTCCAAGAAACGACTAAAATCAACCATTTTCATCTGCCTTGTGCTCCACCTCAAACATCGGGGCAATCTGACTTGTGGGTCTCGCAATCCACACACGTCTCCGAGTGCTGGAATGGCCTCATACGACCAAATCTGCAAAGCCCAAACTGGACCGTAGAAGTGGTAATCTCTTTCTGCTTGATTAGGGCGCATCGCCACGTTGTCTATATAGTAACACAACGTACCATACGTGTACGAGCCCCATGGAAAACTATCCCAAGTTTCAAAGTCTTCAACTAATGTCCATGCCCAATCCTCTATCTCGGGATCGTCCCGACATAAGAGAAAGAGATAGTAAACTAACAAGTTAGCCGCCTTCAAATAGTTTTCAACGTTTTTGCCCAACTCTTTGCTTTTGAATTTCTTGCGCAGCTCACTTACTTTTGTAGGTTCACCTTTGAAATATGTGTAGTAAATGCTGCCGCTAGGAATTTGATGACTTGAGTGTGGATCAAAGTCGGAGAGTCCGAAATGAAGCCCAATGATGAGGGCATAATCCCTCGCCGTAAAACGAATGGTCTCTCCACCAATCTGAAACCAACTCTCGATCTGAGGTATATCATCACCCTTCAACTGTCGGGCTAGAACGTGATGTAGGGCATTACTTGCACTGTGACTTCTTCTCACGTCAATCAAGCGCCCCACAATGCCGGATTTAAATATCTCCAATGCTTCATTACCACCAACTTCAGATAAAATCTTTGTAACCTCTCGGAATATTTCAACCCGCATATAAAGATTGATTCCACGAGTGACATAGAGCAATGTAGGTCTCTTCCAAGAACAATTAACCTACAATAACCAAAGCAACAAAACATTAGGACCATCATCATGTGTTGGAACCAACCAAAGCAACAAAATACAAGAAATTGGAGAGGGGTCTGCCGTGCCCACGATCGAAGGGTACGATCGTGGCCACGATCGAGGCTGCGATCGTGGGCACGGTGGTCACAACCATCGTGGGCACGGTCGTGCCCACGATCGTGAGCATGGTCGTGCCCACGATCGTGAGCACGGTGGTGACCGTGGCCTCGGTCGCCACCACGATCGTGGGCACGATTGCACCTCACGACCGTGGCCACGATTGCACCCAGCGTGCCCATAAGAACTTAAGAACACACCCAACCAACAATGTCGAACTATATACACCCAACCAACATAAATTTCGAACTAAACACCGAAGAATTTCAAACTAAACAAACAAGAACTATACACCCATCCAACAAAATCGAACTAAACATGATCATCAAACACATTTTTAACACATAAACATGCATTTAACAGAAAATTTCAACAAAAATTTCGAAAAAAAAATCCAAATTGGGGTCGAATTTAGGGCACTAACCGGCGGTTGAGGAATTTCAAAATCCTCCTCGTCGGAGTCCGACGACGACGGCGCGGGTTGCCTCTCGTTTCTCCAGTTGCTCATTTTTGCAGACACGACGAAGCGAAGATCGTGGGCGGAGATGGTGGCTGTCGTGAATGGTTGGTTTCGTGAGAGAGAGAGAGAGGCGGTCGAAGAGAGAGAGAATGAGAGTCGAAGAGAGAGAAAGTGGGGTTTGGGAGGGGGGACCGATTGTGATTTGGGGGGACCAATTTTGTTTTCTTTTTTTTTGTCTTTTTATTGTTTCTTTTAATTATTTTTTTTACTTAAGGTTATTTTAGTCTTTTAACACATTTTTGGTATGCAAAAGATGTAGTTTTATGAATAGGATATATAACTTGTCTCTTTTATATTTTGGTATTAAAAAAGTCGGAACTCTATTTTTATCAACACCCTTTTAAAATTCCAATTACATAATATTTTTAAATGGATTAATACCCTCACACAATTGCATTATATTCTGTATTTACCTGTTCTGCTACGATGTAGCCTATAATATTATATTGGAGAAAAGTAAATGTATAAGGTTTATTAATAAACAATCATAAGTTAGTATTGTAAGTGCATTATTTACATGTAATGAATGCATAAATATCTGATTTATGTGAACATAGGAATCGGTGTATTATTGGTTTACTAATTTCATTCATAAATTGATGAAATCATAGTTTTTTTAGTGTTTGTTTTTGTCGGTTAAAAAGGACTGATATTGTGTTTAATTTCTCTTTTATAACTTTGTATTCCTTGTAGTTGAATGTTGTGAATCTTTAAATTTAAAAATACCGTATCAATTCATTAATAAAATATTATATCCATTGGAAATAGTAAGATAGTGATTTTGCAACAAATTTTAAATGGATTTTTTTAGAGCGCGAAACAAATAGGAACACTTTCGTAAGTGATAAATAATAGAAGATGTGGACCCTTGTTCTTTGTTGACCGTGCATATAGTTACTATAGTTTTGTTGTTTGTTGATCGTGCATTTAGTTACTATAATTTATGCATTTAAATGTCAATGCATTAAGTTATTGTAATTTATGCATTAAAATATTTATGCATTTAACTTATGCATTTTATGCATTCTATGCATTATTGTATATGCAAATAATATTTTAATGCATAAATTACAACAAAATAAATGTCACGCACAACAATAAAAAATGCCAAAACAAAATATAATGAGTACTATTCAATGTTCAAACCATTATTTCATTAGTAATACGTAGGCAAAAATCCAAAAAAAAAGCCAAAATAGGCATATGAAAACAAAGATTTTAGTCTAGAATTCATTAAAAAAGACTACGGGAACTTCAGCCTACTAACTTATTTTCAACGTTGATTATGTCCTTGTACATCTCATTGAAACAATACTCAGACATTCCATCGATATCTCCTTTTAGGTGGTTCTTTTTCCACTGAAGCATGGTTGCGCAGTAACGTACACGTAGGACATTCAATGCTCTTCTTGATGTCAAAAAAGACCCACCCTTCCACTTCTTTATCTCCCCCATGAACGTCTCCATATGTCTCATAAGGTACACACCTGTATCTTCTCTATTCTTCTTATCATCCCAACCCACGTACACAATTCTCACATTACCATTCTCAATTAACTTTGCTTTTGCTTCTTGATTTTGTTCCACCAGATAGTCTGCAAAAAATTTCCTCTACCAAATGCATATACGTAGTAAATAATCAAAGATTAATGTGTTGTAATTAAAATTAAAATTAAAGTTTATTTTTACAAAAATACTTACCAATCTGTTCACTATGGTGTTATACTTGTCCAATTTACATTCCTCCTCATTGTCGTTGAGGCTGTCTATAACGAAGGTGTTTCCATTCCTCACATCAATGCAGGCCACATAGAATAGCTTTGCCTTGAAGATTGGAAAATAATACTACACCAAATAATTACAGTCAGAAGTAATTAAAATTAGTAATATTAAAACATTTTGCAGAATTCTAAACAGTCTGATTTATCAATTAAAATCTATATTACTATAATTAAATATTAAATGTTTTAAGTTTCATATACATGTAATCCGAGATGCACAAACATAACTTTTTAAATGCATAATCGAGTCTTTCCTCATGTCATGAAAAAGCAAAGAACACCCGATCTGAAAGTTCTATAACTAAAAAAGGTTGTCTTCTATCTCATTTGGGTAATTTTCCTTTCGTCCTTTTTAACTAATGTTATTAGTACTTGCAGAATGCACATCACCATGAAAAATAATTACTTATAACTATTGTAAATAAAAAATATATAATAATAATAATAATAATAATAATAATAATAATAATAATAATAATAATAATAATAATATATAGAGTATACACAACTGGTTCTACTATACGACAAGATTCTTGTTCAAATAACAATACCCAGGACCACATCTCTCATATCCCAACCAACAAAACCAATTTTGAGTAGCCCCACATGTCGTAGAAATGTAAAATACTCTTTTACGAAATCACACACAACAATAAACGCATAAACGAATATAATATAGACACACACCATAAAAGAAAAGCGCCAAACGCATTAAATTCTCGATTTTTCAAATTTTTAATTAAACCTTTTAATTTTTGTAAAATAAATCTCCAACTTTCAATTTTGCTTAATGTTCTCCCGAAGACGAATTTGGGTGAAATTCAAAGTGACGGGGCATTCAAAACGCCGCCGTTGGATTCGGGATCGAGCATCGGAGGGATCCGCGACAATCTCGATTCGAAGTAGGCGAAGAACAGTTGCCGTTTTGAACGCCACGTCACTTTGAATTTCACCCAAATTCGTCGTCGGGAGAACATTAAGCAAAATTGAAAGCTGGAGATTTATTTTGCAAAAATTAAAAGGTTTGGAATTAAAACCAATTTGCAAAATGCGCACTTATATTTTTACTTAAAAGAAAATATGAAAAGCCCTAAAATTTGTGTTTTCAACAATCGACAAGTCAAAATCAAAATGCAAAAATTAATAGTAAAAGGTTGCAGAAATTTCTAACCTTCAGCAGTATAGCTGGAACTTTTCTTCCTCCCCTTCGTCATATGCACGAGATTATCTACAAATCATCCAAACATAAAACAAATATACCGAATGACACAAGCTAAGCCATAATATTCTGTGAAAATTTTCAATCCCAAAACACCCCAAAAATAAGAAGAAAAAATAGAAAAGATTTAAAATATCAATCCCGATTTGCTTTGCTTGCTCCGCCGATTAAAAATCAAATCCCGGATATAGCGCCCCATCTAATTTGGTTATTTTGTTTTTTATTTTTGCACCCTTCATTAGATGATTTTAGTTGTAATTGATTTATATATATATATATATATATATATAATCTAATCAAGCACTACACTAAATGTGGGATCACTACACTACCACGCAGGGTGGGACCACTATACCACCAAACAAGGTGGGAAATATACTACACCCACCATATAGGCGGGACCTCTACACCACATAAATGTGGGATCACTACACCACGCAGGGTGGGACCACTACACCACCAAACAAGGTAACAAGGTGAGAAATATACTACACCGCACGCATGCGGGATTGAACCCAAGACCTCTTACTAAGGAGAGTCTTGTGGTGCCTCAGCTAGCCAATTGAGCTAGGCCTCATTGGCGCATGAAATTTTATTCTAAATATAGGAATGACGATATACATATTTTGAAGAAATTGTCCAAACATTTCATTAAAAAATACAATAAAATTATAAAAATGATTATGAAAATAAAATGAAATATGAAAAGATAAAATTACCATTTAAATTCTAAACTGTTATCATTTTATCAAATATAATCTGAACAATGAAAAACACTCGCTTAAACTATCATTTTATGTCAAAAATAACCCGATTCATATTTTCCAGCTCCAAAATGTATAAGTGGCACGTCGAAGTACAAGCTAAATATATATATATTAATTTTAACTAAATAAACGCTGTCGTTTTAAATCCAAAAATTAAAAAACTAATGAAAAAATAGAGATACCCAAACTACTGCATTGCTCATTTATGAAGCCCATGAAGATGAGACATTAGCAAACGTCTCTTCCTGTGCTTCTGCTATGCAAAACTCGATTTTCCCATTATTTTTCCTGCTAATCACAGTTACAAGATTTGATTTTCATCCATTAACTGCATCCAATGAAGAAAGGGACCAGAGTGGGCATAACAACCTACATCTGCTAGCCTTGTGGTTAACATGATTCGACTTTTTCAATTGTTGTCATCTGGATATAAACGACTTACATTATCTCAAACAATGAGAACCAATAAAAAGCTTGTGCTTCCATTCTTATCCCTTTTGTTTTGGTTTTTTCTCTGTGTTTGTCATTGAGAACCGAGTACAAGCTTGTGTTTCTATTTCTATGTATTAATTTTGGTAGCTCCTATCTTGACTCATTTAATTTGCTATGAATTAGTTTGTAAGAATCAATTTTTTAATACCAAACCATAAAGTTAAGAAGTTATATATCCCCAACCATAAAAGTAGAAGTTTTTTATACCAAAAATATTAAAAAGACTAAACTACCCTCTTTATTTGACTTTAGTTTCTTTTTGTTTTTTTTTTATAATTTCTGTCATCTTCTCCACATAAACCGAAAAAAAAAATCAATATTCTTTGAAAATAAGAACAAAATCTCATGCATTCAATTTCTGATGAAAATTCAAACCACTGCATTGAAGTTTTTGTAAGAGATGTTGTTTGGTCTCATTAATATCATTCAACAACTAAATTTAACTCTATCATATACCAACTAAAAGGAAGCAGAATCACAAAATAATTACAGTAGAAACAGTAGCGCCATTTTTGACAAATGGGTCTCCTAAAATCCTTCTAAAAATCACACGATATTTCGAAATAGAGGAGTTTACGTTCAAATAGGACCACCGGCTCGTGTTTCTGGGTTCATAAAGAAGGTATGCACCTATATTTTATCCCTGCAAAACCATCTTTTACGACGAGTTCTTCAAGACACGACCACAGCACACGATAGCAGTCCACCGTGTGCAGCGATCGTGTGCACGTTTCTTAGCCATAACGTGCCCACGATCACTGCACACGATCACGTCGACCGTGTGCAGCGATCGTGTCCAAGGAAAAAACTAGGGTATTTTTTTTGTACACGATCACTGCACACGATTGCATCCACCGTGTGCAGCGATCGTGTCCAAGGAAAAAACTAGGGGTTTTTTTTGTGCACACGATCGCATCCCACCGTGTGCAGCGATCGTGTCCAAGGCAAACTAGGGTATTTTTTGTGCACACGATCGTATCCCACCGTGTGCAGCGATCGTGTCCAAGGCAGATGCTGCCCAGAACAGTGTTCGATCGTTTTCTCATAATTTCTTTGTTCTTTTGTCAATCTCAGATGTCGTGGCAGCGTATTTTGATACATCACGGCGGTCATTGGGTGCGATCAACTTATGTAGATGGGGATTCATTTTTTGTCTACATCGATGCAAGCAAAGTTAGTCGTGCTAACCTCGTGGGAGTTATTATGGAGGGTTTGGGCGGTCAGCATGAGACAGATTACGTATTATGGTACTTGACACACATGAGCAACGACAATAAAGTAAAAGTTTTACTGCGGGGCGATACCGAGTTACTTCGGTTGCTAGTGGAATACAAAGAGAATCCGGAGATCTATGTTGAGAACGACAGCTCCTTCGCCCCTAAGGTTAATGTGGGATGCAGCAGCTCGGGAGATTATGGCATGCCCCCTCATAGCATGCCATCTCAAGATGATCAATACAATGAATATGAGGAAGATGAAGAAGATGAGGAAGATGAGGAATACGGAGAAGATGAGGAGGTGCATACGTCAGAAGACGAAGAGGAAGATCGCTGTAAAGAATTACTTGAGTCACTATCTACAGAGTTTCTTGCTTGGGTTCACCAGCCGGCCCAAATGGATAGGATTATGAGTCGTCGGAACTACTCATCGAACCATCAGTCTTGGAGTGAGCCTGAGCATCAAGATTCAATGCGCAATTGGATCATTCTATTTCCCAACCCTGAGAATGCCGGCACTTTAGGCTGGGTCGAGCATCCTCCACCAGTCACTCGTGAACTCGTATTGGGATCCACATTTCGAAACTGAAGAGTTTGAAAACTACTTTTCGAAACTGCAAGTTGAAAGCCCTAATGGGGCTCACAGACGGCTCTCTAAAATTGGACCAGAAAGGTGGGCTAGGTCGAAGTGTCCAGTACGACGCTATGGCTTCATGACATCAAATACCGTCGAATGCTTTAACTCTCGTATGTTGTGGGCGAGACGTTTACCTGTGTGCTCATTACTTGAGATGTTTCGCTTAATTCTGGAGAATTGGTTCGATGAGAAGCGGGAAGAAGCTGCATCAAGGGATCATGAGTTGACTGAAAATACTTTTGCAAAGCTTTCCAACTCCGTACAAGACAGTCTCACTCTTACTGTTCGAGGTACCACCGGATATGTTTATAAAGTCGAAGAAAAAAAATTTTCTGTTCAAGTCGACCTTCAGAGCTAGACATGTGACTGTCGGGAGTTTGATTTGGATCTGATTCCATGTCGTCATGCTGTTTTCGATATAAGGTATTTGTTTACGTATTCTATCTTTGAAATATCATTAAATAATTTTATCTATGTGTGTGACACATTGCTCATTCAAACTTTCTTAACAGGCGCGCTGGTTTGTCTGTGTACGATTTCGTCAGTCGTTATTTCAAGCAACATGGCTTTAGAGAGACTTATAGGGAGCACATTAATCCAATACCACATCCCGATGAGTGGAATGTGCCACCGGAGATCTTATCGATTGTTTGTCTGCCTACAGAGGAGGTACGACAGGCCGGCCGGCCAAGGACAAGGCGTGTACGGTCTGTAGTGGAAAATTTGACCACAAGTAGACGTTCCCAGCTGTGCGGCAGATGTAAGGGAACTGGCCACAACAGAAAATCTTGCAAATCATCCATCCCCATAGATGGTGTCGATTTAAATATCCCTCTTGAAGAAACACAATCGAGCCAAAGGCGTCGGCGCAAGAAGAGATGTAGCATTTGTCAAAGTGAAGAACATGACGTAAGGAGATGTCCCTGTTTCAAATGTTAACTGAGTTATTTGAAAAAAACATGTCATTGCGTGAAATTTTTGGACTCACTGACCAAATCACACCATGGCTGCACACCATGGGACGCGATCGTGTGCAGCCACCGTGTACAGCCATCGTGGCTTACCCATTACCGTGCACACGGTGGCTGCACACGATCGCATCCATCGTGTGCAGCCATCGTGTCCACTCTTTATAGAAATAATTATTAACGTGCACACGGTGGCTGCATACGATCGCGTCCATCGTGTCCACCTTTTATAGAAATAATTATTAACGTGCACACGGTTAAACTATCGTAAACACGGTGGTGGGCTGCACCGTGTGCTTAAGAATACGCACAAGTTTACACTAATATCGATAGTAAATCATCAATTTACGTGTTATGTAGTGCCTATAAACTATTATTTGCTAATAATATACTTATGTGCAAAGTTATATATTGAATTAACAAAATGTAATACATGTTGTGCGTAATCTTTAAATTTGCAATATATAAGATCATATAAACAAGTTCATCATCTATACGAAGTACTTTGTATACTAATGAATTACACGACATAAATAGGTCTTCACACACGGTAACTATAGTTATTAATGTTTAAGAAAAACATTATTACAATCATAAAACACAGTTATCGATAACATAATTAATCAAAACGGCCAAAAAAAGAAAGTTCATGTGCACACGATCATGGGCAAGTTGCACACGATCGTGTGCACACGATTGTGTGCACACGGTCGTGGAAAAGGTGGCCACCGTGGACAAGCTGCACAAGATCGTGTGCACACGATCGTTGCCATCGTGTGCACATAAGATAGTGTGTGTCCAGTATAAGTTCAGATCATGTTTTTTTTTCAATTTTGTACGCAATACATAAGAATGACTGAATTAACATAAAAATACATTAAAATAAATAGTAGCATTTGTCAAAATACATAAATCCTACGCTAAGTCCAATGATAGCCAAAAGATCTTAGTAGCTAAACTATGTCGATATTTCTTAATGTATTGCTCGCCAATTTTGTTAATTGGATGCCTTCCTGCTGGGTTTGAGGAGACGAGGCGATCTAAGTACATGCATGCAAAGGGACCACAGCTGTGACTGTCGGTTTGTCTAAATTGCCTCTCTTATGGTATCATTTTGAAAGTCATTTCTGTGTCATGTTTTGTCTTATGGAGGTTATTGTGCCAGTACCCAGTCAGAGCTAGCACACGAGGCATGAGACGAGTAATGGGTCGCAATTGATAGAGTCGGTGTAAATCACCTACATGTTGATGTGACATGGAATCGTACAACTCGACGGTCCACGTAATAATGTCAATTGTTGGGAAAATTATAAGGTTTCGATTTGATACCAAAACCCAACTGATTCTCCAACCGAATAGATGATCGCGTCAACCTAAATAGTGTTTTCCAGCTCGTCTGTTTGAGCTTTAGATTTTTTAGGCTTACAGGTTAAGGAAGCGGAAGACAGGAGTCGACCCAGCTGTGTTCACAATGAGTCGGGCCAGAAGATAGCCGACCAACCAGTGTTTACAATGAGTCGGCTAGCAAAAGACAACGGCGTCAACCTTCACTCGAGTGATCCAGCAGAGCCTGATCAAGTTGAAGAGAATTCGAGCTGAGTTCAAAACACAGCTGGTCCAGCTGTACAGAACAAAGGGAACTATCTCTGAAGACTTCACTTCAAGACAGTCCAGCTCTGAATTCAAAAGCCAGCTCTAAAGGCAGAAGATCCCGAAATCAGAGGAAGTCAACCTACCTCGACCAATGAGGGATTGCTAGATCAACATCCTAGACTTCAGGACCTAGGATGTGACACAAATGAAGACAGGTGCAGATTCGCCCAACGGCAGATCTTGTCTTTAAGAAGATTAGGTAAGATTCAAACGGCTCCTCCAACGGCTAGTCTTGAATCTCTACCTATATAAACCCGTCTTCAACCTCAGGATCAGATACGAAAAAACTCTCTACAAGCTTTCATTATCTGAAATCATCATTCTTTCAAAAGCTCTCAAGCAGTTCTACATAGATCAAAGAACACTTTATCTTAAAGTGTTTCTAGTTAAGAAACTGCTTAGTTTTTCGTCTGTTCCCTAGGCCAAACTCTTTGTATATCTTAAGCCTAGATTTCGAACGAGTTCATCATACTCTAAAGTTCTTAATTGTAAGAACTCGTTCACAGTTGGAACCCCATACCCAAACCCAAACCCAGAAAGGTTAGGTAAAGGTACGCTTGCTCGAAGCGTGTAATTCGAGTGGTTAGGTTCTTCGGTGCAGGAATGCGAAGGTGTAGGCTTGACGGTGCCCGCAACCGTTGGAACACAGCTCGGGTTAGAGTTGTGAAGTTGCTTGGTACTTGGAAACCAAGTGGTAGTGGATTACCAGTGAACCTGGTCGTGGACGTAGGAGGTGTTACTCCGAACCACGTAAAAACTCGCGTGCTTCTTACTCTCTCTCTTTACATTCAGTTTTGTACGAACTCTTTCATATCATTGCATATCTGTTCAAAACTGCACACACAGCTGCTCTCCAAAGACAGCTGTGTCTCTCTGAAAATTGCACAACTTGACTAAGCTGAAAACGTAAAGTTAATCTTTTCAAACTGAGTTTTTCTAAGTAACTGAGCTAAGTTTTCAAACCACCACTTTCCGCACCGCCAGCTGAGTTATTTACCCAGCTGACCCTCCCCAGCTGGATCGATAACTGAGCTCACCAACTCTGTGATTTAACTTGAAAAAGTTTCAAAAAATCTATTTGGTGTATTCACCCCCCCCTCTACACCAAATACCCAGCTCAGTGACCATCAATTGGTATCAGAGCAGTGGTTCAAAAGATCACTTTCTCTGTGTTAGTGGTCAACTGAACAGATCCGTTTTTCAGAAAAACTCATATTATTACATACTGCATATTTCTATGGATTCTTATCTTAACAGGAATCTTCCCACCTTCTCGGTAGATGACTATGCAATCTGGAAATTCAGATTGAAAAGCTTCCTATGTGCGCATCACGACATGATGTGGGACGTCATCTCAGACGGACCCATCCTTATTTATAAACAAGGAAATGAACTCGTACCTGCTCATGATGGAGGACAACCAGAATACCGGCCAATTCTCAAGCCAAAGAAAGATTACTCGTCAGAAGAACGAAAGCAAGCTGGACTGGACAGCTTTGCAAGAAACACCATCTCATCAACAGTCTCAAACGCCTACCTGAGTAAGATCATCAAGTGCGAGACAGCCAAAGAGATGTGGGAAATACTTGCCAAGCTATGTGAAGGATCTGAAGAAATCAAAGAAAACAAATTCACAATAGCTTGCCAAAAATTCGACAACTTCAAGCAGCTAGCCAACGAGTCCATCGAAGCGATGGAGCTAAGGTTCTCAAACATAGTCATCGAGATAGAGACAATCGGGCTGGAAGTATACCCAGCGGGAAAAGAATCTAAAGGTTCTTTCAGTCCTTTCAGCTGAATGGAACACTTACAAGGTAGTTCACCAAAGTCGAAGTGACTTGGGTGATTTATCTACAAAAAAGTTGTTCTCACTCTTAAAAGCCAACGAATACAACTTGAAGATCACTCAAGAAGAATCTTCAAGCAGACAGAATGACGGAGAACTCACCCCAGCTCCAAAAGAGATTGCGTTCAGAGCCAACTCTGAAAAATCCGCATACATACAGTCAGCTGAGTCATCGAAGAAGGATAAGAAGGACATGAGCAAGGAAGAGCTACTTGAAGAAATAGTCATGCTGGTCAAAAACTACAACAGACTCAACACCAGCAAAGGCAAATACAAGAAGTTCGCTAGAACTTACAGAGACAAGTACACAGCAGCTGATGAGAAGTCAGCTGATAAACGAACAGAAGAAGGTTGCTTCAATTGCAAGGAACCAGGACACTACCGGCAAGATTGTCCAAAGCTGTCCAAGAAAGATAAAGACCAACTGAAAGCTAAGGCAAATTCTCGACAAGGAGAGCTTATATCGCCGATGAAGAATCGAGTGCAACAAAATGGATGACATGCCATTTTCAGACTCAGAAGAAGAAGCCCTGATGGCCCATGATGAACCTGATTGGGATACATGCTTCATGGGACAAACAGACGGCATCGATGAAGATGAGGTAATGTCTCGAACTCAAAATTTATCTAACATCTCACCATCACACGAATACTCTACACAGGTCTCAGAATCTGGACTACCTAATTGGAGTCTAGTAGAGAAAGTAATGAACGATTCCAATGAACTTCAAGAGATCCTTGACGTCATTATGTGTGAGAATGCCGAGCTGAAGGCGGAACTGGAAAAGACAAAAGTATCAGACACAGCTGATACAACTCAGCTCCAACAGGAAGTCGTTTCACTAAAAGACAAAATAGTGAAACAAGATCAGCTGATGAAGGAATTCTACTATGAGAAGAAACAGCCGATAGAAGATGTGGAAAATGTCACAGTTGAATCGGAAAAGAAGTCAGCTGAGATCATTGAGCTGAAAAGCACCGAAGAGGTACTATCTAAGAAGATAGTAGCTCTCATCAAAGCCACATCAACAATGGACGAGATCATTAGTGCTCAGCGTCAGGCGGACTCAAAGCGGGACTGGGATACAACGAATCAAAGGATGCCTCAAACATTGCCTCCACAAGTGGAACAAAGGTTATGTTTGTACGTGCAAATGAACCTTCAATCCCAGCAGCTCAGCATCAACAGTTGAGGACACAGCAGGCGTCGGGAAGACCAGCTGTGAAACATTCTCAAGCTCCGTCGAGAACACAGCAGGCATCAAGAAGGTCAGCTGTGCGACAACCTCAAGCCCAACTCAGACAGCAACGTGCTCAACCTCAACGAAGACAACAGGCTGGATTTTATAGATACCAGCAACAGCACCAGCACGTTGATCGATATCAACCAAGATATCAGAGATACCCAGCTGGATACCACTCATATGAGTATCAGCTGGATAATCATTTCCAGCCACAACATCACATGAGACAGCAGAGACAAAGGAACGTCTCAGCTAGGCACACAGCTGGAAACCAAAAGAAATCAAGACATCAAAACGGGAAGACACGGAGATCAAGATCCCGCCAGCAACAACCGAAGAACACAAAGAATGTGTATATCGACTCAGCTGGGAGAATTATCAGATCAAATGACCCAATTCGAGTCATCAAGCAGATCTGGGTCATCAAAGGATCTCTGTCTAACCCACAAGGACCCAATTAAAACTGGGTACCTGAATTTTAATTTTTTGTTTAGGTTGCAAGGAATCGACGCATCTCTGAGGAGTCGATGAGAACGCTATGGTACTTGGACAGTGGATGTTCCAAGCACATGACGCACCTAAAGCATCTACTCCAGGAGTATATCGAGCGTACAGGTCCACAAGTAACATTTGGTGACAACTCCAAAGGCCTAACCAAAGGTTATGGTACATTTAAAACCAGAAATGTTATAATCCCAAATGTTTCTTATGTACAAGGATTGCAACATAACTTGCTTTCCATTAGCCAATTCTGCGACAACGGTTTTTCTGTCAAGTTTGATGCACAGGATGCACGGTGAAGCACGGAAACCAAGCGGATACTCCTAAGAGGAAAAGAGAAGGAAATATGTACTTTCTTGGGAACGACGGCCCTCCGGAGACTGTCTTGTATCAAAAAGTAGCAATGAAGTCATGTCATGGGTACGTACTGAATTATCTCAACTTCAAGACAATCAACAAACTGGCTTGGAACCAGCTCGCTAATGGAATTCCAGATCAAGTATATGACAAAAGTCATATGTGCAGCGCGTGTCAACAAGGAAAGCAGACAAGAATTTCATTCTCTCTCAAGCCAGTTCAGTCAACTGATCGAGTTCTTCAACTTCTTCACATGGATCTTTTTGGTCCAGTTACTCCAGCAAGCTTCAATGGCAGAAAATATACTCTGGTCGTTGTGGATGATTTCTCAAGATTCACATGAGTATCATTCTTGTACCAGAAGAGCGAAACCAGAACTAAGCTGCCTATCCTGCTGAAAAGATTATCAACACAGAAGGAGTGCAAGATAATGTCAATAAGATTAGATCGTGGAACGGAGTTTCTAAATGAAACTATTTATGATTATTGCGAGAAGAACGGAGTTCAACACCAAACATCTGCAGCTCGCACACCTCAGCAGAATGGTGTAGCAGAAAGAAGAAACAGAACTCTCAAGGAAGCAGCTACCACTACTAGAAAAACGCTCATACATAACGGAGATTCTCCGTTATGTATGTGCCCAAAAGTCCGTTATATATAGTGGTGTTATGTATGATGCGCTCATACATAACGGATTATAACCGTTATCTATAGTATTATATATAACGGTGTTATCCTTATACATAACACTATTTTCTCCGTTACCTATAATTATTATACATAACATTACAGACCGTTATGAAATATACTTTATACCGTTATCAAATATCCTTTTATATATTATATTTTCCCATAGATAACGTTTATTTGTGTTTTAGATAACGGTCTTTTTCCGTTATCTTTTTTACAATACATAACAGTTCTTTACCGTTATATATATATATTTTTTAATTTACCTATTTTTAAATTCTTAAAAATCGATAAATAATATTTATAAAATCATAAAAATGATACATTTATTATAATCAAAATATAATCTTGCATATATTATCATCCAAATATAGTCAAGATCTATCTATGCGAGTATCATCCAACACAATATAAGTAACTAAACTTTGCTAGTTCCAAACTCATAATCTTCCTCTTCTTCGCCGACTCCATCTGCCCATCTTCATCGGAAGCGCGCCACGATTCCTTATAGTCATGGCTAGCCACTTAATTAGCTTTTTCGCTCGGATCATTCCCCTCTTACAATCCAACGGTCCCAACCATTCCTAGCAATGAGAAATAATTCAAATTATTATCATTCATGCAATAACGATAAGAGCATTACATATGATACATGATAACCCGTTCAAATCAAATTATAAAATCAATACAACAGAGACAAAGTATGACTATGTGAAAAAACTGTAATATAAACAGCTCAACAAATCATCTTACCTCTCTACTATTTCCATTTTATTGTACATCCTTCAAAAATGGAATGACACCCAGCAATAAAAATTTATTTTTAACACAAATGCTAATATTAAGTATATATATTAATACTGCAACCATGACCAAATCAACATCTCCAGCTAGTAAACAACAAAAGTAATTGTGTTATTCTTTTCACATAGAACATATAGAAGGCTGTCAAAATCAAAAGCAAGTGATAAATTAAAACGCTATAGAATTATCATTTACGTACAAGAGAAACATTAATATAAAAACTCAACAATTAACCAGTAGACATACTTCTGTGTCTTCCGTTCCTAATGCTACAAAACTCAATAAATTATAAGAACTAGTTCTACAATTCACATACATATGATATAGGAAAACACTTTCAAATCAAATTATAAAAATAATCACAGAAAATATAAGACATCTAAAGCGATGTTAAATTGGCATTTCTGAGGACATGCAGACATAAAATCATACGATGTTGGTAGAAGAATCCATTTTAAGACTCACAGTGTGAATTAAACAAAAACATGAATCTAAACACAACTCAAGTCAAGATTTGCGTAAAACAAGAGTTGCCCAATTTAATTTATTATGATCAGAACATACATAATCTTCAGAAGGAAAGAGCATCTGGGATTAATTAAGAATAGTCTAAATGAGTAAATGAACCTGAAGAACAATCAATGTCATAGCATCCTTGTCCTTAACCCAGCCACCGGGAAGTTCAAAGGCCAGAGCAAAGTGAGTCGTCTGCTCATAAATTCAGTAAAATATATTATAGCCTGATATAAAAAGAAAGGCAGGAAATAAAAAGGAAATATAAAGAAGTTATCTGTGATATTGCTGATACACACCCCTGAATCACCTTGACGACGAAAATTTCCTCCTGTGTATATTGACTTTACCACCGCAGGCCCAAGATCTTTAGGCAGATCATATAGTAGTGGTTCTGCATATTCTACGAGTTTATCATGGAAACTAGTTTTACAATTCACATACACACATATAAGCATCACTGTAACAGAAAGCAAAGAGATATCCATTTGCAAGGATTTGCATGACGATGGTCGTGCCACCCAAAAATAGTAGTCAAGAGTTGATAAAGCAATGACAACAAAAGACAATCCAACAGCAAAAGATCCCAAAAAAAATTAAACCTTGATAGACAACTTCATCGAATAATTAACAAATAAAAGAAGTATAGATATGCCCCAGAGATTCAAGCAGCATATATAGCATAGATATACTATAAAATATTTCTGCCAACGGGACAAAATGACATTTAAAATATAATATATAAAAAGAGTAAGCAAATATAGCAGGAAAAAAAATACCATCTACTTAACTAACTAAAATCAATTCACAAAATTAGAAAACTCTAACACAACAAATTGCTAGATATTGGCACAGTAGAAAAATACCAACATTGATTCAAGATACGCTCCCCTGCCCATGGATTGAATCAAATTTAAAAGTTAGGATGAATTATATTGTGCTAATTGACCTGAGATGAATTTTTTGCAAGATGAAGAGTTAAGATGTACTAGTTTCCATAAGTTGTCAAAGTAAAACTCAACCTTGTCTGGAATTCTTGGACAACCAACAAGATAATCCCAACTTCCTTCTCCTAAAATCATTTATATTTATTAACTAAACCAATCAACTAGCAAATCATTTATATACCCTTTTCCAGTTAACATTAGTCCTAATAAAATCAAACTTCTATACTCTGAAGTATCTTGATGTTTGATACGAGGCTGACAACAAGAAGCGTACAACCACTTTCCCCATCTCTCTTTCAGATTATGTATTATAAATGTTGATCCTTTTCAAAAGAGCACATACTCGAAATTAGAGTTAAATGCATTACACTCAATCATCTTGATCAATGCTTCTCCATGAACAAAGAAAACATGTTTAGCTGCAATTTTTGACTTGACTTCTATTAGAAAGAAGGATTTGTGTTGATTATGATACCTGAGTAAGAGACATCCCACCAGTCATTAAGTAACAACATCTATATATAGCACATATATATTCAGAATCACGCACAAATATGTCCTTTAATTGACAATAAAATATGTAAAAACAAGCAAATAACTAATTAACTGCAAATATAACATTATTACTACAACATGAAACAACACAAACCAGATCGAAGCTTCCTAAGAATCATAGCTCACTCCACCGTAGTAACTGAGAAGTTCCTAAGGTTCAAATCACTATCTGAAGACATCTGAATCTACAAGAAAATATATTATCAAACATCAAACACATCAAACCATAAGTAGAAATATTTACCTTCTTCGATGATTTATGTTTCTTGAAATTACAACTACTAGGCTGCGATTCATCTTCACAGTAGAATCGAATAGAGCATCAACAGAGCCCATTTAATCTCTTCTCTAAGCATGATTAATCAGAACATCAAATACCATAATGTACAAATAAGGAGATATAACTTTAAATTCATCAAACAGAGCCCATTTAAATTCATAATTTACAAATAAGAACATCAAGCAACAATTTCTCAGAGCCTGCAAAGCCCATCAATGGAGACAAATAAAAAAGTCTCTTATCAAGATAATAATCTAAGCTTATTCAATTGACAAACTGAGCAAATTCAAGCTCTAAACACACTATAGAACAACGACAACCTCAAATTTCATAATAATTTTAACTCAAAATCCCTGCAAAGTACATCAATCCCTATTAACGAAATTACAATAGCGAGATTGTGTTTTTCACTCGAGAATATTTCGTAAATAAAGGAACGAAAGATTTTATTTTCCTAGTTTAGAGGCTTACAGAATGACTTTCTCAGTCGAATTTAAAGTCCTATTTTGCCCGATACCCGATGGAATAGAACCATTCAATGAATTGTTAGCAATGGACCTGCAAGGTGAATAAAATCGGATTTACTTAGATCAAGAGATAGAAGTAAAACTGATGGTCCCAAGACGGATACCTTGGTGTAGAGGGGGGTGAATACACCAAGGTTTAAAAACTTTTCCAATTAAAACTCTTTTGAGTGAAATTGGTACTGTGTTCGATCCAAGTGGAAGCGGCTTGATCGACACTGGTCCGTGTGCGGAATGTGGTGGGATTTTGGAAAGTCCGTCTCGTTGTTTCAAATATATTGCAAATTTGTGTTTCTCTTTTCGGTTAGTCGGTTTATGCGAACACTTGAAATAATGCTTATGAAGGGTTACCTGGATGCATAAATAAACATGAAAGAACACAGCTATTTAACGTGGTTCGGAGAAACTACTCCTACGTCCACGACCAGAAACCTCTGGTAATCCACTAAGGATACCACTGACTTTTCGCGCAGTCAGCAAGCGTTGCAGCTTAGTTCCTCAAGCTGGATACAAGTTTACGCGTACTGTATCGAAACGAAACCAGACTGTTTACGGGCACAGCTGAAGCCTAACCTGTAGTTTACGGGTACTACAGAACTAACACTCGAATTACGCGCTTCGAGCAAGCGTACCTTTACCTAACCTTTTCTGGGTTTGGGTTTGGGGTTTTCCAACTATGAACGAGTTCTTACAATTAAGAACAATGAGTATGATGAACTCGTTCAAACTAGGCTTAAGATGGGAAGGATTATATGCCTAGATACTAGTGGGAGAGAGCTTCAACAGCCTGAGAATAAATACTAACTCATAAGAATGAAGGCTGCTGTATCTTTGAAGCTTTTCTGAGAGATCTCTTGATCTTTGGTTAGACTTCCTTCAATGAAGTATGTTGATCTCTCTTGAATGTATTATCTCGTCTCTCCTCTCTTTCTGATGATGAAGAAGACTTCTATATATAGGGAGAGATTAGAACTAGCCGTTGGAAAGAGCCGTTCTGAATCTTTACCTAACTTCGACAGATCGACTTGTCTTCTTCCTTGATTTCCTCGTAAAGCAATCCTAGGTTTGACTTCTAGGCGCCGAGGTGTCGAGTTCCCGATGGTCCGCATCGTATCCGACTTTATCTAAAGTTCACTTCGACTCTGCTGTGTTGGTGACTCTGAGCTGTCTTGAACTCTGCTGGATCAATGACGCTGAGCTGAGTCTTGAACTCTGCTGGGTCTTGACGCCGAGCCGAGTCGAACTCGCCGGGTCTTGATCTTGCCGAGCCGAGTTGTCACGAGCCGGGTCTTCCTACACGTGTACGGAAGAACTTTATCGTCTTGGATCTGGATAACGTTGCTTAACACTTCGACTTGGCTTACCTGCTTGTGTACTCACTGGGTCTTCTTGTCTTCGGCGACCACTGTAAACATAGAAAATCTATAAGCTCAAACGGTGAAATTTGGAAAACACTTGGGCTTGTAAACATCTACTCGGTTGGGGTCGAGTGGGTTTTGGTATCACTTCAAAACTCTATTAATTTTCCCAACAATTTCCCCGCTTTTTGATGATGCCAAAACCCCAAGTTGGAAAAACAAAAATTGCTTCCCCCTTAACGGGAAACGGGATTCAACGAATTAAACATTCACGACGGGTAAACATATTCGTAGCTTGACAAAGAGAGATTGTCTTCAGGTTGATTTTGATAAAATGAACTTTTCATTAATAGGAAGAATTTGTACAATTATCTAAATACAAGTTCAAAATAAAAATTCCCAGTTGGCTGGGTCTTCAGCTTGACTGCTTCCTTAGTTCATCAATTTGATGGTCAGTCTTTAGACCATATCTATTGAAGATGAACTCTTCCAACTCCTTCCATTCAGCTTGATTCTTCGACTTTGAAATTCCTCTTTCACCGGCCAGTGATTAATTTCTTTGATGATTTGGGCACTTGTCGGGAAGGTTTGTTCCATTAGAAATGGAGGCTTTAGGTTGTTTGACTTTGGGAGCCTTCAGCTGGATGTTATTGCTCTTGGCATAGAGAGCGATTGACCTTGCCATCATTGGATCTGTCTCATGAAGCTCGAGGAAATAGTCCTGGAAAGCAGCTTCTGGATCCATGCCTTTGAACTGATTTAAGTAGTAGAATTCTTTGATGAATTCTGATTTGCATCTTTCCCAGTTTTCATTTATATCATCTGGGTTCTTCTTGTCAGCTGAGGCTGCTTGGATTTGTTTCTTTGCTTGTCTGTAGCTCTGCCTCTTCTTCTTACCTTTTCTCAGCAGGCTTGAGAGCTTCAGCTTTCTTTTTAACAATCTTATCCAGCTCTTGCATTTCTTTTCTTTGCTCGTTGTGGAACTTACACAGCCAGTGATAGTCTTTGTATTCTTCAGGCTTGTGTCCACATGATTTGGCAAGAGCGACCATTCTCTCTCTCCATGTTTCTTTGACAGCTTTGGCTGGAGCAGTTGGCTCTGTCTCTTCTTCATCCAGCTCTTTTGCAAAATCGTCGATTTCCTCTCGTATTTGCCGCACGTGTTCCCATTGCAAATTTTCCTCTCGAACTTGTTTTTCCAGCCTTCATTCGATCTTCCCCTTTTTGGCATTATCAACAAGGGAGGTAGAGAGGTTGGCAACTGTTGCGCTGAGCTTGGAGAGAATACCTTCAACATCAGCGATCTTGACTGAGTTGTCAGCTGTGACGAGATTGGGCAAGATCTTCTTCTTCAGCTACGGGCGAGCATCCAGATCTTTATATAAGTTGGAAGAGTTGGCGGATGTCGAGTTTGTTGGAGAGAGTGGTCTTTTTGAGAGCTTCGGCGGCTTGAAATATTTGCAATGTCGTCAACCAGTGGAGCTTGAAGGTTTGAGATGATCTCAGGGACTCTCTTCTCTAGAAGAATTGACTGATCAACTTGTTGAGAAACAAGAGATTGCCTGAGATCTCTGCTGGTGCTTTCCTGCAGATTGAGAGCGAATCTGTGAACGTCGTCAATGGACAGTCCATTGCTCTGGACTTGAGACTCTATAGCTGTGATGCGCAGAAGGGTATCCACATTTGATTTGAGTCTATCCTGAAAAAGGATTTCCTCAACTTGTTTTGCAATCTCGTCCTTCATTGCATCAGAGAGCTCAACATGATCCGTCTGGGTTCCGGATTCGGCTTGGGCAGGTTTCTTGCCTCGATCTCGACCGGTGAGCGAGTGTCATCGGCAATTGGACTCCGTGGGGCGAGCTTCCTGCAGTTCGGTTGGTGCGATTTGGTTCTTCAATGATCATTACCTCAGCTGTTTCAACAGGTACAGCTTCCTTGGTAATCTCAGCTGAGACTTCTTTAGAATTGTCAGCTCCAGAAAGTGTCTCCCACTCCGTCGCTATAGGGAAGCTTGTCGTGATTCCCGGACTTCGGTGGGTGCGGCTTGGGATGCTTCTTGAGACAACTTCAATTATTCCTCCGATGAGATCATCTTGATGTAAATATGCATCCTCCAGGACTTCCAAAGCCAAAAGTGTCTTTGGAGGCGTGCTTCATCGATCTTCGGTTCTCAAAGGAGAAAGTCTCTGTCAATTTTGCTCATTCTGGTACCAAGTTGCCATCTTGGTAGCCAGATAGAATTTGAGGTCTCCAACTTTGACAAGGGCAATGGGCAGGTGCGCCAGAATTGGATACTGAGTTAGAGCACTCTTGATCCCTGCAATGCGCAAGTCCTCGTACATGGCTTCCATAAAGGCTGAGTCAGTAGAGTTGAGAGAAGGAGAGGTAGTAGAATCACTCTCCTCTGATTCTGTGGAGATTTGAGGAGCAGGTTCAAAAGGGTTCACAATTGGCTGTGAAGAAGTATCAGCCAACTGTGTGGGAGTTTGAGCTTTGGGTGATGGCTGTTTTGGGGGTGAGCTGGGATAATTGGAAGAGGGTTCAGCTTGGGTGTCAGCTGGCTGTAAAGGAGCTTCAGCCAGTTGAATATCTTCCTGCTCTCTTGCAGGAGATGGCTCTTTGGTTGGAGAGCTAGGTGGAGGGGAAGGCTGTTTCGGCGGAGAGCTGAGAGGAGGTGAGGGCTGGGGTGAGCTTCTTGGATTATCCAGCTCGTCCTCTGAGTACAGATGACAATCCGTCATTCAATCCCATCTCGGCCGGGATGTTTGATCCGTATTGATCGAAGGCCGACAACGTACATTGGGAGAGAATCACCATAGCTTGAATGACAATTGTTTTTCTTTTCTTCTTGGACCTCCATCTTGGTTTGGTCATTGCCTTCCTCTTTCTTTGTTTCTTTTCGACTGGAACTTCGCCTCTGTTCCTTCCAATTTCTTCTTTCCTTACTCACTGCGTAATTCTTCAGAAGATCATTGATTTGATTTATTCTTTGGAAAAGAATCTTCGTTTCTGGAAACGGTTCTGAATCAGCCCACTTTACTGTGTGCCCTTTCACTGCTTGCTCTATCAAGAAAGAGATTTTGGAGCAGAGATACAGTGGCTCTGAAGCTGAAAACGTCGTCCTGGTGGAGTTGAACTTTATCTTCTCTGACTCCTTGACCAGTCGGTTGAGTAGGAAATCAAACCAGTTGACGTTTGCGCCTTTGATCATGGCAATCATTGGCTTGAGCTTTGGAATGCTGATCTCTCCTTGAAATCCAGCTATCCCAAGAATACACTTTTGTGTGATGTCCAGCAGCAGCCTGTACTTTGGCTTGAGCAGGAGCTTTGACATGCTTGCTCTGTACGGCTCTGGGGAGATAAGCATCTCTCTGCTGAGGAATTCATCTACTTCTTCCCGACTGTAATCATCTGGGATGAATCCTCCTTCTCTGGGAAGGTTGAACACCTTTCGTAGCATCTTATTGAGTTTGATGGTGACGGTAGCTGTATCAAACTTTCCGTCTTCGCCTTTGACACTCATGTCAAATGAAGATGAGTAGAAGCCATCTTCGTCGATAATGTTGAGGTAGAACAGTGCGGCATCTCTCTTCAGCAAAAGCTTGGGCATGGAGGTTGCCCACAGCAGGAGACCGGAGTCTGCAACTATATCCACCATCTCTTTTAGCTCAGAAACATGGAGATTGGAGGTGGACAGAATACTCTCAAATGACAGCTTTGTCATTAGGGCTTCAAACTGGTTCATCCCTGCGATTGATTTCTTGGGCGTCATTTCTGCAACTTGGAGAAATTGATTGTGCGAAGAACTTGCAGATAATAGATGAAGATTTTGAATCTTTGAAATTTGCAGAGATAAAGATGAAGGATGAAAGAATCTGCGTATCTTTTCCATATATATCAACTGCCATAACGGATCAACGGTTAAGATTGAAACAGTTGATATTCTGATCAACGGCTGGGAGAGATTCACTCATCACGTTTTGCTGACGTGCTTTCGGCGAGTGTATTACAACCGCGCGTGAGGTATTTCAAACGTTTGACGTTCTGCCTCGATCCTGCCGTGCTACATTACTATGCAGACTTTATAATTAATGCGATGGGAAAGGAAACTTATCAAGCAATTTAACTAAGGAATGTCTGTCCACTTAACATATGAATTCAAAATAATTGGACTTTATATAGCATATTCCTCAGAGCATTTATTGCATGAGATGCAGACCGGTCAGCTTGGACACAGAATTCAGCTGATATCACAGCGGTCTTCTTCTTTTGCTTGATTGACAGTTTTCCTCAGCTGAGTATTTTGAGATTAGCTTGAATTTCCTTCAGCTGAGTTCCCTTTATCTCTTCGACTGATGTCCAGCTGAGCTTGATTCCCTTTTTGGCTGGGAAATCCTTCTGAACCTTTGGGATCCAGCTGAGTTTGTTCCCCCTCAGCTGGATGATTTTTCTTCATCCGGATTGAGCGGTCCAAGTGATCCACACATCATCTTGATTTAGATTTCAGCATGTTGTGCTTTTGTGTGACTTTTCCCAACAATGGATTCTTTCAGATGTTGAGATATCAGGTTTCTCTTCAGCTGATGACTCCAGCTGTGTTTATTTTGGAGAGAGCATCCTGCTGGGTATTCTACTTGATTTTACTAAATCTTTTCAGCTATGTAGAATTCCCCCTTGATTTGTCAGTAGGTGGCTTTTTCTTCAGCTGCATCCTACTTCCTTTGAGCGGATTTTCTCATCATTGGCTCATTCATTTGTTAAGGTCACTGTCCTAATCCACTCGATTCATCCGTCGCTTCTCTAAACTTCTCTTGAGACCAATGTACACAGCTGTATGACTAGCTGATTCTTCAGTTTTGTATCCAGCTGTCTTTATTTTCCTTCCCGTCCATTTTCAAGTGGGTTTCTTCTCTAAGATGTTTCGAACATCTTAATCGAGCAATCATCTTCATCTGAGTCGGAGAAGGAGATTTGATCATCATCCATTTCGCTCGATTCGATCCTTTTATCTTCTCTCCGGGAGGATGACTCAGCTGGGTTGCTCTTTGGGTAGAGTTGCTTGTCGTGATGAACCTTCACGATATTCTTGTACTTTTCCTTGCTTTGTTCCAGCTGATTAATGTTTCGTACAAGTATGGCAACTTATTCGTTCAAATCTTCTTTGCTCATAAATCTGAGCTCTTTGTCGGTCCTTCCAAGCCGAGCCGATCGAGCTTCTTTTCTCGGCTTGATCTTCGCCTACGCTTCATTCATTCGGTGGATGAATCTGCGCTTGTGATCCCCGGATCAAATTCGTTGGCCTTCAAGATGGAGAACAATTTTTCCGTCTCCATCTTGCCAAGATCGGTTCTTTGGTGAACCACTTTGTGTGTACACCATTCGAGGAGAAGGCGAAAGAACTTTCAAAGTTCTTGTCTCGGCCTGTATATTTTCCGATTCGGATCGTCTCGATCTCGATGACGAGGTTGGAGAATCCGAGCTCCATTTGATCGATGGACTCGTAGGGGAGTTGCTTGAAATTGTCGAATTTCGACATGCAAGCGAGAATTTGTTCTCTTGAATTTCCTCGAGCCTTCGCACATCTTGGCTAGAGTGTCCGACATCCCCTTCGTATCTCGCGGTTGATGATCTTCTTGAGATAAGCATTCGTCACCGTTGAGGAGATGACGTTGCGAGCCGTAGTTTGTCCAATCCGGCTTGTCTTCTTTCTTCGAGAGTACTCCCATTTGGGCTTCATAACTGTAGTGCTTGGTTCGGCTCCGAGTAAGGTTTGCTTGTCTTTCGATTTCATGATGATGATGGGTCCGTCGGTGATAACATCCCACATCATGTCGTGATGCGCACTCGTAAAGCTTTTGAGTCGGAACTTCCAGATACGATAATCATCGACAGAGAATGTCGGAAGATTCCCACACAGTGAAGATTCCATGACGGTATGCAATATAATGACTTTTAAAAAGATTTTGAAACTTTGAAGGATGCGTTCGAGTGACCACTATCGCCAAAAAGGCCGACTTGGATGATACAAAGGATCTTTTGAACCACCGCTCCGATACCAATCGATGGTCCCAAGACGGATACCTTGGTGTTGTAGGGAGTGGTGCGAATACACCAAGGTTTAAAAACTTTTCCAATTAAAACTCTTTTGAGTGAAATTTGTTTGTGTTCGATCCAAATTTGGAAGGCAGCTTGATCGACACAGCTGGCTGTGTGCGGAATGTGGTGGGATTTTGGAAAGTCCGTCTGTTGTTTCAAATATATTGCAAAGCTGTGTTTCTCTTTTCAGTTAGTCAGTTTATGCAGCTTGAAATAATGCTTATGAAGGGTTACCTGGATGCATAAATAAACATGAAAGAACACAGCTATTTAACGTGGTTCGGAGAAACTACTCCTACGTCCACGACCAGAAACCTCTGGTAATCCACTAAGGATACCACTGACTTTTCGCTCAGTCAGCAAGCGTTGCAGCTTAGTTCCTCAAGCTGGATACAAGTTTACGCGTACTGTATCGAAACAAAACCAGACTGTTTACGGGCACAGCTGAAGCCTAACCTGTAGTTTACGGGTACTACAGAACCAACACTCGAATTACGCGCTTCGAGCAAGCGTACCTTTACCTAACCTTTTCTGGGTTTGGGTTTGGGGTTTTCCAACTATGAACGAGTTCTTACAATTAAGAACAATGAGTATGATGAACTCGTTCAAACTAGGCTTAAGATGGGAAGGATTATATGCCTAGATACTAGTGGGAGAGAGCTTCAGCAACCTGAGAATAAATACTAACTCATAAGAATGAAGGCTGCTGTATCTTTGAAGCTTTTCTGAGAGATCTCTTGATCTTTGGTTAGACTTCCTTCAATGAAGTATGTTGATCTCTCTTGAATGTATTATCTCGTCTCTCCTCCTCTTTCTGATGATGAAGAAGACTTCTATATATAGGGAGAGATTAGAACTAGCCGTTGGAAAGAGCCGTTCTGAATCTTTACCTAACTTCTGACAGGATTGACTTGTCTTCTTCCTTGATTTCCTCGTAAAGCAATCCTAGGTTTGACTTCTAGGTGCTGAGGTGTCGAGTTCCTGATGGTCCAGATCAGATCTGACTTTATCTAAAGTTCACTTCGACTCTGCTGTGTTGGTGACTCTGAGCTGTCTTGAACTCTGCTGGATCAATGACGCTGAGCTGAGTCTTGAACTCTGCTGGGTCTTGACGCTGAGCTGAGTCTTGAACTCTGCTGGGTCTTGATGCTGAGCTGAGTTGTCACACGAGCTGGGTCTTTCCTACAGCTGTGTCTGGAAGAACTTTATCGTCTTGGATCTGGATAACGTTGCTTAACACTTCGACTTGGCTTACCCTGCTGTGTACTCAATTTGGGTCTTCATTGTCTTCAGCGACCACCTGTAAACATAGAAAATCTATAAGCTCAAACAGGTGAGCTGGAAAACACTTGGGCTTGTGCAAACATCTACTCGGTTGGGGTCAGCTGGGTTTTGGTATCACTTCAAAACTCTATTAATTTTCCCAACAAAAACTTATCCCATATAAATTCTAGTAAGAAACAACGAGGATTGCTCACAGTTTTTGCAAAAGTGGGAGCCCTGAAAAGCTACCAGAAAGGGTATCGGTCAGACTGTTGCTTGACAAATCACTGCAGAATAGAGTATTAAGGTTACAGAAGTGAAAACCATACTCTTCGAGTAGATAAAATGTCGAGCAATATAACAAAGTCGAAACTGGTTGCTTACATAGTTGTGATATTTCTTGAGAGTGCATCTGCTGGTATGGATCCAGTAAGCTGGTTCAGGCTCAAATCTCTGAAATGACGAGATCCCAATTATCTCACAAGAAAAGGCACGTAAATAGAGCAAAAGAAGAGCATACTAATCCTCCCATGAAAAGAAAAGGCAAATAAATAGAGAAAGATGTTGATAATGAAATCAACTCTGAAGGTTGTTGACTTACATGTAAGAAATGTTCGGAGAATTACTCCAATCAGGAAACGTTCCTTGTAACCTGCAGTTCCCGAGACTCCTGATTATCCAACCAAATCAAACCATTATGATAATGATCTCATGAAAAATTCTGGACATATTAATTTTTTCTGGTACCTCAATATTGCAGATTGAAAAGAATAAAGCATTCAAAGAAGAAAAACAAGATTGAAATTTCTTACAACTTCAACAGTGTAGATATGTTCCCATATGAAGACGGTATCGTACTCCCACCAAAGTTGTTGTTATCAAGTTGGCTAGTAACAGAAAAGAATATATGAAGTAAGAGGCATTGAATCGCAAGATCCTTGATTTTTTTAGATCCTTGAGTGAGATTTTGTAAACATGAGAAATTGTTAAAAGACTTTCAACAGAAGAGGAGCAGCTCGTATTTTAGGGTTCTACTTCTTCAAATTTTAGATTTTGCGGCGATGAATGTCGAGGAGGCGTCGAGAGCTTACCTCTAGATGAACTGCAGCAGCGACGTTGCTGGAGGCGGTGCAGAAGGTGGCGACGGTGGAGATGAGACGAGGCGGTGGTGGCGCCGAGTCAAGGAGGCGGCGAGGTCGCCGGGAACGGAGGGATTCACTAAATTTCAAAGAGAAGAGAAGAATTTCGAATTGGGGATCTAGGGTTTTTGATTGAATGTTATGATGTAATTACAGAGGTTGCAAGATAAGGAGAGTGAGCGGAGACGACGAGGTCAGCGGCGTTGGGTTAGCCGGGGAAGATAGAGAAGACGGAGAAGAGCCAGCGGGTGAATTGGGTGGAGGAAACTTTGGTGAATTTTTGCTAAGTATGGGAGGGAAAACTAATAAAAATATAATAATAATAATAATAACTCATACATAACGGTTGTAATAACGGTTTCAGTCAACCGTTGTGTAAATGTCATTATACATAACGTATCGCTTAACGGTTCCGTATTACCGTTATATATATAATTAATAGATAACGCTCATACATAACGTATTACTTCACACCGTTACGTATGGACACAGATAACACTACATACATAACGGATATTTATAAATGCGTTATCTTTACGAAAAGTGCGCTCATACATAACGGTTTTTAAAAAAGTCCGTTATCTATGTAGTGTTATGTATGTGCATTTTTCTTGTAGTGTACCTCAATGCTAGCTAGCTCTGCCATCCCAAAGAAGTTCTGGGCTGAAGCAATCAACACAGCTTGCTTCACTCAGAATCGCTCCCTACTCACATCAAGGCAAGGAAAGACACCGTATGAGCTATGGAATAACAGAATACCATACATTGGATATTTCAAGGTATTCGGATCCAAATGTCACATCCTCAACAATGGGAAGACACAGCTCAAGACGTTCGATGAGAAGACAGACCGAGGAGTATTCCTTGGTTACTCCGCTGTGAGTAAAGCATACAGAGTCTTCAATAGAAGAACTCAAATAGTCGAAGTAACTCCACATGTTACCTTTGACGAATCCTCCTTCGAATATAGAGATTCTATCAAACGAAGAAGCGAAGGAGAATCTTTAAGATTGATTCAAACAAGAGCTCAAGAGAATAGAATCAGGAATCTGGCTGAACCAATAATTTGGGACAATGAGCCAGAGGAGGAACTTCAAATCAACCAAGAAGCTCCACCAGCTGGAAATCGAGAAGAAGCTTCAACGCCAAATCAAGGGGGAACATCATCAGCTGGGAATCCAAACACAGCTGAGTCCCCAGCTCAATCTCCAGCTGAGCCTCTACAGAAGTCTCCTCAAAATAGAAATCAAAGAGAACCTATTTCTCAAGATTTAACTCATGAACAACTCCAAGTCAGACGTAATTTAGCCACGTCAAGCATCAATTAATTGGAAGAAGAAATTCGCAAGAGGAGAAGATGGATTGAAGATCATCCATCATCAGCAATTATCGGAGAACCATCTGACCAAGTCAAAACCAGAAGCTCAGCTGCTCAAGCTTTATCGGATCTTCAAGAAGCAGCTGACACAGCTCAACTCTCAGTAGAGCTTGAACTGACGGTCTATGATGAAGACACAGCTCTAATGGCGTGTTACGTAGCTCAAGTGCTAGAGCCTCAATCAATTCTCGAAGCTTTGAAGAGTGTGCCTTGGACCAACGCCATACAAGAAGAGCTGAACGAATTCCTCAGAAATTGTGTCTGGGAATTAGTCGACAGACCTCAAGAAGTCAAAGTCATAGGACTCAAATGGATATTCAAGAACAAATTGGATACCCTGGGAGTCGTCATCAGAAACAAAGCTCGACTGGTTGCCAAGGGCTACACTCAGCAGGAAGAAATTGACTTCGAAGAATCATTTGCTCCAGTAGCACGATTGGAAGCAATCAGACTCTTTCTCGCCTATGCAGCACATCACAAATTCAAGGTCTATCAAATGGATGTGAAGTGTGCATTCTTAAATGGAGAAATCAAAGAAGACGTCTACGTTGAACAACCTCCAGGATTCGAAGTAGAAGGAAATAAAGTCTACAAGCTAAAGAAGGCTCTTTATGGATTGAAGCAAGCACCTCAAGCTTGGTATGACACTCTGTCAAATTTTCTCGTATCCAAAGGATTCAAGAAGGGCTCAGTAGACAGAACTCTCTTTACCATCAAGTCAGGAGAAGACATCCTGGTTGTTCAAATCTACGTAGACGACATCATCTTTGGATCAAGATCAAGCTTCTTATGCCAAAGATTTGGAGAGATGATGTCAGAGAAGTTCCAAATGTCCATGATGGGAGAAATGAGTTTCTTCCTAGGACTTCAAGTCAACCAATCATCAGAAGGGATTTTCATAAATCAATCCAAATACGTGAAAGACATCGCCAAGTATGGAGTTCAATCCAGCAGAATTGTAAAGATTCCAATGAACACCAACTGGAAGATTGAACCAGGAACTGAAGGGAAGTCAGTTGATTCCAGCAAATACAGAGGGATAATAGGATCCCTGTTGTATCTAACAACAAGTCGTCCAGATATCTCTTTCGCAGTCGGAGTGTGTGCCAGATTTCAAGTTGATCCAAAGGAAGCACACATGCAGGCAGCCAAGAACATTCTCAAATATCTCAAAGGAACTCAGAATGTTGGGCTGTGGTACCCAGCTGAAGACAATCTACGGTGTTGGATACTCAGATTCAGACTTCGCTGGAGATCGATTGGACAGAAAATCAACTTCAGGAACTTGTCAGTTCTTAGGAAGTAAGTTGATTTCATGGTTTTCAAAGAAACAAACGTGCGTCGCAACTTCCACGATAGAAGCAGAATATATGGCCGCTGGAAGCTGCCGCTCGCAAATTCTCTGGCTGAAACATCAGTTGGATGACTATGAAGTAAAAACTGGACAGGTTCCAATTTTCTGTGATAGCTCAAGTGCGATTGCCATATCAGAGAATCCAGTACTTCACACAAGATGCAAACATGTAGACGTACGACATCATTTCATCAGAGATCACGTAGAAAAGAAGGATGTGATTGTTGAGAAAATTCACACAGACATACAGCGGGCTGATATTCTCACAAAACCGCTGATAGAAGCAAGATTCAAAATGCTGTGCGGATTACTTGGACTTCTCAACCCAGACGATGCTTCACCCAGCTGAATAGAAGCAGACCCAGCTGAATGGAAGCAGACCAATTGAATGGAGAACGAGACATTGAATGGAAGACGAACCATTGAATGCAAGCAGCGGTGAATGGAACGCAGACCAATTTGAATGCAAACGGACATCTGAAATTCGAATCAACGTCAACGATATCGGTGAGAAAGAATTAAGCTAAACCGGATGCCGAAAGTGAAGGATTATTCGAGTGAGGGGAATCAATTTGGAACCACAATGACCCAGCACACCCACTCAACAGAGGTATCAGCTGACTACAATGATCAGCTGAGAGGTTTGCAACAACATTAATTACACCTATTCAATCTGTTTTTCTGTCAACTCACATCTTGTCATATCTAATCAATCTTAATTAAAAGTCTGCAAAGAATTGAATAATGGAAGTTTCGAGACAAAAGTCAAAACGCCTCAACCGTTCTCTCTCGCGCATTAACTCTCATATTCTAATCAAGAAATTAATATGTCGCGAGAATCACTCCCAGCCGTAGATCTTCTTATCAATAGACAAATCTTGATCGTCCATTCATCAAGAAAACTCTTTAAATATGCTAGAAGATATACGCATCAACCCTAAAAAGTTTTTCAGCATTCTTTCTTATTTCCATCAATTGGTATTATTTGTTTCTACTAACAAAAGATGCAGAAGAAGAACGTGGAATCCAGAAAGATATTTCCCGGAGCCGATCAAACTTGAAGAATCTGTCCAAGCTTCAAGATAAGAGTTGCTTAATTCTCAGGAACTTCAAAGAAGAAGGAAGTCCAAAAGAAGGTGAAGCCCCTCGACAGATCCAGGCCAGTGCAGTGAGAGACTGCGAAGCTTAAGAACGTCATTCACCAGGAAGGTGCAGAAAACTTTTTGGGAATGTCAAAGGAAAAAGACCTCCTCAGCCCCACTGTTTCTCTCATCATGAAAGAGAGAACGGGACATACAACTCGCTGGGATGCAAAAATCAACGTCAACAGACCTGGACCAGATGTTGATAAAGCCGGAGTATTCAAGAGCAGTCATGACAAAGCTCTTGCTCCACCACAGGAGGCACAGAAAAAGATGCAGGAGACAAAGCTGAATGCATCTATCTCCGTCCCAGCTGGGAATCGGAGACAACTTGAGGAGACAAAATATACTGAAGCACTGTCTTCAAACAGAAGACTCAAGTCAAAGGTGCTCAGTCGGTCGGCGGAAGAAACGGTGACATTATGAGAGAATTCGTAATCACTCTCCGAGGAGCAGAAGGCCCACAAGCGGTCGTTTCTTACGGTGGAAGAGAAGTTCACGTCCCTGCGTGAACATCATCTTCACCAACACCGCAACGGAGTATTCTAGCTGATCAACCAAGCTTAAACCCCAAGACAGATGGGATACTTCAACCGCCTTCTCCTCAGTTTCCTTCAGCTCCACAGGGACACCAGCTTCGAGATCTTCCGATGAAAGATGCTCAAGTCCCTGCACCAAGCTTAAATGAGAAACATCACCCAGCCAATGATCACCTGCAGCTGGATGATGATGATATGAGCTGAACACAAGCCCCTCAAGTGCTGAATCAGACCTTCTCATTCAATCTAAGAAGTCTGAAGAAGCAAAAGTTGCAAGGAATGAAGTTGTGCCCGACTCAGAAGATGCTATCTCCCGTGCCAACTCATCTCTCCACGCACTCAGCTGGACTGCCCCAGCTGAATCAGGCCAAGGACGCTGTGTCTGCAATCACAGCTGAGGCTAATGCAACTGAAGAAGAGCCAGCTAACACAACAGCTGAGCCACTTAGACTCCAAACCTCGCTGCTCAGAGCTGAAAACCACAGTTTCGCCAAACTAAAAACATCGCAACAGCCGATGGTGTATCTCTCCCACCCTGTTTTGATCATGCCAAAAAGGGGGAAGTAAGGAAGAAGAGAGACAAGTCAAAGAAGAGGCAAACTGTTGAGCTAGAGGAACCAGCTGGATCAGAATCAGCTGAAGAGACGAGTCAAAAGAAAGAAGCAATGGATGCAGAAGAGAAGACCCAGCCAACTCGTTCTTTGAACTTCTTTCACAGTACACTAACCTTAACATTCTCGGCATTGAATATTCTGTGGAAAAGACTGTCAGGCCGAATGAGATGGTTGTCCTCCGGATGAAAATCAGAGTTGCCAAAGTGTAGTCCAGTGATCATAGCAAAATTATGTGCCGTAAAACGAAGGGTCCTCCCACAAACCTAGAACCACGAGTCGTCCGTGGGTATGTCATCACCCTCTAACTGATGGGCCATCAAGTGATGTAGGGCAGTATTTGTACTACCATTTCTCCTTACTCTAATCAAACGACCAACGACCCCACTGGTCAAAGTGTCGATTGCTCGCTCACTGACTACAGAATTACGACCAATACGCCGTAGTGTCGAAGTTATCTCTTTAAATATCGCCTCCCGTACGTAAAGATTCACTTGACGTGTAACAAGCGCAATGTAGGTCTCTTCCATACGCAACCAGGCTGTAATATAAACATATAATGCATAAGAACAATGATCGAGTGCATAAACGAACAAGAACAAAAAAAAATTGAAAGTCCTCTGACTGCACATGATGGGAAACACACGATAGAGCCCATCGTGTGCAGCCTCTTGGGTACCACAGAAGACATCACACGATGGGAAACACACAATAGAGCCCATCGTGTGCAGCCTCTTGGGCAACAGATTGCACACGATGGATTATACCATCGTGCTCACGATGGTGCATCTTCTTCACCACCATTGTGGGCAGAAGAACACCAGTCGTGGGCGCGACTGTGTGCACCCCTCCAACACCAAATTTCAACATACAAATTTCTAAATAATACTATCCTAATGCATACAAGCATGTACATTCATCCCCACTCCAATTAAAGCATGTATAAACACCTATTTTAGAAGCATAAATTCTTAAAAAAAAATTTAATTTGTATGGAGACTTAGGGCACTAACCGGCGGTTCGTTAACGAAGGGTTCTTCGTCCTCGGAGCCCGCCGACGACATCGATGCCGTCGCCTCTCTATCGTGGTCGGAGTCGGTGCCGCTTGGATCCATTGATAGCCACCATTTTTTTTTACTATCGTGTGAAGGGAGAGGGAGTACACGACAGAGAAGAGAGAGAGATTGTGTGAGGACCGAGATTTTTAGGTCGGTCTTTTTCAAAAAGTGATATTTTTGACCTATTTTGTCTTATTTTAAATAAAGTGGTTGACCATAAGGATATAAATATCTTTTAACACATTTTGGTATAAAAAACATCTAGTATTATAGATGATGATATATAACTTGTTACTTTTATTCTTTAGTATTAAAAAAGTTAGCCCCCAATTAGTTTTCCATCTCAATTTTACTTCATGGAGTTGGTGGTTGTATTTGGTATAGAAGAGAAGTTGTCAAGTTCGATTAGTCCAAGAGTTTTTCAACACTGCATAATGCATCTTGTTCCAGCTAGGGATGGCAATTTACCCGCGGATACCCGATACCCGCGGGTACCCGACCCTAATAGGTGCGGGTTTGAGGGGCATTTGATATCCATGGATAGCTTCATGGTTAGAAAATACTATCCATTTAGTTCGCGGGTACGGGTATGGATAGTTACTACCCGTACCCGCGAAACCCGTTTACCCCCGAAAAATACCCGTGAAATATCCACGAATTACTCGATTATTACCCGACTATTATTTAATATATGTAATATATATTTGGCCAAATATTATTTAATATAAATATATATATTTGGCCCAAAAAAGCCCAACCCAAACCATACTCCAAAACCCACTAACATCAATTTCTCTCTTTCACTTTGTCACTCATTCAAAATTCATTCAAAATTCAAAACCAAAAGACACACATTCACGGATTCACCTAATTTCAAAACCTAATAGCCTATATTGCACCGCAGACCCCTCTTCCATCAATTTCTCTCTCTCACTCTGTCACTCACCGTCGCCGCCGCAGGGCTTGTTACCGCTCCCGCCGCATCGCCGCCGCGCTGCTGCCTCCTCTCCTCTCACCGCATCGCATCGCCTCTCTCTCATTCTTTTCTTCTGTGCATCGCATCTCACACCGTCGTCGCCGCAGGGCTTGTTACCGCCCCCGCCGCATCGCCGCCGCGCTGCTGCTTCCTCTCACCGGTGACGTGGAACGACGCCAGCTACTACCTAACGCGATTGTTCTGGTAACGCCATTATACAAGTATGAACTCTGTAATATATTTGTTTGTTTAGCCAATTAGGATGAAACCAATAAATTTCATAGTGGAACTGCAATCTTGATGGTGCGAATACTGCTGGGAATTAGGAGTTGTGACTGAGGGTACACCTGACATATGGAAATGAAATCCCCATATCAAACCTGTTGTTTGAAACTTTGAATAATTATCTGGTCATAGTTTATCCATCAAGATCTAACCCTCTTAATTGGTTATGTAATTTTAATATTTTTTTATAGTTGTTTTTGTTCTATACATGAAAGAATTGTTTGTTAAACAAAGCCCTTTTTGGCAGTGGGGAAATGCAGACACGATGAGTTTGACTGTTTTACGTCAAGTATGTTTATTTTCTTTGGTTATTTTTTTATGGTAAACAATTGATTGAGTATGGCCAAAAGCATGAGCTGCCAAGTTAACATTTTTGCTGATATATTGATTAGTGTAGCAATGAACGGAAACCTTAGATGAGAGACTTATTTGCTGATCATGGGACAATTATTGCTAAATTTTTCATGTTGTCAGTTTATTCTGTGTTCTTTATTTCTACTCTAATTTGTTGATTGGGGTAGCTGGTAATCTTTGGAATTTCGTTTTCTCCAGGAATGTATAATGGCATAACTCGAACGGTTTCTTGAAAATCCACGAGCTAATTAACAATCGATCACTACCTAATTAGTAATCCTAAGTTGTTCTTCTACTATGAAATTAGGAAATTAAGTGAAAATATTTCTATTAGCGTAGTGTGTGCTACTTTTGGATATAACTTAGTATATATGTATATGATATGATTTTCTTGAAAGTTGAAACAATTGGAAAATAAAGTAACGTTCTAGTTGCTTCTAACAATATAAATAGAAAGATTGCTGCAATAAATGAACTAAAACTTTGGTACTTTAAAATGTTTGGGATCGAAGTTGGATAAGAGTCTGCAACTGCAAGTCGGGTTAATTTTATATAATTTATTTCCCTGCTTCTCCTCTTTATATACAGCAGCCCGGAATCCGCCAATGTCCACTCCGAGAAGCAGTAGCAGCGTTCCTAGGCCCCTTACCTCACAAGTTGGGCCTACCTCACAAGCTTCAGCTCCTACTCCAACAAATAAGCCGGAAACTGAAGAAAGGAATGAAGGGGAGAGTAAGCATATAGAAGGTGAAAATGAGGAGGAAGTGCCAGAGCCAGAAGAAGATCGTGGAGGAAAGAGGAAGCTGACTTCACCAGTTTGGGAGGATTTCGTAAGAAGGAAAGTGAATGGAGCTTGGAAGGCCAAGTGCCTCCATTGTGGAAAGTTTCTATCAGGTGAAACAAAAAATGGTACGTCTCATTTGTCTAGTCATTTGAAGACTTGCATTTACAAAAAAAGAGAAGGTGGGAAAGTGCAGTCTAGTTTGAGGTTTGCAGCTAGTGAGAAGGGACAAGTTTCTGTTGAAAATTATGTCTTTGATCCAGAAATTGCAAGAAAAGCACTCTATTCGATGATTATCCTTCATGAGTATCCATTGTCTATTGTTGATCATGTTGGGTTTCGTAACTTTGTTAGTGCACTGCAACCTTTGTTCAAAATGATTACTCGAAACACGATTAGAAAGGATATATTAGATCATTTTGAGGAAGAGAAAAAGAGAGCTCTCAATTACTTGCAAAAGAACAATGGTCGGGTTGCGATTACGACTGATCTTTGGACAGCCGATAATCAAAAACGAGGATACATGGCAATCACTGGTCATTTTGTTGATGAGTCTTGGAAGCTTAGAAGCACTATCTTGAGGTGATTTCCTAATTCTTTCTTTCTCAAATTATTTATGAATCTCTTATGCATTATTATGAACTTCCATTGTTTTATTTTGCAGCTTTGTGTATATGCCGTGCCCGCATACAGCAGAAGTTTTGGCTGAAGCATTGTATAAAAGCCTTCAAAGTTGGGATCTTGATTGCAAGGTATCAACTTTCACTCTTGATAACTGTTCTACAAATGATAAAATGGTTGAGTACATGGAAAGCAAGATTGGGGCATTTAATCTTTTGTTGGGTGGGGAGGTTCTACACATGCGTTGTTGTGCACATATTCTCAACTTGATTGTGAGGGATGGATTAGGGGTCATAGCAAAGTCTATTGAAAATATTCGTGATAGTTGTGCTTATTGGATTGCTACACCAAAGAGGTATGAGAGATTTGAGAAAACTGCACAACAACAAAAGGTTGAATTGACTAAGACATTATGTCTTAATTGCAAAACTAGATGGAATTCAACCTATGACATGCTTAGTGTTGCTTTGCCATATAAGAAGGTTTTTGATCGTTTGAAACAACTTGACAAGAACTTTGTTTGTTGCCCAAGTATTGAAGATTGGAATTTTGCTTCTTATGTTTGTGAAAGATTAAGTGTGTTTAATGAGGTCACTAAACTATTTTCTGGGACAAAGTATGTGACAGCCAATACTTTTTTTCCAAAAATATGTGAGGTGAAATCAAAAATGAATGCATGGTGTCAAAGTGAGATGGTTGTAATTCAAGAGATGTGTGCTGCCATGATTACTAAATTTGATAAATATTGGAATGAAATTCATGGTTTGATGGCTATTGTTGTTATTCTTGATCCCCGAGGCAAGCTTGATCTTTTGGAAGCTTGTTATATTTGTCTGTTTGGTCATGATAATGCTGAGTCGCATGTTAATGAGAGTCAAAAGATGCTAGTTAGATTGATGGATCAATACCAATCTCAAAGTGAAGAAGGGTGTGTGAGTTTGACCTCTTCATCTGGTGTTGGTGGAAGTTCGAGCAACTCTTCTGAAGTGTTGACAATATTCAAAACACTTACTGGAAGAAAGAAGAGTAATAGTGCTATGAGATCAAAAAATGAGTTAGATCGTTATTTGGAAGCAGAAAATCTGCCTTGTGTTGATGAAAATTTTGATATACTTGGTTGGTGGAAGGTGACTGGGACACATTATCCTACACTTCGCCTCATAGCTCGTGATATCTTTGCTATCCCAATAACCACAGTGGCCTCAGAATCAGCTTTTAGCACTAGCGGGAGGGTTCTAAGTGAACATCGTAGCCGTCTCACACCAAAGCTATTAGAAGCATTAATGTGTTGTCAAGATTGGCTTCGAAACCAACTTGAAGGTAAATTTATAATTACTATTAATCTTATTATTATGTAATGTTCAATTTCTAATGTAAATAATTGTTTGTTTCATAGGTCAAGGAAAGAATGGAAGTTTTTGGACATGTCTTGAAGACGAAGAAGAAGAGTTGAAGGAAGATTGCTCTATTTCAACCGTTGAGTTGGAATAATGTAATTATTTTTAAATTTGAACTTTGAATTTTAGTTGATTTATTTGGATATCGGGTATGGATTTGAACTTTGTGGATTTGAATTTTATGTTTTATAGACTTTGTGGATACCGTTGATTAATTTTTTATTTGTATTAAATTATCGTTTATTTGATTAAATTCCGATTCGCGGGTTGGTGGATACCCGCAGGTGGCAGGTTGGCGGATACCCGCGGGTGGCGGGTAGATGGATACCCGCGGGTGGCGGGTTGGCGGATACCCGACGGGTGACGGGTATCCGCGGGTGACGGGTATGGGCAGAGAAAAATACCCGTCACGGGTGGCGGGTCGGGTGGCGGGTACGGGTTTTCTCGCGGGTACGGGTATGGATATCCACTATCCGTGCCCGCCGTACCCGATTGCCATCCCTAGTTCCAGCAGTATTGAAGCAACTTCAAGTTGCAACACAGCTCAACCATGCAAAATAATCCAAAGCTAACAGCAAAAAGAGCTAGATAAGAAAAACAATCAATCTTTGATTATAATATGCTTCGCGCCTTAAAATCTATACCTATTATAAAAGAGTGGATTCTTACAAGTTCAAATATTTTCAAGCTCCATTTTTTTTATAAAAAATTGTACGTCATCACAATTTTCATTGTAAAATCTCGAAGTAAATTTATAATTATATTTACAACAAATTTATTTAACATAAACAAAAATACTTAACATACAAATTACATAAAGAAAATGAATTATATTTGTTGCCTAACAAATAACAAGGCAACTTTTAAAATAAAACAACAAGGCAAAATCTCCAGTACAACCAACCGCAACTTGTGGTCAGCCGTAATTTATTAATCAATAGAAAATTATGATATATTAATCTCGATTAAAATTTATTAATTTTAATTAAAATTTATTAATTTCTAACTAGATTTTTTAATTCGTATTAGGATTTATTAATTCTAATTAGAATTTACTAATTAACAATTCAAATTTAATAATTCATAATTATGATTTAATTAAATATTAATCAATTAAATTTTAAAAAAATAAATAAAATTAATGAGGGTGGACCATATCTACTTTATGGTAGGAATGACAATGGGCCGGATCTGGACCAGATTTTGCCTAATCCAGATCGAGATCCGATTTTTAGACCTTTGGCTCAGATCCGTTGGGTACAAAAAATTAGAATCCAGATCCAGATCATGAGATTCGCCGATCTCGAGTCCAAACCTAGATTCATAGTTTTTTTAACTTCCAATTTTTTTTAAAATGCAAGCAATCAATAACAACAACCTAATAATTATAAAGAGTCTTCTACAATCATTTCAAAATTCAAAATTTATTAATGAGAGAGAAAGAGACCGACGGGATGGGCATCGGTTTTGGAATTGGGGTGGGTTTGAATTTTAATTTTAAATTAGAAAATAAAATAAAACTAAAATATATATAATATGCAAACTAATATATATATATATATATATATATATATATATATATATATAGGGAAATGATCATATAGGAACTCATCTTTATATGAGTCCGTAGGAACCATGCATTTTTATCACACAAGTTAATGTACAAATTGCATTATTTTAATGCATAAACATATGTTTTGATTTAAGAGTCCAGCGAGGGGAGTCGAAGGCCTCGGAGCGAGCTAAAGGACATTAATGTTGCCACAATCATTATTTATAAATTAAAATCAGAGACGAAGGCGGAGACAAAAAAAATTATTTTGCTATGTTTGTGCATTAAAGTACTGTATTTTATGCATTTCCAAAGTCATAAAAATGCATGGTTCCTACGCATTCATATTAGAATGAGTTCCTACCAGATCCACACTATATATAAATATATAATATATACCGGGTCAATGAATCGGATCTGGACTGGATCTGGATCTCAAACTTTTGAATCCAGATCTACATACATTTTTTTGGACCTTTACTCTAGATCCGATCCAAATCCGTTGGATCCAAATTTTTGATACCCATATCCAAAAAATGGATCTGGATTAGCGGATCTGACCGGATCCAAGATCCACTGCGATATCTACTTCATCGCATAAGAGAGTTGCCTGCTTAACAAATAGGGCCGAAAGTTATGGCCCAAATTTAATGCAACTGGATTACGGTCTGTAATTAGTTGCATCCACCGCACCTCCCAAATATTTTAATCTTAAAAGTGGCCCATAAAACCAAATTAACAAAGCCCACACTATACCAATTTTCCTCACACTCAGTCTCACGCAGTCCTCCATTGCCGCCGCCTCTGCGATTCTCAGTCACGGCGACATTGTACGATAAATCTTCCTTCCCAAAATACCCTCCGGCGAATCGACCGAAACAGTTTAGGTGAGAGTACTAATTCGATTAGTCAAACAATGGATGAATCTCGCGTTTCAAAAAAAATTTGTGAAGACTACCCAACTGCAAAATCAGATCGCCCCCGCGACCGACTCAGTGAGTTATCTGACTCGTTAATCCTTGTGATTCTTTCACTTTTGGAAATGAAATATGTTGTTAGAACAACCATTCTTTCGAAACGGTGGAAAGATGTGTGGACCACTGTCCCCTGCCTTGATTTCTGCGGTGAAAATTGGAGATTTATTGACGAGGCTATTGCGAAATGGAAAGGTGACAAGATTCTCAAATTCAGCATACGTTTCTGGAGAAATTACCCTCCTAGTGATTTTCTTGATTCGTGGCTGTTTGTTCCGATCGAGAAACAAGTGGAAAACCTATTTATAGATTTGAATTATAGTATGGATACTCAATGCTGCGTACCTCAGCGTTTGTATTCATGCACCTCCATTACTAAATTGTTCCTTTCTTACTGTAATCTTAAAATTGAGGAGAATGTTAATGTGCAGTGGAATCAACTCAAGAGTTTAGAAATTGACGGTTCAGATTGCTTGAGTGAAGACGCCCTGAACCGAATTCTTTCTGGTGCTCCCCTGTTGGAAGAGTTGGTGTTGTCATCTTGGAATACTAGTGAAAACTTAAATATCCGATCTACTAGTTTGAAGATGCTCAAGATCGACATGGATATATATGATTTTGATGATTTTGAAGGAAATGCGTCAGTTCTGAAAATTTGTGGTCCTAATCTGGTGAGTTTGGATATTTCACGACTTTGGCTCACAAGGTGTTTGTTAAATGTCCCTTCCTTGACCAATGCTAGTCTTGGTTTTGATTACCGACATTACTATTTTATGTTAAATAAACCTCCACACTACACAGAGCTTGAGGAAATAATGAGACAAGCTTTTCTCTCTCTCTCTCATGTTGAAAAGCTCACCTTGAATGAATGGGCCATTAAGGTTCGCTGTCTCATTCTCTCTCTAATTATATCGAATTTCAAATGAAATATTTTTTACCATTCTACCATTAGAATTTCATCACTATGTGAAATATCGATGATTTATTTTATGTTATCAGTGCTCTATAACATGTTTGAAACATACTAGTATTTAATGAATCTAATCTCATCATTTACCTGCAGTTTCTTGTTGATGAGATGAAGAAAGAAAATTTTCTACTCTTTCCAAAGCTGGAGATGTTAATCTTTGAACAGGATGAGGTATCTCAGTTAATTTCTTCACTTAATTATGTATCTTATCTACTTATTACTGATCCATACTACTTCAAGTTTCAAACCCTAGTGCTTATGTTGTAAGATGATGGGTTAGACACTCTCAGTTAAATTAACATATTTTAATTCTTTTTTTTTTATTGGTATTTTAATTACATCTGTATTATGATGGGATTATGCTTATCTCCACATTTTTTTCTAATACAGCTCCTTTAACAAAACCTTGCAGTATAGTTGTAACTGGAGCAATTGTTACTCATTGGCGCCTAATACTAATACAATCTTCCCCAGTCTCAGTCTCTCTCTGCTCCAACTTAAGACAATTGTGATTACTTGGGATGTGCGAGACGCCTCAATATTTGTAGCCGTAGAAATTTTGTTGGAAAATGCTCGTGCGCTTGAAAAGATGGTGATTCGACTACGAAAGCACAAAGCTTATCCTGAAATGAAGTATATTTTGGCTTTAGAGAAGATGATGAGTATGCGGAGAGCTTCCCCTTATGTAAAGGTGATTATAAGGAGAGTTTGATAAAGGTAATTAGTATTTGTTATAAATTTAACTGTTGTGACATTGAGAACCAACAAGCTTGCCTTTCTCTGCGTTTGAGTCATTGATATTTGGTGATGTTAGAAGACGCGCAAATTGAAAAAGTGGTGTTTTTATTTACTGTATATTTAAAATTCGTTTTAATATGCGATTTTGATATGTGACCCTTTTGCAATTAGCACAAAGAATCCAACCATTTTGGTCCCCGATTTGATTGGTCAATTTCATGCTCATGTTATAACTTGCAACGAACCAAACCTCAAGCCGAACATCTTCTATTACATCTAATGATATTGCTACATTTTGTCAGATGGAGAAAACGATGCTGATGAGAGAGAGTTAGCAGACTACATTTTGTCCTATGTAATTTGAATGTTTGGATTGATCCTTGGTGATGATCTGCTTTACATTTGTTAGCTACTACAGCACTTTCTGAGGACGGGAGCTATTTATTTAGGGGAGCAAATGCAGGGGAGCTTGATTATCTTTTTGTTAGACAAGTTTTGTGAAGAAAGGCAAAAAGGGGGAGTTTGTTAGAGACAGTTATTTTTAAGTCCAATAAAATTCGTTTTTCATTAATATTGTTTGTTTTGCTCTTTCTTCACATGTTTGTGTGCAAATGGGAAGATAGAATAAGCAGAGAGTCGTTGATGCCTTGCAATCTATGTCGCATACTCATTTCTGTCATTCATGTAAATGAGGAAATCTCATCGAGCCAAAATTTTCGATTGTTGAGGAGTAGCATATCCTTGCATACTTAAATATTACTTTGTAAACTTAAGGATATTGAAAAGTTGACTGCATTAAAAGTCCTGCTTAAATTAAGTGAGATTGACCCCAAGTTCAAATTTCAAAAGAAAGTCATTAATTTTTGAAAAAACTAAAATTTAGAAGCTCAAATGTATGTGTTTATGATTTCATGTATTACGCATAGATAATTTGAATGTATTTGAATTGGAAATGTATTTCATGTATAATTATTTGCAATATTTATTTAGGTCCACATATATAATTAATTGTATAGAAAATTTAATGTAATGCATTGTCTTTATTGGCTGGAATTTGGTAAAACTGACTCAAAAGGTGAGCATGAAGAGCTAAGTGATTCTATTGAGAAATGAATTGATCACAAGTTCGTATGAGTTAACATTTGCAAATATTAAATTAAGATTCCTATAACTATCAAAGTTCAAAAGACAGGATATTCAAAAAAAAAATTAAAAGATATTTCAAATTTTCCAAAATATGAGTTCGAGTTTGGAAAAATATATAGAGTATAGAATGTGATTCTCGCGCGATGCACGGGGGAGAATACTTATTTACTAAAATCTAAAGCGTCATTAATTTATTGCTACATTAAAATAAAGATAGAAACCATATACAATCATATATTCATATGTTCCTGACCTTGGGGCACATAAAAATATTTCTGAATAAGTAAATAACGCTTGACTTCAAATTAGTGCTATTTCAAATCTTTTCAAGCTCGATTTTTTTTTATAAAAAATTGTACGTCATCACAATTTTCATTGTAAAATCTCGAAGTAAATTTATAATTATTTTGACTACAAATTTATTTAACATAAACAAAAAAATACTTAACATACAAATTACATAAAGAAAATGAATTATATTTGTTGCCTAACAAATAACAAGGCAACCTTTAAAATAAATCAACAAGGCAAAATCTCCAGTACAACCAACCGCAACGTGTGGTCGGCCGTAATTTATTAATCAGTAGAAAATTATGATATATTAATCTCGATTAAAATTTAATAATTCTTAACTAGATTTTTTAATTCGTATTAGGATTTATTAATTCTAATTAGAATTTACTAATTTCCAATTAAAATTTAATAATTCATAATTATGATTTAATTAAATATTAGTAGTAATCAATTAAATTTTAAAAGAAAATTAATGAGGGTGGACCATATCTACTTTGCGGTATGATGCATCGCATAGGAGAGTTGCCTGCCAAACAAATAGGGCCGAAAGTTATGCCCAAAGGAGAAATTATATTATACATGTACATGCACTATACCCATATTTTACATGAGATTATTTTAATAATATAAATTCATAATATAATTTCTCTTGCCCAAATTTAATGCAACTGTGTTACGGTCTGTAATTAGTTGGGACCCTGGATGCTGCTTCCCACAATTATACACGTGTTAATACTTTTCTTTTCCATTTGATTTTATTAACAGACTATTTTTTTACTTCCTCCTGTCTCATTTATTTAGACTTGTTTTATTTTTTCAGATGTCCCAAATATATAAGCTTGTTTTCATAAAAAGTAATGATTTTTAGCTCATTTACTAATATATCCCTATTTAATTCTTTGATTAACCCACAAAAGATACATAAATAGGGGCATATTAATGAATTTACTATAAAATTTACTTTTCCAATAATTTTTCTTAATCTTTGTGAAAATTTCAATCCGCCTGTGTAAATGGAATGGAGAGAGTATTAAAACTAATACCGTGGTTACGTTTACGTACGTAGCATATGAAAAAAGTTGCCACCTAAATATTTTTAATTTTTATAGTTCACCTTATTTACTCTGTTCTACGGCGATTGTTTAGTAATCTTTGTGAATCTTACGAGTTTTACGACAATATGATACGAATTTTGGATAAGAGACTAATAAACTTTACAATATAATAATATTTTATTATATTATTTTTCATGATTTTCATCTTCTTCTTTTTCTCCATACATACTTCTTTTATTCATATTTAATTTATTAACTCAATAAAAAAATGAAAATTAATTAATTAAAATACAACACAATCTTCAAGTCTCTAGTTTAATAAGAGTATTTAATTTGCTAATACTCAATTCAGGTTTGAAAATATATTAGGAATTGTGCTAATAAATGAAGATTAGAGTGTATCATGTAGAAAATCGATAAAAAGTATTAAATTAATAAAATTAGATACTCCCTCCGTCCCATTTATATAGGCTTGTTTTCCTTTTTCGGATGTCTCAAATATATAGGCTTGTTTCCATAAAAAATAATGTTTTTTAGCTCATTTACTAATATATCCATATTTAATTCTTTGATTAACTCATAAAAAATACATAGTCAAATAATAAATAGGGGCAAATTAAGAAATTTACTATATAATTTACTTTTCCAATAAATTTTCTTAATCCATGTGAAAATTTCAATCCGCCTATATAAATGGGACGGAGGGAGTATAATGTGTGATGCGGTACATTAAATAATAATATTATTCGTTAATTAATTAGAGTGTCACATGTTACTTTTATCTTCACTCAACACATAATTCCTTAATGATTTATGAAAAGAAAAAAGCTTATTCTTGAAAGATTTTGAGCAAATATGTATAAATAGAATATGTGAGACAAAGTTAGTGATCAATTGAGCATTTATTGTGTCAATCGAACTATATATGTGAGACTTAATTAGTGATCAATTGAACTTCAATTGCATAATTTGGACTATATGAGACTTAATTAGCAACTAATTAAGCTTCGATTGCATCGACTAGATTATTTGGGATTCAGCGACCAATTGAGCTTCTATTGCATAAATCAAAATATACTAGTGGATTCAATTAGCGATCAATTGAACTTCGATTGTATTAGTCGGACTATATGATGGCTCAATTAGTGACTAATTGAGTTTCCATTGCATAAATAGGACTAATGAGACTTAATTAGTGAAGAATTGAGCTTTGATTGCATCAATGAGATTATAGGGGACTCAAATTGTAACTAATTGAGCTTCTATTCCATAAATCGAACCATAAAAAAACTCAATTAGTGATCCAACCAGACCAATTGAGGCTTAATTAGTGATAAATTAAGCTTCCATTGCGTCAATTGGACTATAGGGGACTCAAATACTGATCAATTGAGCTTTCAATGCCTTAATCGTGTTACATGCATGGGACTCAAATACTGATCAATTGAGCTTTCAATGCCTTAATCGTGTTACATGCATGAGACTCAAGTAGTGACCAATTGAGTTTTCATTATCTCAATTATATTATATTGTTCTCAATTTGTGACCACTTGAGTTTTTATTGCATCGTTCGAACTACAATATATATGATTCACTTGGCGATGAATCTAGTTTTTATTGTATCAATCGGATTATAAGGGACCTAATTATTAAGAAAATGAGCTTTGATTTCATCAATCGGACTATAAAAGACTCAATTAGTGACAAATTGACCTTACATTGCATCAATCGAGCTATAGTGGACTCAATTAGTGACCAAGTAAACTTTCGTTGCATCATTCGAACGGTAGGGGATTCAACTAACCACCAATTGGACTTCAATTGTATCGATCAAACTATAAGAAACTCGATTATTGGCCAATTGAGCTTCCATTGTCTCAATCATATTATAACGGCTCAATTAATTAGTGACCGATTGAGCTTTCATTGTCTTGATCGTATTGTTGGATACTCAAATAGTGACTTATTTGTTAATGCATGCAATTTACTATTATTAATAAATTAACTTTATACTTGCAAATAAAAAATAAAATATTTCAAATAAAATTGCACGTTGAGTTATATTAAAAAGTATTTTTTTAAATGCAAATAAATCTTAACTTTACAAATAAAATAGAAATTATGTCCAATACATGAATGAAACTAAAATTTATACTATCTAATACGTATAATTCAACTAATCATGCTACAAATAAACGAAAAAAATAACTATTACTCTCTTCGTTCCAAAAACAATTGTCTCGTATATAATTTGGACTGTCTCCTATATATATATATATATATATATATATATAGGAATGATATCTCGTTCACCTTCCGTGAGCACCTTTCGTGGGCACCGATCACCGTTCGTCCATATTACCATCATTCTTTTTAATTTTTTTTTATTGTTTTAGATTCTAATACCCTAAAAATTAATATTCGAATCATTAAATATACAAAATACATAAATTAAAGCTCGATTTATCTTATTATTCATTTCTTTGAAGTTAGATGGAAAATGAACAAATTGAGCTTTGGTTTTTATGTATTTTGTATATTTAATTATTCAAATATTAATTTTTAGGACATTAGAATATAAATCAATAAAAAAATTAAAAAGAATGATGGTAATATGAACGAACAGTGATCGGTGCCCACGAAAGGTGCTCACAGAAGGTGAGCGGCATATCATTCCTCTATATATGTATATATATGGGAGGGTTCAATGTTGGTCCCAAGACGGATACCTTGGTATAGAGGGGGGGTTATTTTTGGTACATTTTTGGATGTTAATAGCTTATAAATTATGTTTTACGGGGTTTGTTGCGTTTTGTGATGGATTATAGGTGGTTGTGCATAATTGGAAGAATGGACGTGGTTTTGGAGGTTTTGCAGCTAAAGTAGTTTAAAATTCCATGAAGGAAGTTGAGCGGTATGCCCATACCAACTGACTGTGCGTGAGAAAATACAAGCAGTCGATAGAAAGTTCTTGAAAGCTGACTTATACGTGGACTTGGGCTGGTGCACGAAATTCAACCATGCTTGTGGGCTTGGAATTTTAATATTAGAGTTTTATTATTATTAGACTTTGTTTTAATATTTTCCTAATTAGATTAAAAGTAGGGTTTTTATTTCCTTGTTTATAATTGACTTTTATTAGCTTATTTAAGGGACTCCAAAAAAAAAGGAGCAAACATATCAGATCATACAATTTATTCCAGAGATCTATTTTTATTATTCACGGTTTTCTTTTTCTTCTTCGCGTAGCAGTTTCGTTCATGTTCTTCTTTTTATTTTGTAGTTTGAATTCGATTATGAATTCGAGCTAAACTCTTTTATTCCGGTGAAGATTAATGAAGCCCTAGACTAACTATTCTGTGAGATCTAATTTGTTCTTATACTTTAATTCTACGCATGCATCTGTGATTCTTTATTTTTAGTGTCGTTAATTGTTTTGGTTCTGCTAGGTAGTTCGAAATATTTAGTAGTCCGAGATTAATTAGTAGCCAATTAAATCGGTCATCCGTAATTGTGGTTTAGGTTTAATTAGTGGTAAATTGATCCTTCAGGGTCAAGGGATAAACAGTCTTAATTCGTAATCCTGCGTCAGAGTTTATTGAATTTTGAATCGGGTCTCTCTAATTATTAATGCTGTCGGCTCATTAAATCCATAGAGCGTCTCTAGGGTTGTCAGTCGATTAGAGAAGTAATTAGGGAAGCGTCTTCCTAATTATCGAATAGTTAAGGAGAGATAAGATCACGTCTGAAGTGTCTTCGATGGTTATAACCGATTTGTTTGCATGAATTGGAGTCACTCATGTATCAATGATCAGATTAGTAGAGCTAGGGTGAAATTAATCGGAAACCGGAATGCTTTTACATCTCTGTTTAATTATATTTTCTGGATATTAGTTATTTAATTTTATTTCTGTTTCATAAACATTCGTTGGAAAATTTGGGGTTACTTGCAGATTGAAGAGTTGGAAAAATTCTCACCGGTCCTTTGGGAGACGATCTTGCTTACCGCTGTTCTGTGCAGTGTGGGCATACCGACCGCGTGTCGGATTATTTTTGGTGAAAAACGACTCACCAAATTTTGGCGCCGTTGCTGAGGACTGGTTTCTAAGTAGTTATTATTCTGATTCTTCGATTTGCCATATTTTATTTTTCTGTTTTCTGGTTTATGCCCCGTTCTTCTCGTACAGGAGATTTAGTCTTTGATCCAGATATTGATAAAACTGAACGGAAGTTGAGGAAGGTAGCCAGAGAATCGAAGGAAGCTCAAACTGCTGCCTCTGATTCAGAAGACTTTGATATTGAATATCTATTCAAAGAAGACATGGCTGATGAGGAGGATCGTAATATCATACTAGGGAACAACGATAGAAGAAATGAAGAAGAAAATCAGAGGGAAGAACCTCAACCTTTGATAAGTGAACTGGGCCGTCATAGGAACAATCGACCGATCTGCATCGTGCTGCCAACTATCGCCCGAAATTCTGAAATCAGGCCTGGCTTTATTCAAGTTCTACCAAAGTTCGGCGATTTACCTGGAGAGAGTGCACATAAACACCTTGCTGAATTTGATTTAGTCTTCTCTACTCTACGCCCTCAAGGTTTTGATGCAAACAATTTGAGGTTACTGACTTTCTCTCATACATTGCAAGGCAAGGCAAGGGACTGGTTGTTTGATCTTCCATCTGGCTCAAATGATTTAGAGGAGCAATTCTTGCGCAAGTTCTTTCCTGAGTCGAGGGCTGCAAACTTAAGAATGACGATCAACAGCATTAAGCAAAAGCCAAAAGAAAGTTTGGCTGATTATTGGGAGAGATTTCAGCAATTGTGCCGTAAATGTCCAGACCACGGATTTTCTGAATACCAGCTGCTCACAAATTACTTTTATCGTGGTATGTCTTCTTTTGATCGGAAAATCGTTGATGCTGCTTGTGGAGGTTCTTTAACCAACAAAACTTTGGCTGATGCAAAGCAGCTCATAGTTGATATGGTTTCCAACGGCCAACAATATGAAGACGAGGACGACGATAGATATAGACCTGTGAAAGGAGTTGAAGGTACAGAGAGTTCTGGTGTGAACGATAAAATTGATGCTCTAACTTCTCTAGTTAGAGGTCTTGCTGTGGCACAAACTCAAGGAGCTCACTGTGGAATTTGTTCGGAAAATGGCCACTATACTGATGCTTGTCCTACCTTGCAAGATCCTCAAGCTGAACAAGCATGCTATGGCTCCGGTGATGCACAATATGATGCACAAAGGCAGAGAAAAAACGATCCGTTCTCGCACACGTATAACCCAGGATGGAGGAATCATCCTAACTTCAGCTGGAGACAACAAGATCAGAAGATACCTAGAGTTTTGACCCAAAAACAGCCGCAGGGTGGTCAGTATGCCCATACTGACCGTACAGAGCCAAGCATGAATGAAATTATGAAAAGTCTGGCGCAGAGCAGTGAAATTGTTAAGAGTTTGGTGCAAAGCCAACAAGCTTTTCAGCAAGAGACACAGGCCGCTTTGGGAAATATGGGCACACAAATCACCCAACTCGTCACTCAGATGAATAAGATGCAGGCGAATCAGGGCAAACTTCCATCACAAACGGAAGTAAATCCTAGAGGGAACGTTAGTGCTGTAACTTTAAGAAGTGGAAAGGAGTTGGTTGAGCGAGAAGCTAAGAAAGGTGAAAAGAAGCGAGAAGAGCAGGTTGGAGATCAAACTAAGGAAGCCATTGAAGAGGCGCAACAACCTGACAAACCTCTTCCTCCCAATGTAAGTGTGGAACCTAAAATTTCTAATTCTCAATCTCTAATTTCAGCACCTTTTCCTTCCAGGTTGGTTCGAAACAAGAAAGAAGATGATGAGAAAGAGATCCTTGAGTTGTTCAAAAAGGTAGAGATCAACTTGCCTTTGATTGATGCTATTAAGCAAGTGCCCAGGTACGCAAAATTCTTGAAAGAATTATGTGCTAAAAAGATGAGGTATGAGATAGATGCGAGAATTAAGGTTGGTGAAAATGTTTCTGCGGTTATTCAAAGAAAAATGCCTAAAAAATGTAGGGATCCTGGTATGTTTACTATTCCTTGCATCATTGGCAGCAAGAAGGTTGAGAGAGTTATGTTAGATTTAGGCGCATCTATTAATGTTATGCCATTTTCTATGTATAAGGAGTTGCAATTAGGTCCTATGAAAGAAACTCGTGTTATCATTCAGTTAGCTGATAGGTCTAAATACATATCCTGAAGGTGTGGTGGAAGATGTTCTTGTGAAAGTGAATGAATTAATTTTTCCTGTGGATTTTTACATTGTTGACATGGACAATTCCTCATCTGTTCACAGATCTTTGATCCTTTTAGGAAGGCCATTCATGAAAACTGCAAGAACTAAAATTGATGTTGATAAAGGCATGCTTAGCCTTGAATTTGATGGTGATGTTGTCACATTTAATATTTTTGAAGCTATGAAGCATGTTGAGGATCCTGAAGCTTTGTATATGATTGATGTTGTTGACCCGTTAGTTGAGGATTTTGTTGAGAATCATTTCAGGGAAGACAAGTTGGAGCAGGTACTTTTTGGTGGGATGACAGACGCATCAGCAAGTACTGAAGAGGATGAGGAAATTTGAGATATCATTAAGCAGCTGTATTCCACCAGTGAATTTCCCACCAGGCATCTGTCGAGCAGGATGCCCATACCGACCAAGACTGAACCACTTTTACCATCTGTGGTGAAAGCTCCAGTGCTGGAATTGAAGGTGTTTCCAAAACATCTGAAGTATGCCTTCTTGGGAGAGCAGGACACGCTGCCGATCATCATAAGTAATGAGCTTTGCAAGGAACAAGAGGTAAGGTTGATTGAGCTTTTGAAGAAGTATAAAACTGCCATAGGATGGACCTTAGCCGACATAACAGGTATATCCCCTTCTACTTGCATGCATCGCATTTTACTTGAGCCTGGTTGTAAGCCTTCTCGAGACCCACAAAGAAAATTGAATCCTGTCATGAAAGAGATTGTGCTTAAAGAAATCCTTAAATTGCTAGATTTAGGGATTATTTATCCAATTTCTGATAGTGCTTGGGTCAGTCCTGTTCATGTGGTTCCTAAGAAGTCTGGTTTTCAGTTGGTTGAGAATGAGAATAATGAATTGATTCCCATGAGGCTTCAAACTGGTTGGCGTATGTGCATAGATTTTAGGAAATTGAATGATGCCACTAGGAAAGATCATTTTCCTTTACCTTTTATTGATGAGATGCTTGAAAGATTGGCTGGAAAATCATTCTTTTGTTTTCTTGATGGTTATTCTGGATATTTTCAAATTTTTGTGGCACAAGAAGACCAAGAGAAAACAACTTTCACTTGTCCGTTTGGTACTTTTGCTTGTCGTCGTATGCCTTTTGGTTTATGTAATGCTCCTGGTACTTTCCAACGGTGCATGATGAGTATTTTTTCTGACTTGATTGAAAGTTGCATTGAGATTTTCATGGATGATTTTACTGTGCATGGAGATTCTTTTGATCATTGTTTGGATAATCTGGAAAAGGTTTTGTTGAGGTATGTTGAAACGAATCTTGTGCTTAATTTTGAAAAGTGTCATTTTATGGTTAAGCAAGGTATTGTGCTCGGACATGTGATTTCTGAAAAAGGCATAGAAGTGGATAGGGCGAAAGTTGACTTAATTGTAAAATTACCTTACCCTTCTAACGAAAAAGAAATTCGAGCTTTCTTAGGCCATGCAGGTTTTTACAGGCGTTTCATCCAAGACTTTTCAAGGATTGCACAGCCTCTAACAAAGTTGTTGCAGAAAGATGTTCCATTCGTCTTTGATGAAAAGTGCAAGGAAGCTTTCGACCTCTTGAAGAGCAAGCTGACTTCTGCTCCCATAATTCAGCCACCGAAATGGGGGACGCCTTTTGAGATCATGTGTGATGCAAGCGATTTCGCCGTTGGAGCTGTGCTTGGACAAAAGAACGGAAAAGAGAGTCATGTTATCTATTATGCTTCAAAAACTCTGAATCCCGCTCAATGTAATTATACGACGACGGAGAAGGAGCTTCTAGCCGTTGTATTTGCTTGTGAAAAATTTAGATCCTATCTTATGGGTTCGAAAGTTGTCATGTATTCCGATCATGCAGCTTTGATGTATTTGCTCTCAAGACGGAATCCAAGCCCCGTCTCATACGGTGGATACTTCTGCTCCAAGAATTCAACTTGGAGATCAAAGATAAAAAGGGTGCTGAGAACAATGTTGCTGACCACTTGAGCAGATTGCAGACGATTTCCCTGATGAACTGTTGCTGAAAATGCTCTAATATTTTTCTTTGTTGAGTGTTATATCGAATTTGATCACTTGATTTCTGGTTTGCCCGGTTGCCATAGTTGAAGCCGTATTCATGAAAATCATGCATCGAGATGATTTAGGCATGTAGGATTCACCTTTGTTTTGGCCTGAATACATTATCCATACTCTTAATTTTCCCCTAGTGAGCTCGTTTGTGCCTTAATCCATTTTTCTTGATAATTTTAAACCACTAAATAATGAGCCTGCGCCATTTTAGCCTTCTTTTGTCCCACAGAAAATATGCAAGTTATGTTGAAAGTTTATTGTGATAAGTGCTTCATGTATGGTGGGAGTGTTATATGCTGAGAAAAAAAATAGTGAAAGGTCCTTAGCAGAAATTAAAAGAAAAAGAAAAAAAGAAGAGAAAAAGAAAAAAATCAGAAAAGCTCTGAAAAAAAAGAAAAAAATGAATTAAAGGGCTGTTGTTAATTGTTGGAATTTGTTTGTTGCCCTGCATGGTGGAAGTTGAGCATAGTTTGTATGGAATGATGGTTGATGCATGGATGGACTCACTTGCATATTTTTGGTTTTTTGAGCCTATTTTATCCATTCTTTTTATCCTACCTATGCACTATAGCCCCGTTACAACCCATCAATGTCCTTTTGATATATGCATGAGTTTTATTTTGTGGTGGATATAGTGACATATGGGCAAACTTATGCTTGAGAGTGTCAAGTTGCGATTTTTGTGAAATAATTCTGTCCTTATATTCTTTTGAGAGAATGGGAGTGAAACTTGGTGAGGCAGGATTCGTTTTGCATGATTTTGACTTGAATGAAGAGCATTTACACAATTTTTGAAACAAGAGAATGGTTGGTGGATTGATGAAGATTGTATCTTGATCTTGACTAAGATTGTTGTCCATTGAATTGTTGCCAATTTTTGTTTTGAGTCATTTTTAGTATCAGTTTATTTTCTTGTTTTTGAATAAATTATGCTTGAGGGCGAGCATTGTCTAAGTGTGGGGGAGTTTGATTGGGCGTGTTTTGATCATATATTTTGGAGTAATTTTGCGTCATTTTTGGTCTTAATGTCTATTTAATCACGTTTATGGAATTAATTACATGCTTCTTGGTCTATTGTAGGTTTTGATCTTAATTTGGAGGAATAAGCATGGTTTTAGAGGATATTTGAAGCCTTGAAGTTGTTGAGAGGAAGTTATGGCATGTGCGAATATCGGGCAGTATGGGCATACCGCCTGCTGCGTACTACAGCTGGAAGTTCTCTGCGTTTGGAAAGTTTTGGAAGCTGATTTGGATGTGATTATGGGCTGTGCACGAGATTACTTCATAATTCTGGGCCATGGACTCTTAGTTGTAGGGTTTTATCTTTATTTTATTATTTTCCTAGTTAGATTAGGATTAGGGATTTTATTTCCTTATTATTATAATTTTTACTAGGTATTTAAAAGACTTCCTTAAGGAGCAGAAAAGCAGACAAATACTTTAGATTTATTTTTTACGTTTTCTCTCTTCTTCTCCCTAGCGATATTTTTTCTGTTTTTTCCATGACTTCTAGCTTGAATTTGTCTATGAATTCAAGCTAAACACTTTTATTCAGGTGAAGATTAAGGAAGCCCTAGTGTGATCTATTCTGTGAGATCTAATTTGGTTTTTCTCATTTAATTCTTATGCAAGCATTTGTGATTCTCTGTGTTTAATGTTGTTAATTATTTCGATTCTGCTAGATAGTTGCAAATATTTAGTGGATCGTAATTAATTAGTAGCCAATTAAATCGACCATCCGTAATTGTGGTTTAGATTTGATTTGTGGTAAATTGATTCTTCAGAATCAAGGGAAGAGCAGTCTTAATTTAATAATCCTGCGTCAGAGTTTATTGATTTTGAATCGGGTCTCTCTAGTTGTTAATGCTGCCGGCTCATTAAATCCATAGAGCGTCTCTAGGGTTGTCAGTCGATTAGAGAAGTAATTGGTGAAGCGTCTTCCTGATTACCGAGAAGCTAAGGAGAGATAAGATCGCGTCAGAAGCGTCTTCGGTGGTTATAACCGGTTTGTTTGTATGAATTAAAGTTATAATTGCGTCGATGATCGGATAATCAAGCTAGGGTGAAATTAATTGGAAACCGGAATGCTTTTAATATTTGTTAAATTCAAATTTCTTGCTAATTAGTTAATTTAATTTCTTTGTTCTTAAACTCTAAAATCTGTTATTTAATTTTCGTTTATAAGTGTTTTGGCAGATTGAAAATTAGGGAAATTCTCGCCGATCCTTCGGGAGACGATCTTGCTTACCACTGTCTGCGCAGTGTGGGCATACTGACCGAGTATCAGATTTATTTTTGGTGAAAAACGACGCACCAAATTTTCTCGTTTTTACATTTTCAAATTATACTCATAAGGCTCAAATCTCACAATATCAGTATGTTTTAAAAATTTTGATCAATTTTGCACTTTTTCCTCATCCAAGAACACATACGAGCACATGCACAACTCAATCACAAGAGGAAACAACCATTCATACCAAGACAATATCTTAATCCTTACTATTCAAATTGTCCATCTTCAAGTTGCCAATGACTCAAAAAGACAATCAAAATATTTTTTTTGTTTTTTTTTTGAAACACAAGAAACTTAAACAAATAACCAACTTCTCTCCCCTCCCCCACACTTAAACGACACAGTGTCCTCACTGTGTAAAGGAAAAGAAAGCAAACAAACACAAGAAACAATAAAACACATAAAAAAATATAAAAAAAAATATAAAAAAATAGAGAAAAAACTAGGAAAAACAAAATAATAAAAAAAATGAAAGCAAACTAAAACTTCCGAAACCTTGCATCAAGCGTACGGTGGCTTCAATTTCGCTTTGGGAGTTTCGCAATGACGGCACAAAGCATTCATGGTTGGTCGGTATGGGCATCTTGCTCGACGAGACGTTGATCAAGAACCTCGTTGGTGGCGTGCAACCGCATGATAGATTCGGCGACTTCTTCATCCTGCTCATTCTTTGCGTCTCGACCAATCAATTTCTTTGAATATGACATGCTCAACCTTATGATGATTCTCAACCTTCTTGAATATTTCTATGATTTTCGTTTCATCATCTTCTTTCTCGTTTTGAATCAACCTGGAAGGAAAAGATGGTGGAACTAGTGGGTTATAATTAAAAACTTCGGATACAACACTTACCTTGAAAGAATGCAACTTTTCAGATTGTTGGGCCCCTTTGGCGACCTCATTTTGAATCTTTGTTTGCTCTTCTTTTTCCGCCTCATCTTCCTTAGGATTTTGCTCAACCAACTCCTCCTCATTCGTTTAAGTCACAGCATAGACGTATGCTATGGAATTTACTTCCATTTGGGATGGAGGTTTTCCTTGATTGGCTTGCAACTTGTTCATCTGAGTGGCGAGTTGGGTGATTTGTGTGCCCATACTGCTCAAGGTAGCTTGTGTCTCTTGCTGGAAAGTTTGCTGACTTTGCACCAGATTCATAACAATCTCGTTGCTCTGCGCTAGACTTTTCATAATATCGCTCATGCTCAGTTCTGAACAGTCGGTATGGGCATACTGCCCAACCTGCGGCTGATTTTGGACATACTTTTCCTGCCCATCCTGCTGACTCCAGCTGAAATTTGTGTTCGAGGATGGGTCATATCGCATCTGCCTCTGCGCATCAAATTGTGCATCGTCTGAACCATAACATGCTTGTTCGGATTGTGAATACTTATGGGTTTGAGCTACAGCAAAGCTTCTAACCAGAGAAGTTTGAGCATCAATCTTGTCGTTCACACTTGAACCATATGCTCCTTCTGCTTCTTTGACAGACATGTATCTCTCATCGTCCTCGTCTTCATATTGTTGGCCATTGAAAACCATATCCATGATGAGCTGTCTTGCTTCATCCAAGGTCTTATTGGTCAAAGATCCTCCACAAGCAGCATCAACAATTCTCCTATCAAAAGAAGACATACCACGATAAAAAAAAATTAGTGAGCAACTGAAATTCAGAAAATCCGTGGTCGGGACATTGACGACACAATTGCTGAAATCTCTCCCAATAATCAGGCAAACTTTCTTTTGGATTTTGCTTAATGCTACTTATAGCCATTCTTAGGTTTGCAGCCCTAGATTCAGGAAAGAACTTATGCAAGAACTGCTTCTCTAAGTCGTTCCAAGTTCGAATCGAAGCGGAGGGAAGAACAAACAACCAATCTCTAGCTTTGCCCTGCAATGTATGAGAAAAAATCAACAATCTCAAATTATCATAAGAAAATCCTTGAGGGCGTAAAGTGGAGCAAACTAAATCAAATTCAGCGAGATGTTTATGTGCACTCTCTCCTGCCGAATCACTAGATTTGGGAAGAACTTGAATGAACTCAGGCTTGATTTCAGCATTTTGATCAATCGTGGGCAGCACGATGCATAACGGACGATTGCTTCTATGACGACCCAACTCACTTATCAAGGCCATGTCGGCTTCAGCTGTGGAATCAATATAAAAAAAATAAATATAAATAAAAATTACAGATCGAAAAATAAGAAAATTACTACTTAAAAACCGATCCCCGGCAACGGCACCAAAATTTGGTGCGTCGTTTTTCACCAAAAATAAATCTGATACTCGGTCAGTATGCCCACACTGCGCAGACAGTGGTAAGCAAGATCATCTCCCAAAGGATCGGCGAGAATTTCCCTAATTTTCAATCTGCCAAAACACTTATAAACGAAAATTAAATAACAGATTTTAGAGTTTAAGAACAAAGAAACTAAATTAACTAATTAACAAGAAATTTGAATTTAACAAATATTAAAAGCATTCCGGTTTCCAATTAATTTCACCCTAGCTTGATTATCCGATCATCGACGCAATTATAACTTTAATTCATACAAACAAACCGGTTATAACCACCGAAGACGCTTCTGACGCGATCTTATCTCTCCTTAGCTTCTCGGTAATCAGGAAGACGCTTCACCAATTACTTCTCTAATCGACTGACAACCCTAGAGACGCTCTATGGATTTAATGAGCCGGCAAAGATTAACAACTAGAGAGACCCGATTCAAAATCAATAAACTCTGACGCAGGATTATTAAATTAAGACTGCTCTTCCCTTGATTCTGAAGAATCAATTTACCACAAATCAAATCTAAACCACAATTACGGATGGCCGATTTAATTGGCTACTAATTAATTACGATCCACTAAATATTTGCAACTATCTAGCAGAATCGAAATAATTAACAACATTAAACACAGAGAATCAAAAATGCTTGCATAAGAATTAAAGGAGAAAAACCAAATTAGATCTCACAGAATAGATCACACTAGGGCTTCCTTAATCTTCACCGGAATAAAAGTGTTTAGCTCGAATTCATAGATAAATTCAAGCTAGAAGTCATGGAAAAAACAGAAAAAATATCGCTAGGGAGAAGAAGAGAGAAAACGTAAAAAATAAATCTAAAGTATTTGTCTGCTTTTCTGCTCCTTAAGGAAGTCTTTTAAATACCTAGTAAAAATTATAATAATAAGGAAATAAAATCCCTAATCCTAATCTAACTAGGAAAATAATAAAATAAAGATAAAACCCTACAACTAAGAGTCCATGACCCAGAATTATGAAGTAATCTCGTGCACAGCCCATAATCACATCCAAATCAGCTTCCAAAACTTTCCAAACGCAGAGAACTTCCAGCTGTAGTACGCAGCAGGCGGTATGCCCATACTGCCCGATATTCGCACATGCCAGAACTTCCTCTCAACAACTTCAAGGCTTCAAATATCCTCTAAAACCATGCTTATTCCTCCAAATTAAGATCAAAACCTACAATAGACCAAGAAGCATGCAATTAATTCCATAAACGTGATTAAATAGACATTAAGACCAAAAATGACGCAAAATTACTCCAAAATATATGATCAAAACACGCCCAATCAGGTACGAACCCGTGGTATGCTGATTTGGTTAATTATTTAACCACGGGGATGTTTCCAAAAGGGACTGAGACTGCTAAGAAGAATAAACTGAAAAGTCAGGTAAAGTATTTCATATGGGACGATCTTTATTTGTGGAAAATTTGTGCTGACCAAGTGATTAGGATGTGCATTCCCGATAGTGAGATTCAGTCCGTTCTGCACTTTTGTCATGCCTATGCTTGTGGTGGTCATTTTGGACCAAAAAGGACAGCCCGTAAGGTTCTTGATTCTGGTTTTTATTGGGAGACCGTTTTTAAGGATGCTTATTTTTCTGCAAGAATTGTGATAGATGCCAACGCACGGGTAATATCTCATCTCGTAATGAAATGCCTCAAATTCCTATTTTGGTTTGTGAGATTTTCGACGTGTGGGGGATGGACTTCATGGGGCCTTTCCCAAGTTCGTTTGGTAACTCGTATATTCTATTGGCCGTCGATTATGTCTCCAAGTGGGTAGAGGTCAAGGCTACTCATACTAATGATTCCAAGATTGTTGCCAGCTTTCTTAAGACTAACATCTTCGCAAGGTTTGGTGTGCCGCGTGCTATAATCAGCGATCAAGGAACTCATTTTTGCAATCGAACCATGGAAGCTCTTTTCAAGAAGTATGGGGTTTATCATAGAGTAGCCACTGCGTATCATCCGCAGTCGAATGGACAAGCTGAAGTGTCGAATAGGGAGATAAAGAGCATCCTTGAAAAGACTGTCAATCTGAATCGAAAGGACTGGAGCTGCCGGCTGGATGATGCGGTCTGGGCATACCGCACAGCTTATAAATCACCCATTGGAATGTCTCCTTATCAACTAATTTTTGGGAAGCAATGCCATTTACCCGTCGAGTTGGAACACAAAGCATTTTGGGCTGTGAAACAGTGTTGTCTTGATAGAGAAATTGTCGGTCAAAAGCGAAAGCTCCAATTGCAAGAGTTGGAGGAGATTCGATTGGAAGCTTATGATAATGCATGTCTCTACAATGAGCGTACCAAGTTTCTTCATGATAAATACATTCGCAGGAAGTATTTTGAGGTCGGGCAGAAAGTTCTCTTGTTTAATGCTCGGCTGCGAATCATGCCGGGCAAGTTGAAGTCTCGTTGGATGGGGCCATATGAAGTTGTGAGTGTTAGTCCCCATGGAGCAGTGGAAATTCGAAGTTTTAGCACTTCCAAGGTTTGGAAGGTAAACGGCCAGTTGCTCAAGCCATACTATGGGGGAATGGAGTTTGCAACTTTTGATGGAATGGATTTGGCCGCCCCCAAAATCGTCTCATGATCGATTTATCATTATGTCCGGCCTAGGACGTTAAAGAAGGGTGCTACTTGGAAGGCAACCCAAGCATTTTAGTTGTTATTGTTTATTTATTTATTTTGTTTCATTAAAAAAAAAAACGACAAGCAGCATGTTATTTTCTATTTTTATTTTGTTTTATTTTATTTGTTTATTTACTTTTTTTTTAGGTGAAGTGGAGTTAAGGAGGACTAAAAATCAAGTGTGGAGGGGAGATTTATGATGTTAGGAAAGATAAGGGGTCATACTGCAAATCATTGATATTAGGGATTAATTTAAATCCCTAATTTTACAGCAGCCCCATATTCACTGCTGTAATTCTTCCGCTCAGTCAAATACATCGCGCCACCTTCACTGCTTCTGCTTCTCGATTCCTATCCCATCACCGGCCATCTCACCTCCGAGTTTGCTTCGCCGGTTTCTTCTTCACCACCATCTCGTCTGTCATGGGACCCAAACAGAGAGCACGCAAAATTGGGGTGAAAAAGAAGGCCCCCGATTCTATTGTGTCGTCGATTCTTTCTGCCGTCGACAACCCAGTTATCATACCGACGCCGGTTGGTACTTCTTCAACTATCTCCACGGTTCCGGCGAAGACGACACAGAAGCGCGCTGCTCCTATTCCGGAATCCCCTAGCATGACGGTTGAGTGCTTTGCAGACATTACCGCCGGCTCTTCATCTACAAAACCACCGGTGAACGTTGCTGTTGCTATGTCGCCGGCAGACTCTTTACCGCCGGTATCTGCACCACCCAAAACTCCAACCAAGAAGACGAAGAAGGGACATAAAGCTGCTCCTAAGTTTTCTCTAGTGGTGGTTCCGCCATCTGCTATTTCTCCGGCTGAAATCACTACCACTAATCCTTCTACTCCACCACCGTTTCCGTTACGAGATGAAGGAGGTGTTGCAGCCCCCTCAATTTAAATTCCGGGCAGCCCTTCTAATTTGGAAGATAATGTGGAGTCTCCGTCGTCCTCGGGCCAGCCACCGGTCGCACCGACTCAGCGGTGTTTGAGAAAAAGAGGGCGATCCTCCACAGAGGCTATGTTTGAGGTGGCAGGTGGAGTAAATTCAGAGGGTCGCCGTACTCGTTCCAAGACTGCTGCTGCTGCCGATGCAAATAGAAGCGCTAGTCCTGAAACCGAGGTCGAGCCATCCATTCCAGCAACCGTTCCATCACCACAGCTAAGGCGCACATATGTTACTCGACCTGATTTTCTTCCTGTCGCTAAGGTAAAAGCTCGAGCTCGTAAGAATTCTCTGCGAACTTTTGTTAATGCTCGTCTGTTTGATTGGTCTGATATCGAAGTATTAGGTGTTAATTATGAGATTATAAGATATTTTGCTAATATAGGTTGGTCAGCCTTTTTGGATAATGATTGTGATGTCTATCGTGAGATGTGTCTGGAGTTTCTGTCGTCATTTGTTTTTGATTTGTCTCGCGATTTGTGTGATTCGCATGCTGTGTTGTTTTTCTTGAAAGGACGACAATTTAATTTGTCGGTGAATTCATTAAATGTGTTGCTTGGGTTTGAGACTGATGAAGCATTGAAAAGTGATGCATATTTGTATGTTGTTTGTGACGTTCCTGATGATCTTTCTTCCACCATTGATCAAAGATGGCGTGAGTATCTGTTGAGAAAGTGTATGTGAAAGGGGGTTCTAAGAGTGCGAATATTGTTGATCATGGTTTGCGTTTGTGTCATCGCTTTTTCGTTCATAATCTTTTTGGTAGGATAGATTCCATGCATATAGTTACTATGAATGATATCTGCATTTTGGGTAATATGCATGCGAGTGTGAAGATGAATTTTGGCTATTGGGCTGCAAGACAATGGCGAGCAAGTGCTACGCGTTTTACTGGGAAAATTCCTTTAGGTGCTTTTGTTACTACGCTAGCCCATGTTCGCATGTTTTTCTTTGAAGAACCTATGTATTTTCCACCTTATACTTTTACCCTCTCTGATTTCAATACTATGTGTCTACTTTATGTGAATAATGAGGGAAATTATCAGCTGTTGAAGCTGGGTGTTTCAGGCCCGAGCCAACTTTCTAGTGCAGGTTCTTCTGTAGGTTGTGCTGCTGCTCCGTCTCTAGCCGAGCTCAAGGAACTTTTTGAGAATTTCGTTCCTCATTGGGCGATTGCTTTGGAGGCAAAGGTCGAGGCCAAGCTTGATGCCTTGTGTTGGTCCCAAGACGGATACCTTGGTGTAGAGGGGGGGGGGTGAATACACCAAGGTTTAAAAACTTTTCCAAGTTAAAACTCTTTTGATGAAATGTAGCCTGTTCGTTGCAATTTTTGATCGACACAAAACCGTCGCTGTGTGCGGAATGTGGTGGATTTGGAAAGTCCGTCTGTTGCTTCAAATTATATTGCAAAGCTCTGTTTCACTTTTCAGTTAGTCAGTTTATGCAGATTGAAATGAATGCTTATGAGAGTTAGTAACATGCATAAAACAAAGCGATAAATAACAAGAGCATCTTTAACGTGGTTCGGAGTAACCCCTCCTACATCCACGACCAGATTCACTGGTAATCCACTACCACTTGGTTTCCAAGTACCAAGCAACTTCACAACTCTAACCCGAGCTGTGTTCCCAACGGTTGCGGGCACCAAGCCTACACCTTCGGTTGCGGGTGCGAAGAACCTAACCACTCGAATTACACGCTTCGAGCAAGCGTACCTTTACCTAACCTTTCTGGGTTTGGGTTTGGGTATGGTTTTCCAACTATGAACGAGTTCTTACAATGAAGAACAAGGAGTATGATGAACTCGTTCAAACTAGGCTTAAGATATTTATTCTGATCTAATCTCCCTATGACTGAATATGTGAACAACTAAGAACACGAATTGTGGTAGGTGTTCTTGAAAGATTTTGGCTTTGAAGATCGTTGTTCATTTTTCTCGTTTTCTTCTATTTCTTCGGTCGTGCCTTGTCACTTCTTACTACCAAATAATGGTGGAGGAGAGATATATATAGGTGAAGATTCAAATTAGCCGTTGGAAGAGAGCCGTTTGAATCTTACCTACTCTTGTTGACTTCTAGCCATTACCTACGAAGTAGGTCTGTATCTGCAGAAGCTATTCCTTCTCTGATTTGACTGCGTCAGACAAGATCTTCTGACATCGGGATCTTGTCTTGGAGAAGGTCTTCGTCTTCGAGTCGCTAAGTGTCTCGCCGTGTCTTCGCCGTCTTGGACTCGCCGTCTTGTAGACCCTGAGCCGTGTTAGACCCCTGAGCCGTGTCATCGACACTAAGCCGGGTCTTTTCACCGAGCTGGGTCTTTGGCACTGAGCTGGGTTTCCGACACTGAGCTGGGTCTTGATACTGCTGGGTCTTTGACTCTGCTTGGTCTGCTCTGCTGAGTCTGCTCTGCTGAGTTCTTTAAGCTGTCTGCTTAGCTGTGTCTTCGTCGTCTTCACTGCCTTCGCCGAATCTACTCGTAAACTATGAAACTCTATAAGCTCAAACAAATTTGGAAACAACACAAAGTTTGTACATTCATCTACTTGGTTGGGGTCACTGGTTTTGGAATCCAATCAAAACTCTATTAATTTTCCCAACAATTTCCCCTTTTTGATTGATGCCAAAACCTTTACAAACTTTTACGTAAAAACACAAAACAAAAATCCTAACTAAACTCTTCCCGGCTGCTCCACATGCCTTGACGAGAGTTTGCACTCTTTCTCCGGTTGTCTTTGCACTCTTTCTCCAGCTTGTCTTTCCAAATTTCGCCATTTGCCTATTTTAGATTCCTTTTCTCGTTCAATCCTTTCCCTTTTTATTTCCATTTTTCTCGTCCTATTCTTTCACTCTTTCCCCTTTTTGGTTCATCAAAAAGATATTAGGAGGGCGGGGAGTCGAGGTCTGACGGCGGCGTTCTGGCAATAATTTCTTCCCGTTTGAGGTAACTCCGCCGCTTGGAGTTAAAACCAATCGATGCATTTTGGCTCTTCCTTTTTCGGTCGATACCAATTGATGGTTGTATGACTCGCCTTGATTGAGTCATCTTGTCTTTCTTTCTCTGCTGAAAGACACCGTTTGCGAGGTTCCCCCTCAATTGGATAAACCAATTGGGTTTTATCAGCTGGGTTTGATTCCCCCTGACTTGATAAATTCATTTTGAAATCCTTGGGGTTCCTGCTGAGTTAGTCCAGCTGTGTCCGATTCCTTCTTGATGACACACGGTGATCCAGCTGAGTATTTCCTGCTGGATGCTCTTCTTGAAGATCTTCTTTGGATCGGGACGAGATCAATTGTTGATACCAATTGATGGTGAATCTGCTGAACTGAGTTCCCCCTCAGCTTGATTCCTCTTCTGGATTCTGCGATCCATGTTTGATCTAGCTTTGTTTGATATCCAGAGGATGACATTTGATAGTTCAGCTGGATTGACTTTGCCCTCAGCTGATATCACAGCTGTGTCGATTTCCAGCTCGGTGGAGTTTCCCCTGAATTTGATAGTAGGTGGCTTTCTTTTCTCAGCTACTTCCTACTTCACTTGAGCGAATTTTCTCATCACTGGCTCAATTCTTTGATAAGGTCAGCTGCTTCCATGATTAGCTGAGTTCATTGTTGCTTTGCGGGGTAGAATCTTCGATTTCCTGTTCTTTGCATCGCATTCCTGCGCATTGAACTCACCAGGAAAAACGTTATCACAACAATTGGCTGATGGACAACAGATTATGCTAAAGTCCATCAATCATAAGAGATATTTGAAATTATTATTATTTGTCTCAAATGAGCTAAATCCTTTGACGTATCCTTTCGAGATATCACCAAAGGTTACCTGGGACCAGTACGCTTGACATATTCTTTGAAGAGCTTTGAGGTAAGTAATGAGCTTTGATCACCAGCTGTCTTTCTTTCACAGTACGCTTGATGACTCCTCAAAACGCGCATGTCCCTCTTTGACCTGTTATCACTCCTTCGATACCCAGTTGTGATTGGGTCCGGCTTAGTTGTTGAGGGTTCCATTGATAACCCAGATTTGTCCTTATCTTTTGTGAGTGATACTTCAGATTGGTCCTTTCTTCTTTGGACCTTGTTGACTCCATTTTGATGAGGTCCAATTCATAGCTGGAGTCTGTCAGCTTGATATCTAGCTTGATATCTCGTCTGCTGGAATCTTGTTGTGAAGCTCGGTTGATTTTCAGCTTTATAACCACCGAGATCTTTCTACCGTATCTTTTTAGTTGACCTTGATGTTCGTGTCTTTGGATGACATTCGTCTTTGATTTTGATTCCGTCAATTTGGATTTATCTCTTGCCTTTGAGCTCGTGATCAGTAGGGAGTCTTTGCTTTTCTTGGGCTTGAGTTGCCGAGCGGCTTTCTTCTTTGATAGGATCGAGCTTAGAGAGCGGCTTGATTATGTACGACCTCTTTGGTACATCCTTGGCTTGGTTCAGCCGTGTTTGTATTGGCCGGAGTCATTCTTTGATCCGATTCGGCTTTTGGCCATCTTCGCCTTCTTGATCACTGTGTTTTCTCATCTTCAAGCTCCTCGATCATTCTTCTTCGAGCTCATTCCTTAGCTCCGAATTCTCACTGCTAGATTTCAAGGATTTCTAGTAATCTCTTGAAGTCGTTGAGCACTTCTTCGATGAGGTCTCTTTAGCATGCAGCGTAGTATGCCATGTCCAGCTGGGCATTCTACTTGATTTTGCTCTCTTTCCAGCTGTGTAGAGTTCCTCCTTGAATTGATAGTAGGTGGCTTTTTCTTCAGCTGCATCCTACTTCCTTTGATGAGGTCTCCGTTTGTATAGCAGGTAGACAGCTATCCCAAATCCAGCTGATTCATCTGCTGCTTCTCGATTATTTTCTTGAGACCAATGTACTCAGCAGTGTAACTGGCTGAGTTTTTAGTTTTGTATCCAGCTGTCTTTATTTCACAGCTGGTCCCAGTCAGCTAGCTGGGTTTCTTCATTTTCTTCATCACTGGTTTAAGAGTCCCATGAAGCAGTCATCTTTAATAAAATGCTTCATCTTCTGAGTCGGAAGAAAATACTTGATCTTCTTCTTTCTTGCTCGACTTGAGCTCTTTATCTTTTCTTCGGGAGGATGACTCAGCTGGGTTTCTCTTTGGGTAAAGTTGCTTGTCGTGATGAACCTTCACGATCTTCTTGTACCTTTCCTTGCTGTGTTCCAGCCTGTTAATATTCCGTACAAGCATGGCAACTTCTTCGTGCAATTCTTCTTTGCTCATATTTCTGCGCTCCTTGTTGGTCCTTTCAAGCTGAGCTGATTGAGCTAATCTTGATTTTGCACTGAGAGCTGTCTCTTTTTCCTTGGGAGTCAGCTCCGTTTCATTCATCCGGCTGGATGATTCTCCGCATGAGATCTCCAGATCAAATTCGTTGGCCTTCAAGATGGAGAACAATTTTTCAGTCTCCATGCTGCCAATATCAGTTCTGTTTTGGTGAACCACCTTGTGTGTACACCATTCTGAGGAGAGAGCTGCAAGAACTTTCAAGTTCTTATCTCGAACTGTATATTTCCCAGTTCGGATCGTCTCGATCTCGATGACGAGGTTGGAGAATCTTAGCTCCATTTGATCAATGGACTCGTAGGGGAGTTGCTTGAAGTCATCGAACTTCTGGCATGCAACTGAGAATATGTTCTCTTGAATTTCCTCTGAGCCTTCACACAGCTTGGCTAGAGTGTCCCACATCCCCTTAGCTGTCTCGCAATTGATGATCTTGCTGAGATAAGCGTCCGTCACCGTTGAGGAGATGACGTTGCGAGCGTAGCTGTCCAATCCAGCTTGTCTTCTTTCTTCTGGAGAGTACTCCCTTTTGGGCTTCACAACTTGCCGGAGTACTGGTTCAGCTCCAGGTGTGGTTTCTGCTTGTCTTTCTGATTTCATGATGATGAAAGGTCCGTCAGTGATAACATCCCACATCATGTCGTGATGCGCACTCAGAAAGCTTTTGAGTCGGAACTTCCATATCTGATAATCATCGACGAGAGAATGCTCGGAAGATTCTGCACAAGGAAGATTCCATAACAGTATGCAATATAATGATTTTTTTTTTTTAAAAAGATTTTGAAAAATTAAGGATCTGTTCAGGTGACCACTATCAGCAAAGAAATGCTGACTAGTCAGATACAGTGATCTTTTGAACCACTGCTCTGATACCAATTGTTGGTCCCAAGACGGATACCTTGGTGTAGAGTGTGAATACACCAAGGTTTAAAAACTTTTCCAAGTTAAAACTCTTTTGAGTGAGCTGGCTGTGTTCGATCCAGCTGCATGGCAGCTTGATCGACACAGCTGGCTGTGTGCGGAATGTGGTGGATTTGGAAAGTCCGTCTGTTGCTTCAAATTATATTGCAAAGCTCTGTTTCACTTTTCAGTTAGTCAGTTTATGCAGATTGAAATGAATGCTTATGAGAGTTAGTAACATGCATAAAACAAAGCGATAAATAACAAGAGCATCTTTAACGTGGTTCGGAGTAACCCCTCCTACATCCACGACCAGATTCACTGGTAATCCACTACCACTTGGTTTCCAAGTACCAAGCAACTTCACAACTCTAACCCGAGCTGTGTTCCAACAATGCGGGCAATCGTCAAGCCTACACCTTCAAGCCATGCGGGTACTGAAGAACCTAACCACTCGAATTACACGCTTCGAGCAAGCGTACCTTTACCTAACCTTTCTGGGTTTGGGTTTGGGTATGGTTTTCCAACTATGAACGAGTTCTTACAATGAAGAACAAGGAGTATGATGAACTCGTTCAAACTAGGCTTAAGATATTTATTCTGATCTAATCTGCCTATGACTGAATATGTGAACAACTAAGAACACGGTGACCGGTTGGGTGTTCTTGAAAGATTTGGCTTTGAAGATCGTTGTTCATTTTTCTCCGTTTTCTTCTATTTCTTCGCCGTCTTGTCGCCCTCACCAGCAATGGTGGAGGAGAGATATATATAGGTGAAGATTCAAATTAGCCGTTGGAAGAGAGCCGTTTGAATCTTACCTACTCTTGTTGACTTCTGGCCATTACCTACGAAGTAGGTCTGTATCTGCAGAAGCTATTCCTTCTCTGATTTGACTGCGTCAGACAAGATCTTCTGACATCGGGATCTTGTCTTGGAGAAGGTCTTCGTCTTCGAGCTGCTAAGTGTCTCTGCTGTGTCTTCAGCGTCTTGGACTCTGCTGTCTTAGACCTGAGCTGTGTTAGACCTGAGCTGTGTCATTGACACTAAGCTGGGTCTTTTTCACTGAGCTGGGTCTTTGGCACTGAGCTGGGTTTCCGTCACTGAGCTGGGTCTTGATACTGCTGGGTCTTTGACTCGCTCGTCCCTTCCGTTGAGTCTCGCCTTTCTGTCGAGTTCTTTAAGCTGTCTGCTTAGCTGTGTCTTCTGCTGTCTTCAGCTGTCTTCAGCGAATCTACCTGTAAACTATGAAACTCTATAAGCTCAAACAGGTGAGCTGGAAACAACACAAAGTTTGTACATTCATCTACTTGGTTGGGGTCAGCTGGGTTTTGGAATCCAATCAAAACTCTATTAATTTTCCCAACACCTTGAGTGATAGGGTTGCTGCTGTTGAACAAGCCGTGCTCACGCTTTCTTCTTCACCCTCTTCTTGACCACCATCCAGGGGAGTTTTTCGTTGTTTTTCATTTTTCTTTCTTTGTTTATTTTATTTCCTTTGTTTTGCATTTTTTTTCTTGTCTGCTTCTCTTTTACACAGTGAGGACACTGTGTTGTCTAAGTGTGGGGGGGGAGAAGTTGACTATATTTTCTGGTGTATTTTGTTAAAAAAAAACATAAAAAAATCGTTTTTGTTCTTTTTTGAGTCGTTGGCAACTTGGAGGTGGACAATTTGAATAGAAGGGATTAAGATATTGTCTTGGTCTGCATGGTTGTTTTCTCTTGTGATTGAATTGTGTATGATGCTCGTATGTGTTCTTGGATGAGGAAAAAGTGCAAGATTGATCGAAATTCTTGAAACCTTCTGATATTGTGAGAATTGAGCCTTATGAGCATGACTTGAGAAGCTCCATTTGTTTCTTTGTTGAGTGTATCGGACTTGTATGCTTGATTCTTGGTTTGCCCGATTGCCATAGTTGAAATCTTTGAGATTCTTGCATGAAAATGATTAAGGCACATAGGATTAACCATGGTTTTGGCCTGAATAAATTATCCGTACCCTCAATTTTCCATTAGTGTGCTCGTTTGTGCCTTATCCGTTCTTTCTTGAATATTTAAGCCACTAAAATTCAGCCTTTGCCTATTTAGCTTTCTTTTGTCCCTCGAAAACATGCGAGTTATATTGGATTGTTTTGAGAATGAGAGCTCCTGTTATATTGAAGTTGTTGTGTTGAGGTGCTGAGAAGTTTGAATTTGTTTCTGTTCTTCTTGGAATAAAAAAAAAACATCTCTCTGTAGAAAAAAAATAGAAAAGAAAAGAAAAGAAGAGAGAAGAAGAAATAGGAAGAACAGATGTATGAAAGAGTTGTTGATTTATAAGTTTGGAATTTTATATGCTCTATATGTTGGAGATAAGCACGACTTTTGTGTGATGGTATTTTGGGAGGTGCTCTTGAAAATATTTGTTCTGATATACTTGCATGTTTTCATTATTATGAGCCGTTTTTATCCTTTATGTCCTACCTATGCACCCTAGCCCCGTTATAACCCACTGAAAAGTCCTTTTGATTTGTGTTTAATCTCATGTTATGGTGGAGATAGTGACATACGGGCAAACCAGTGTTTGAGAGTGTCAAGTTGCGATTAGTGTGAATTAATTCTGTCCTTATTTTCTTTTGAGAGAATTGGAGTGAAACTTAGTGAGGCAGGATCAATTTTGCACGATTTTGACTTGAATGAAGAGTGTTTGCACGATTTTGAAATAAGAGAATGGTTGGTGGTTTGTGGATGATGGTATCTTGGTCTCGACTTTGATTGTTGTCCATCGAAATGTTGCCAATAATTATCTTGTCGTTTTAAGTTTTTTTTCCAGGTTGTCCTTTGATTTAATTATGCTCGAGGGCGAGCATTGTTTAAGTGTGGGGGGATTTGATTGGGCTTATATTTATTATATATTTTGGGTTATTTTTGGTACATTTTTGGATGTTAATAGCTTATAAATTATGTTTTACGGGGTTTGTTAAGTTTTGTGATGGATTATAGGTGGTTGTGCATAATTGGAAGAATGGACGTGGTTTTGGAGATTTTGCAGCTAAGGTGGTTTAAAATTCCATGAAGGAAGTTGAGCGGTATGCCCATACCAACTGACTGTGCGTGAGAAAATACAAGCACTCGATAGAAAGTTCTTGAAAGCTGACTTATACGTGGACTTGGGCTGGTGCACGAAATTCAACCATGCTTTTGGGCTTGGAATTTTAGTATTAGAGTTTTATTATTATTAGACTTTGTTTTAATATTTTCCTAATTAGATTAAAAGTAGGGTTTTTATTTCCTTGTTTATAATTGCCTTTTATTAGCTTATTTAAGGGACTCCAAAAAAAAGGAGCAGACATATCAGATCATACAATTTATTCCAGAGATCTATTTTTATTATTCACGGTTTTCTTTTTCTTCTTCGCGGAGCAGTTTCGTTCCTGTTCTTCTTTTTATTTTGTAGCTTGAATTCGATTATGAATTCGAGCTAAACTCTTTTATTCCGGTGAAGATTAATGAAGCCCTAGCCTAACTATTCTGTGAGATCTAATTTGTTCTTATACTTTAATTCTACGCATGCATATGTGATTCTTTATTTTTAGTGTCGTTAATTGTTTTGGTTCTGCTAGGTAGTTCGAAATATTTAGTAGTCCGAGATTAATTAGTAGCCAATTAAATTGGTCATCCGTAATTGTGGTTTAGGTTTAATTAATGGTAAATTGATCCTTCAGGGTCAAGGGATAAACAGTCTTAATTAGTAATCCTGCGTCAGAGTTTATTGAATTTTGAATCGGGTCTCTCTAATTATTAATGCTGTCGGCTCATTAAATCCATAGAGCGTCTCTAGGGTTGTCAGTCGATTAGAGAAGTAATTAGTGAAGCGTCTTCCTAATTATCGAATAGTTAAGGAGAGATAAGATCACGTCTGAAGCGTCTTCGGTGGTTATAACCGATTTGTTTGCATGAATTGGAGTCACTCATGTATCAATGATCAGATTAGTAAAGCTAGGGTGAAATTAATCGGAAACCGGAATGCTTTTACATCTCTGTTTAATTATATTTTCTGGATATTAGTTATTTAATTTTATTTCTGTTTCATAAACATTCGTTGGAAAATTTGGGGTTACTTGCAGATTGAAGAGTTGGAAAAATTCTCACCGGTCCTTTGGGAGACGATCTTGCTTACCGCTGTTTTGTGCAGTGTGGGCATACCGACCGCGTGTCGGATTATTTTTGGTGAAAAACGACTCACCAACGTGGTTCGGAGTAACACCTCCTACGTCCACGACCAGATTCACTGGTAATTTACTACCACTTAGTTTCCAAGTACCAAGCAACTTCACAACTCGAACCTGAGTTGTGTTCCAACAGTTTACGGGCACTGTCAAGCCTACACCTTTCAGTTTGCGGGTACTGAAAAAACATGACTTACAATTTCCGGGTACTGTAAAAACCTAACCACTCGAATTACACGCTTCGAGCATGCGTAACCTTGACCTAACCTTTCTGGGTTTGGGTTTGGGTATGGATTTTCCAACTATGAACGAGTTATTACAATGAAGAACATGGAGTATGATGAACTCGTTCAAACTAGGCTTAAGATATTTATATTCTGATCTATTCTGCCTATGACTGAATATGTGAACAACTAAGAACACAACTGACTGGCTGGGTGTTCTTGAAAGATTTGGCTTTGAAGATCGTTGTTCATTTTTCTGTTTGCTCTTCTATTTCTTCAGTCGTCTCACCAGTCTCTCCTCTTCAATGGCGGATGAGATATATATAGGTGGAGATTCAAACTAGCCGTTGGAAGAGAGCCGTTTGAATCTTACCTATTCTCATTGACTTCTGGCCTTTAACCTACGAAGTAGGTCTGCATCTGCAGAAGCTATTTCTTCTCTGATTTGACCGTGTCAGATAAGATCTTCTGACACCAGGATCTTGTCTTGGAGAAGGACTTCGTCTTCGAGCTGCTAAGCATTTCTTCTGTGTCTTCAGCATTTTCGACTCTGCTGCATCTCGACTCTGAATTGTCTTAGACCTGAGCTGTATCATCAACCTGAGTTGTGTCTTCAACCTGAGCTGTGTCATTAACCTGAGTTGTGTCTTAGACCTGAGCTGTGTCATCGACACTAAGGTGGGTCTTTTACACCGAGCTGGGTCTTCGATACTGAGCTAGATTTCTATCACTGAGCTGGGTCTTGATACGGCTGGGTCTTAGACTCTGCTTGGTCTGCTCTGCTGAGTCTGCTTTGCTGAATACCTCAGCTGTGTCAGCTTAGCTGTGTCTTCTTCTATCTTCAGGGATTCTACCTATAAACTTAGAAACTCTATAAGCTCAAACAGGTGTGCTAGAAACAACACAAGGTTTGTACATTCATCTACTCTGTTGGGGTCAGCTGGGTTTTGGTATCAAATCAAAACTCTATTAATTTTCCCAATAATTCCCCCCTTTTTGATTATGCCAAAACCTAACTGAGAAAAACAATTTACTTCTCTCTTAACAGGAAAGGGGGTTTCAAAAGAAATAAACATTCACAACAGATAATCAAATTCAGAGCCTGGACAAAGAGAGATTGTCTTCAGGTTGATATTGATAAAACAAACTTTTCATTAATGAGAGGAAATCTTACAACTTTCTACTTACAAGAGTTTAGAAGAAAGAAAATTCCCAGTTGGCTGGGTCTTCAGTTGTGCTACTTCTTCTGTTCGTCCATTTGATGGTCAGTCTTGAGACCATATCTGTTGAAGACGAATTCCTCCAAGTTCTTCCATTCGTCTTGATTTTTTGACTTGGAGATTCCTCTTTTTCCAGCCCAGTGATGAACTTATTTGATAATATGGGCTTTGTCTGGAAGGTTTGTTGCTAAAGTGGGATACTTCAATTGCTTGACTTTTGGAGCCTTCAGCTGGACGTTGTTTCTCTTGGCGTATAGGGCAATTGATCTTGCCATCATTGGATCCATCTCATGGAGTTCGAGAAGATAATTCTGGAAAGCAGTTTCTGGATCCATGCCTTCGTACTGATTTAAGTAGTAGAATTCTTTGATGAATTCTATTTTGCATTATTCCTAGTTTTCATTGACATCATCTGGATTCTTCTTGTCGGTTGGGGCTGCTTGGACTTGTTTCTTTTTAGCTTGCCTGTAACTCTGCCTTTGCTTCTTCTACTTTTTCTCAGCAGGCTTGAGCGATTCGGCTTTCTTTTTTATTATTTTGTCCAGTTCCTCTATTTTTGTTCTTTGCTCATTGTGGAAGTTACACAACCAGTGATAGTCATTGTATCCCTCTGGCTTATATCCACAAGCTTTGGCAAGAGCGACCATTTTCTCTCTCCACGTCTCTTTGACTGCTGTAGATGGCTCATCCTTATCTAGCTCTTTAGCAAAATCGTCGATTTCAGACTGATTGAGATGCACCGGTTCCCCCTGAGCTACAGCTTCTCTCTAAATTGTTTTTCCAGCTCCATCCTTATCTTCCCTCTTTTTGGCATTATCAACAAGGGAGGTAGATAGGTTGACAACTTTTGCGTTGAGCTTGGAGAGAGCACCTCCAATATCAGCGATCTTGGCTGAGTTTTTAGCTGTGACGATGTTTAACTGATCAGTGCTGCTACTTCCAGCGCTAAACTGAGCATCCAGTTCTTTGAAAAGGTTGAAGAGCTGGCGGATGTTAGAGCTGTTGGAGAGAGTAGACTTCTTGATGGCTTCTAGCTGGCTTGAGAGATTTGCTATCTCGTCAACCAGTGGAACTTGAAGTCTTGTTACAATATCAGGAACTCTCTTCTCTAGAAGTTTTGACTGATCAATGCTTTGAGAGACGAGAGATTGCTTGAGATCTAGACTTGTACGTTCTTGTAAATTTTGGGCAAATTTATGAACTTCATCAATTGTCCGCTGTTGTTCTCGAACTTGACAGTCTAGAGCTGTGAATTGCATGATGACTTCGACTTGAGACTTCAGTTTGTCCTGAAAAAGAATTTTCTCAACCTCTTTAGAAATTGCTTCCTTCATGGCGATTGAGAGCTCGACAACTGAGTCCGTTTGGGTTTTGGATTCATCATGACTGGGTTTGTCTGCCTCGAACTCGACCAGTGCGCGAGAGTCATCGGTAATTGGACTTGGTGGGGCTACCGCTTCTGGTTCGGCTGCTGCATCAGCTGGTTCTTCAGTGATCATTACCTCAGCTGTGTTTTCTGGTACAACTTCCTTGGTAATCTCTGCTAAGACTTCTTTGGAATTCTCAGCTCCAGAAGCTGTCTCTCATCCCGCTGCTATAAGAAGATTGTTGGCTGACTCCTAGATGTCTGCTGGGTGCGGCTTGGGATACTGCTGAGAGACTTCTATGATACCTCTAATGAGCTCATCCTGATGTAAGTATGCATCCTTCAGGCTTCCAAAGCCAAAAGTGTGCTGGAGACGCGCTTTATCTGTCTTCAACTTCTCGTAGGAAAAGGTTTCTATCAGCTGCTCATTCTGGTACCAAGTTGCCATCTTGGTGGCAATGTTGAACTTGAGATCTCTAACTTTAACGAGGGCAATGGGCAGGTGCGCTAGAATTGGATACTGAGTTAGAACACTCTTGATCCCTGCAATGCGTAAGTCCTCGTACATGGCTTCCATGAAGGCTGAGCCAGTAGAGTTGAGAAATGGAGAGGCAGTTGAATCACTCTATGATTCTGTGGAGATTAGAGGATTTGGATCAGTTGGGTTCACAGTAGGCTGCGAAGAAACATCAGCCAATAACATGGGGATTGAACTTTGGGTGATGGTTGTTTTGGGGGTGAGCTGGGATTAGTAAAAGATGGTTCAGCTTGGGTGTCAGCTGGTTGTGAAGGAGCTTCAGCCAGTTGAATATCTACCTGCTCTTTTACATGAGATGGTTCTTTGGTTGGAGATCTGGGTGGAGGAGAAGGCTGTTTGGGTGGAGAGTTGTGAGGCGGTGAGGGTTGGGGTGAGCTGGGATGAACAGGAATATCGCCAAGTACTTGGGCGATAACCTGGGTCGGGAAAGGTGGAAGAGGTGTCTTACTCCTTGGATTATCCAGCTCGTCCTCTGAGCTGGATGACGATCCATCATTCAATCCCATATCAGCCAGGATGTTTGATCCAAATTGATTGAAGGCTGATACTGGCTGTGGGGAGAGAATCACCATTCCTTGACTAAGCTTGCTTGGTGAGATTGTTGGAGTAGCCTCTGAAGATTTCTGAGTCGGTGGAACGACAGTTGTTTTCTTCTTCTTTTCCACTGGGCCTCCAGCTGTTTTGGGGTCAACTGTCTTCCTTTTCCTCTGTTTCTTCTCCGCTGGAACTTCTGGTTCTGTTTCTTCCAGCTGCTTCTTGCCTTTTGGTCACTGCAGGCTATTTTCTTAGGAGATCATTGATTTGATTAATTCTCTGGAAGAGAATCTTCGTTTCTGGAAATGGTTCTGAATTAGCCCACTTGACTGTTGATCACTATTTTACTTAGCAATATAACCGCAACTAAAACGGTGTAATTGTAGCAATATAGCAAGTCGAGTATCGTATCCACGGAGACTATAAGCCGATAACACAATAGAAATAAAATTTAGAAACCATGTTAATATTCAAGCTTTCGGGGGTCATGATATGGGATTTTGATGCACTTAATTGAAAATGAATGATTAAATACGAGAAAAACACACGAGCAGTAAATTTGAGAAAAATATCAAAGGAAAGAGGGTCGATCCTAGGGAAATGCTTTGACTCAACTACAATGATGGATTTTATCTATCAATCTAATTAACCAATTTTAATCCAATTCAAGGGGAACAATCACTCAAATAATCACAAACTCTCTCTCGACAAGCTTGCAAAATTTGATTGACACAACGACCATCTCCGCTAGAACTCGAGACGTGAATATCACCTCCCAAACGCACACAAAGATTAATGGTTCCTATGCATATATTTATCACCGCTAGGTCTCAAAATCCATACATATTGCAAGTTCTTGAGATCCATGTTCATAAAAACCTATTAGGAATTTCTACAAACACTTGGTGTGCAAAAATAGTGGCCAACAATTCAAGCACAAATAAAAGCACCAAGAACCCAAACAGGAATTGAAAGGCAAAATAGAATGAATAGAATAAAACCACCATCATAAATGAGTCACACAAATCCCTAGAATCAACTAAAAGAATCTAGCGTAACTAGCATAAAAGAAATAGAAAATGGAAGACATAATAAATGATACTATTTAATTAAAACTCGTGGGAGATGATTCTCGATATCGTCTCGAATCTTCAACCTCGAATCATAAATTCCTTCAAAGGTAAACCCTAGGCTAAAGCTAAAGAAATGAAATTCTAGATAATAGAAAATTTGCAATTGTAAAAAGTGTTGTTCTTAAGTGTTGGACACTCCCTTTATATAGGGTGCAAAAGTGAAGACAAAAAGGGTTAAGTAAAAGGGCAAAATTGTCATTTCAAGACAAATGCGAGCAAAAGGTGCGGTCGGCGGTGCAGGAGGCACGGCCACAGACGGGGGCGCGCATCTGGGGTCGGGAAAATGTGTCTTCAAGGTGCAAGATGTGCGGCCGTCGGTGCAGGATGCGTGGCCGCATCTATGGACGCACATCATGATGTGCGGCCTAGTCGCAAGATGTGCAGCCGCGCCTACGGATGCATAAACATGGCCGAGTTTCTTCCTTCTTTGCTTGCCATATGCACGGGTGGCTCGGTGGAGGCGCGGGCGCACGTCGGGGGCACATTCTGGCACGCGTCGGGGCGTGATCTCTTCTGTGTCGATCCTCTGTTAACGGTGCCGTTACGTGTCCAAACTCCTCCTTACACGATCTTCACCCCTTGGTTATCCCTTTCTTCAATGCTCGGTAGGTTTTCCTATAAAAATACAATAAACGACGACCGAGTATCACATTCTTCAAAGAATTGATATTTAACAATAAAGCTCAATTACAAACACGATTTTGCATTACAAATCAACATAAATAACACTCTAAATTAGTGTAAAAACAATGTTTGTCAACTCTCCCAAACTTAAGCTCTTGTTCGTCCTCGAACAAGGATAAAAAGAAAATGAAAACGACAAACATGCTTAAGATAAATAATGATAAGCTCGTTCCTCTCGTCTTTGACCACGGTAATGCCTCCCTTCTTGGAAACCACTTGGGTTGGACTCACCCATTCACTATCCGAGATGGCATAGATCATGTCGGCATCCAATTGCTTCAACACATCTTTTCTCACCACTTCTTGGATAGTCTGATTCAACCTCCTTTGGGCTTGCACCTTCGGCTTGTAACCATCCTCCAATAAAATCCGGTACATACAAATGGAAGGGCTAATTCCCTTGATGTCGGAGAGGACCACCCAATAGTTGATTTATACTTTTTCAAGACTCTCAATAATTTATCCAACTCCGTATCATTGAGCAAAGAGGAAACAATAACCGGGTAAGTGTTATTCTCACCCAAGAAAGCGTACTTGAGGTGGTCGGGGAGAGGCTTCAATTTCAATTGAGGAGCGGAGCTAGCCGATGTCGATGCATCCGTCGCCTTATCCACTTCTATGCTTTCTTCTTCCACCAGCTTGTGAAGATCCAAGTATGACACGACTTCTAGTGGAGGTCCCTACATAGAATCCAAGCTAGCAATGTGTTCCAAAATATCATCACAAGAATCATCAAGGTTAGAAAATGAATAAATAGAATTAAGGATACAATGCTCCAATGGATCTCCACAAGGCAAGGACAAGTTCTCCTCATGAGCTTCAAGATAGTCAATAAAATTGCATTCTTCCACTTCAGAGTCGGACGGTTTCTTCATTGCTTCGTAAATAGAGAGAGTCATCTTCTCGTCATTGATTCTAAATGTCAACTCTCCATCTTGAACATCAATTAAAGCACGCACGGTTGCCAAGAACGGATAAGCAAGAATTAGAGGAATATTCTTATCTTTCGGCATATCCAAAACCACAAAGTCGGCCGGAAATATGAATTCTTCCACCTTCACAAGCACATCCTCCACTACCCCCTTTTGGGTATGTCACCGATCTATCGGCCATTTGTAAAGCTATGGAGATTGGCCTTATGTCTCCTATCTCCAAACGGTTGAAAATAGAAAGGGGCATCAAGTTAATACTTGCCCCAAGGTCACACAAAACCTTCCCAAACATTTGACCTCCAATCACACAAGCAATAGAAAAACTCCCCGGATCTTTTTGCTTCAATGAGAGCTTCTTTTGTAGCACGGCACTACATTCTTCGGACAAATTAATAGTCTCAAACCTTCCAAGCTTCTTTTTTCTTGAGACGGCATCCTTCAAGAATTTTGCATATCCGGGCATGTCTCTTAAAGCATCAAGTAAAGGGATATTTATTTGTACCTTTTGGAAAATTTCCATGAATTTAGCAAGCTTTTCATCCAACTTTGCTTTTGCTAATCGTTGAGGAAAGGGGGCAATAAGAGTCACCACTTTGTTTGGTTGAGCAAGATCCTTGGAGGCTATCTTCTTTGGAATTTGTGGTTCTTTAGTTGCCTCTTGAGAATCCTCCACTTGTGTAGGGGTGTCTTTCACCTCGAACTCTTCATCTAATTGCTCTCTTTCCACATTCTTTTCCGGATAATTTTGATAAGAAGTGCCGCTCCTCAATTGGATTGCATTGCATTGATTCTTTAGGTTGATTTCCGTGTTGCTTGGAAATTGACCCGGCTTGTGTTGAACGGCGGCTTGATTAGCCATTTGGCTCATTTGTCCTTCAAACATCTTCATTTGCTTGGTTAAAGCCGAGACCGTGTTCTCCAATGTCGCCACCTTTTGACCCGTTTGACCTATGAATGTGTTTTGTTGGATCATCATTTGTTGCATAGTTTTCTCCAAGGATTGCTTCTTCGGCTCATTGATTACTCCATTGGTAACAGAGAATCCGGGCGGTGGTTGAGTAGCATTATTTGGATTGGCATAGGAGAAGTTGGGGTGGTTCCGATTGTTAGGGTTGTAGGCTTGATTCCCCGATGGATAGCTTGAACGGTTGTAGTTGTTGTAACTACGTTGGTTGACATAATTAGCATCCTTACCTTGAAATGGCTCTTCAACCTCTTGTTGTTGCACCACCTTAACTTCCATCTTCCCCTTTCTCTCTTTCTCATACTCCTTCTTGAGCATGGCAACTTCGGCTAGGAGATCTTCATACTTTTCATCGGAAACGGTTGCAACTCTCCTTGACGGGCCTCTTTCCACAGGCCATTGGTAGCTATTGGCGGCCATTTCCTCAATAATCCACAATGCTTCTTCGACACTCCAATTCACCAAACATCCTCCGGCCGTTGCATTCACAATACTCCTAGTGTGAGGAGTAAGCCCACTATAAAAATGGGTGATTTGTTGAGCTTGGCTAAACCCGTGTTGTGGACACTTCCTGAGCATTTCCCTATAGCGTTCACATGCTTCATACATCGACTCTTCTCCCATTTGAGTGAAGTGAGAAATGTCGGCAATTAGCTTTTGAGCTTTTGATGGAGGGAAGTATTTTCCCAAGAACTTTTGGCACAATTGCTCCCAAGTAGTGATCTCCGAACGGTCTATGGTCTTGTACCAAGCCTTGGCTTTGTCTCTCAACGAAAATCCGAACAACCTCAATCGAATGACATCATTTGAAACTCCATGTTGCTTAATTGTTTCACAAACATCCAAGAATACCCCAAGATGTGCATTTGCATCTTCATTAGGCCCTCCTCCGAACGGATCGGCTTGCACCATATGAATTAGACCGAGCTTAAGCTCAAAGTCATTTGCATTGCATCGAGCTTCCCACCCACCATCTTGGAATTGATTGACTCGAGGTTGAAACATATGGTTCAACGGTGGTGGAGGTGCACGATTTGCCACTCTAGCATGTTCCTCCATTGGCGTTGCATCTCTCGGATTTGTCTTTCCAAATTAGCAATGGGATTTGGAGCTTCATTCGCCATCCTTTGTCTTCTTCTTTCTCTCGTTGCTCTTTTATGTGTTCTCTCAAGTTCCAAGTCCAAGGGCTCCGGTTGTATTCCTTTGGACCTCATGTTCATGCACTACCTAAAAAGAGATTGTAGAAATTAGAACCTTGCAACTATGATGAAATAAAAGAAAAATTAAGAAATAAAGCAATAATGCTTGAACTACTAATTAGGCATCAAGATCATTAATATTGTACAATCTATATAGTCCCCGGCAACGGCGCCAAAAAGTTGATCACTATTTTACTTAGCAATATAACCGCAACTAAAACGGTGTAATTGTAGCAATATTGCAAGTCGAGTATCGTATCCACGGAGACTATAAGCCGATAATACAATGGAAATAAAATTTAGAAACCATGTTAATATTCAAGCTTTCGGGGGTCATGATTTGGGATTTTGATGCACTTAATTGAAAACGAATGATTAAATACGAGAAAAACACACGAGCAGTAAATTTGAGAAAAATATCAAAGGAAAGAGGGTCGATCCTAGGGAAATGCTTTGACTCAACTACAATGATGGATTTTATCTATCAATCTAATTAACCAATTTTAATCCAATTCAAGGGGAACAATCACTCAAATAATCACAAACTCTCTCTCGACAAGCTTGTAAAAGTTGATTGACACAACGACCCTCTCCGCTAGGACTCGAGACGTGAATATCAACTCCCAAACGCACACAAAGATTAATGGTTCCTATGCATGTATTTATCACCGCTAGGTCTCAAAATCCATACATATTGCAAGTTCTTGAGATCCATGTTCATAAAAACCTATTAGGAATTTCTACAAACACTTGGTGTGCAAAAGTAGTGGCCAACAATTCAAGCACAAATAAAAGCACCAAGAACCCAAACAAGAATTGAAAGACAAAATAGAATTAATAGAATAAAACCACCATCATAAATGAGTCACACAAATCCCTAGAATCAACTAAAAGAATCTAGCCACTCATAATCAAGTAACTAGCATAAAAGAAATAGAAAATGGAAGACATAATAAATGATACGATTTAATTAAAACCCGTGGGAGATGATTCTCGATATCGTCTCGAATCTTCAACCTCGAATCCTTAATTCCTTCAAAGGTAAACCCTAGGCTAAAGTTAAAGAAATGAAATTCTAGATAATTGAAAATTTGCAATTGTAAAAAGTGTTATTCTTAAGTGTTGGGCACTCCCTTTATATAGGATGCAAAAGTGAAGAGAAAAAGGGTTAAGTAAAAGGGCAAAATCATCATTTCAAGACAAATACGAGCAAAAGGCCCGGTCGGCGGTGCAGAAGGCGCGGCCGCGGACGGGGACGCGCATCTGGGGTCGGGAAAATGTGTCTTCAAGGTGCAAGATATGCGGCCGTCGGTGCAGGATGCGCGGCCGTATCTATGGATGCACATCAAGATGTGCGGCCTAGTCGCAAGATGTGCGGCCGCGCCTGCGGGCGCATAAACATGGCCGAGTTTCTTCCTTCTTTGCTCGCCGTTGCTTGCCATATGTGCGGGTGGCTCGGTGGAGGCACGGGCGCACGTCAGGGACACATCCTGGCACGCGTCGGGGCGTGCTCTCTTCCGTGTCGATCCTCCGTTAACGGTGCCGTTACATGCCCAAACTCCTCCTTACACGATCTTCATCCCTTGGTTATCCATTTCTTCAATTCTTGGTAGATTTTCCTATAAAAACACAATAAACGATGACCGAGTATCACATTGTTCAAAGAATTGATATTCAACAATAAAGCTCAATTACAAACACGATTTTGCATTACAAATCAACATAAATAACACTCTAAATTAGTGTAAAAACCATGTTTGTCAACTATGTGCCCTTTTACAGCTTGCTCTATTAAGAATGAAATCTTAGAGCATGGGTACAGGGGCTCTGAGGTTGAATACGTCGTCCTGATGGAGTCGAACTTGATCTTCTCTGACTCCTTGACCAGTCGGTTGAGTAAGAAGTCAAACCATTTGACATTTGCGCCTTTGATCATGGTAATCATTGGTTTGAGCTTTGGAATACTGATCTCTCCTTGAGATCCAGCTATCCCCAGAATACAATTCTGCGTAATATCCAGAAGCAGCCTGTATTTTGGCTTGAGAATGAGCTTTGACATGCTCGCTTTATACGGTTCTGGAGAAATAAGCATCTCTTGACTGAGGAATTCATCCACTTCCTCACAGCTGTAATCGTCTGGAATGAATTCTCATTTGTTGGGCAGATTGAATACTTTTCGCAGCATTCTGTTGAGTTTGATGTTAATGGTTGCTGAATCATACTTTCCGTCAGTGCTCTTGACGATTACATCGAATGAAGATGAGTAGAAACCATCTTCGTCGATGATGTTCAGATAGAAGAGTGTGGCATCTCTCTTTAGCATAAGTTTGGGCATGGAGGTTGCCTATAGCAATAGACCAGAGTCTGCAACTAGATCCACCATCTCTCTGAGTTCTGAATTCTGGAGGTTGGAGGTGAACAGAACGCTTTCAAAAGATAACTTTGTCATAAGAGATTCAAACTGATTCATCCCTGCGGTTGATTTCTTGGGTGCCATTTCTGCAATCTGTTGATTTTGATTGAGCGAATAACTTGCAGAAAATAGGTAGAGGTTTTGAAGATTTGAAATTCGCAGAGATAAGAAAGAAAAACGAAAGAATCTACGTATCTTTTCCATATATATCAACTGCCATAACGGATCAACGGTTGAGATTGAAACAGCTGATATTCTGATCAACGACTGGGAGAGATTCACTCATCATATTTTGCTGACGTGCTTACGGCGAATGAATTGCGACCGCGCATGAGGCAGTTCAAACAATTTGACGTTCTGTCTCGATCCTACCGTGCTACAGTACATTTCAGACTTTACATTTAATGCGATGGGAAAGAAAACTTATCAAGCAATTTAACTAAGGAACATATGTCCGCTTAAAATAGGAATTCAAAATAATTGGACTTAAATAGCATATTCCTCAGAGTAATAAATGCATGAGACGCAAACTGGTCAGCTTGGACATAGAAGTCAGCTGATACCACGGTGGTCTTTTCCTTTGCTTGACCGAGTTTTCCCTTCAGCTGAGTATCTGGAGATTAGCTTGATTTTTCTTCAGCTGAGTTCCTTGAGCTCTGCGACTGACGTAGTTTAGCTTGATTCCCCCTCAGATGGGTAATCCTTCTGAATCTGAACTTGGGATCCAGCTGAGTTTGTTCCCCCTCAGCTAGATTCCTCTTTTGGATCGGTGATCCACGCTTGATTCAGCTTTGTTTGATATCCAGATGATGATATTTGATAGTTTAGCTGGATTTCTCTCTTGATTCTCCACTTGAATATTCTGCTAGATTGACTTTGCCTTCAGCTGATATCACAGCTGTGTCGATTCCAGCTCGGTGGAGTTCCCCTGAATTTGATAGTAGGTGGCTATCTTTTCTCAGCTGCTTCCTACTTCACTTGAGCCAGTGATTTTCTCAACAATTACGTTCATCTGTTAACTTGATCTCTGATTTTGAGAAGACAGGTAGCTGTTCCATGATCAGCTGAGTTCACTGCTGCTTTGCGGGGTAGAATCTTCGAATTCCAGCTGTCTTTCTTTCACATCATGCTTGATGATTCCTCAAAAACGCATGTCCCTCCTTGACCTGTTATCACTCCTTCGACACCCAGTTGTGATTGGATCCGACTTTATTGTTGAGTGTTCCATTGATAACCCAGATTTATCATCTTTTGTGAGTGATACTTCTGGTGGTCCTTGAAAGGGTCCTTTCTTCTTTGGACCTTGTTGACTGCTTGAACTCCATTTTCTTTGATGAGGTCCATTTCCAAGCTGGATTCTGTCAGCTTGATATCCCGTCTGCTGGAATCTTGATGTGAAGCTCGGTTGGTTTTCATCTTTGTAACCAGCTGAGATCCTTCTCAGCTGTCTTTTTAGTTGACCTTGATGTCTGTGCGGGATGACCATCTGTCTTTGATTTTGATTCCAGTCAGCTGGATTTATCTGCTGCCTTTGAGCTCTGTGATTAGCTGGGAGTTGCTGCTTTTCTTGGGCTTGAAGGTGTCGAGCAGTTTTCTTCTTTGATAGGACTGAGCTTAGAGAGCTGGCTTGATTATGTACGATCTCTTTGGTAAATCATTGGCTTGGTTCCAGCTGTATTTACATTGGCTGGAGCCATTCTTTGATCTGATTCAGCTTTGGCCATCTCCAGCTTCTTGATCAGCTGTGGTTTCTCATCTTCAAGCTCCTGATCATTCATTTTTCCGTTTGTCTTTCTGATTTTATGATGATGATGGATTCGTCTGAAATACCATCCCACATTATGTCGTGATGCTCGCTCAGAAAGCTTTTGAGTCGGAATTTCCAGATTTGATGATCATCGACTCATACGTTGGGAGATTTCAGCACAAGGAAGATTCCATGACAATATGCAATATAATGATTTTAAAAAGATTTTGAAATTTAAGAATCTGTTCAGGTGACCACTATCAGCAAAGAGGCTGACTTAACACAGATACAGTGATCTTTTGAACCACTGCTCTGATACCAATTGTTGGTCCCAAGACGGATACCTTGGTGTAGAGGGGGAGTGAATACACCAAGGTTTAAAAACTTTTCCAATTAAAACTCTTTTGAGTGAGCTGGCTGTGTTCGATCCAGCTGAAAGACAGCTTGATCAACACAGCTGGTTGTGTGTGTGCGCGGAAGTTGGTGGGCTTGGAAAGTCCGTCTGTTGCTTCAAATATATTGCAAAACTCTGTTTCACTTTTCAGATAGTCAGTTTATGCAGCTTGAAAGAATGCTTATGATGAGTTAGTTGAATACATAAATAAAGCAGTAAAGAACAAAGCAATTTAACGTGGTTCGGAGTAACACCTCCTACGTCCACGACAAGATTCACTGGTAATTTACTACCACTTAGTTTCCAAGTACCAAGCAACTTCACAACTCGAACCTGAGTTGTGTTCCAACAGTTTACGGGCACTGTCAAGCCTACACCTTTCAGTTTGCGGGTACTAAAAAAACCTGACTTACAATTTCCAGGTACTGTAAAAACCTAACCACTCGAATTACACGCTTCGAGCAGGCGTAACCTTGACTTAACCTTTCTGGGTTTGGGTTTGGGTATGAGTTTTCCAACTATGAACGAGTTCTTACAATGAAGAACATGGAGTATGATGAACTCGTTCAAACTAGGCTTAAGATATTTCTATTCTGATCTATTCTGCCTATGACTGAATATGTGAACAACTAAGAACACAGCTCGATTTACGGGTTTAGGTGTTCTTGAAAGATTTGGCTTTGAAGATCGTTGTTCATTTTTCTGTTTGCTCTTCTATTTCTTCAGTCGTCTTACCAGTCTCTCCTCTTCAATGGTGGAGGAGATATATATAGGTGGAGATTCAAACTAGCCGATGGAAGAGAGCCGTTTGAATCTTACCTATTCTCATTGACTTCTGGCCTTTAACCTACGAAGTAGGTCTGCATCTGCAGAAGCTATTTCTTCTCTGATTTGACCGCGTCAGATAAGATATTCTGACACTAGGATCTTGTCTTGGAGAAGGTCTTCGTCTTCGAGCTGCTAAGCGTTTCTTCTGTGTCTTCAGCGTTTTCGACTATGCTACATCTGGACTCTGAGCTGTCTTAGGCCTGAGCTGTATCATCAACCTGAGCTGTGTCTTCAACCTGAGTTGTGTCATCGACACTAAGCTGGGTCTTTTACACCGAGCTGGGTCTTCGACACTGAGCTGGGTTTTCGTCACTGAGCTGGGTCTTAGACTCTGCTTGGTCTGCTCTGCTGAGTCTGTTTTGCTGAATACCTCAGCTGTGTCAGCTTAGCTGTGTCTTCTGCTATCTTCAGCGATTCTACCTGTAAACTTAGAAACTCTATAAGCTCAAACAGGTGAGCTGGAAACAACACAAGGTTTGTACATTCATCTACTCGATTGAGGTCAGCTGGGTTTTGGTATCAAATCAAACTCTATTAATTTTTTCCCTACATTCAAATAAAAACTTTTTCTCCTGAGTTAACTAGGAATTGATCTTGATCATCCATTATTTTCAATCAATGGCTCAGATTTCGTAATATGTTTTTATTAATTATATTCAACAATTATAGTAGGAAAGGGTAGTTTAGTATATTGGGCTCGTTTGGTTGGCAGGAAAGTAATGTTGTCTATGAATATGATTTCTAGGAATATGATTTTGGGGAAAATGAATACGCAGATTTTTTATCCTTGTGTTTGGAAATACCATGGAAAATAGCTTGGATTCTAATTTTACATATTTGATTTAAATTAATGTGTTAATTAATTTATAATTATATACCTAAAGAATATCCAACACTTTCATATTATTGTCAATATTTTTAATTTTTGAATATTAATATTTATTTTTTATAATTAAATAAGTATTAAATTTTATTTAATAATATATAGATATACAGTAAAAATATTTAAAAATATAACAATCCGATTCTATAATAATAATAATAATAATAAAAATGATAATAGTAGTAGCAATAATATAGTGGTAATAAATCATTATAATAATAATATAATAACAACAACAATAAAAACAATATTAATAAATGATAAAACTATAGTCATAATTATAATAATAAGAATATATTAGTGATAAAAATAGTTTTAATACTAAATATAGTAGTAGTAATGATAATAATAATAATAATAATAATAATAATAATAATAATAATAATAATAATAATAATAAGAGCAATAATAATAATAATAATAATAATAATAATAATAATAATAGTGCAAGAATCCTGAGATATGGAATCAGAATACCTAAGTTTTTATAGTGAATAAGAATCCACAAAAGTAGTAATAACTTTCCTTGCATTTGGATTCTTTTTACTTTCCAAAATCTGTTAAAATTGAACCAAATGGAGAAATCTGCAAATCAGAAATCATATTACTTTCCTAGACCAAATTTCCTGCCAACCAAACGGGTTCATTGTGTTTCATTTGTAACCTCCTTATTTAATACGTTGTGGGTTAGTTTCCAAAATTCTAGGTTATGATTTTATGAATCATGATTTAAACGATTTTAATTCAAATTAATAATAATTATGATGACTTTTTTTTAATTAATTGCATCATGTCTCGTTTTCTAATGAAGCATTCCGATTTAGGTATAAGTTTTTATATACAGCATTTCATATATTTGTATAATGCTTACATATGTGTAATGTAATGCTTATATATGTATAATGTATTGCATATTGACTAATTAAATTAAATATTGCATATGCATTACACATGAAGTCTAAATTCATAATCATTGCTTATTTTGTATATACACACTGCTTATATATTATGTTTATTTTGTATAATTGGTTTGTAATTATAATAAATTAATAATGCATAAATAAGTAATAGTTATTGATTATTGATAATAAAATATTGCATATGCATATTATACACTTTGCTTATATTATCTGTTTTCTCTATATCTTTTGTATACGTAATTTGTAGTAATAATTAGTAATGCATAAATAATTAGTAGTTATTGCTTATTTAATAATTAAATAATGCATATGCTTTGGGAGCATTTTTCTTCTAATGAGTCAAAATAATCAGTGGATTCATCAGTTCAGAAATTGAGATTTTGAGTAGATTGAGAATTTTAGAAATTGAGATTATGAGTAGATTCGTCTCTCCCAAAATTTCAGCCGAAAAATAGGAAAGTGGAGAAGATGTTTTACTTATCTATCCTTGAAGGTTACAGATTTTAATTCTTCTGAAAATTTTCCAATCCTTCCTCATTTGTAACTATTAATCTCAGCCTTAGATTGTGTATCAATCATTGGTACATAAGAGATCTTAGTTAATTCATGGGAACTAATTTTTATGTGAGCCACCCCTATATATATATATATATATAGGGGAGGGTTCAAATAAAAACTTTTCCCCTTGAATTAACTAGGAACCAATCCTGATCATTTATTTCTTTTACTCTATGGTTGAGATTCCATCGCATCCTTTTCATTTATTTCCTATTTTTAGTATTTTGGGATAGCATTGTAATCTGTCATTGATTTCGTAACTCCCTCTTTGCATATTTTGTGGAATACTTTCCATGATTGTAGGTCTTTATTTATTGAATCATTGAATATAACAAATTTCCTTCAAATTCTTTTTTCCTTTATCCGTATTTTATTTTTTGAAACAATCCTCTATATCTGTTCTTGTTAAAGTTCACAACTAATTTTATTTTATTCTATGATTTAAAAGTGTATAATTATATTTCGGACTTTATTTACTAATTTTATTCATTTATTTAAATATGTATGATACGGTACGGTGCTTTTAAATTACAGTTTTGATGCATAATTTATTAGATTTAAAATTATAAAAGTGAGACTGAAACTATTATGTTAAGCAATGCGAAACATACATTTAAGCAATATCTACCCATAATGCAAGCATAAATATATAACATGGTTTGTCTTGGGGAATGCTGATTAATTAGTAATATTTTAATGCATAAATACATTATAAATATTGCTTATTTACTTTATAAATATTGCTTATTTTATATAAGCATTGCATATAATATACATATTTATTAGACATGAAAATTACTGCTTAATTTTAAACATAAATAGTGCTTAATTTAACTATACACATTGCTTATTTAGTGATTATTTTGATAACATACATCTTATAATTTAAGCATTAAAATTATGATATAAAAGCAACATATTTTGCATGTATATGCATGCTAAATTATTTGAATCTTTGAAAAATAGAAAATATTTATATAATTAAAATATTGAGAATATTGATGTACCTATTGTGATAGCGATGTGATTTTGTGTAAATAAAAATAATTACACGAGAAGAAATAGATGGAAGAAAAAAACAATAGTTTCATGATTAGATGATTTTTCTTAAAAAAAATCAGACGAGAAATCCGGACGAGATTGCTTAAATAGATTCTACCATTTTTACCTTTATAGAGTAAAAAAAAATCATGCGTTTTTATATTTAATGTACCATATTTGCTTATCTTAAATCTAGGCCATACAATTTAATTGAAGCAATGGCTAGGATTAATTCCTAGTTAACTCATAGAAAAAAGTTTTTATGTGAACCACTCCATATATATATATATATATATATATATATATATAGGGAGTGGATCTGGTAAGAACACATCTTATATGAGAACGTAAGAACAATGCATTTTTATTACATCGGAGATGCATAAAATGCAGAAACTAAATGCATAAATGTTTTCATACATAAACTACAATAACTTAATGCATTAGCATTTAAATGCATAAATTAGAGTAACTAAATGCACGGTTAAATCTGGACCGTAGATCAACAAGGATCAAGGGTCCAGATTTGTTCTTATTTCTCACCTAAGAAAGTGTTCTTATTTGATCCGCGCATATATATATATATATATATATATATATATGGTTCTAGTGAAAAGAGTCCTTAAAATAAGAAATAGGAATAAATCTCAACCCTTTATCCACAATAGATGGATGGCTAGATTTGAAGCGGGTCGGATCCGGGTCAAATCGGGTCGGACCCGGGTCAACCCGTTGACTTTTCAATTTTTTTTTTGTGTTTCGAAATTTTTTTTTCTTTTTTTTTAATAAAGTGTGGTGCATTTCATTTCATGTTGTGGTGCATCTCATTACACAATGTGTTGCATCTACACATTGTGATGCATCTCATTATACATGGTGGTGCATCTCATTACGCATAGTGTTGCATCTCATTATACATGGTGGTGCATCTCATTACGCATAGTGTTGCATCTCAAAATGCATTGTGGTGCATCTCATAATACATGGAGATTTATCTCGTACACTATGTGTGTGTGTATAACTATATCAAAACGAGGGAAAATCTTGGGGTGATTTGGTATAATGAAATCAAACTATTTTTCAAATAATTGTATTCATACCATATCAATAAGCAAGTGTTTGGGATTTTTTTTTTGTCTCCGCCTTCGGCTCCGATTTTAATTTATAGATAATGATTGTGGCAACATTATATATTTTTTAGCTCGCTCCGAGGCCTTCGGCTCCCCTCGCTCGACTCTTGATAAAAAATAAAAATAAAAATAGTGAAATAGAATATTAAAAAATTAAAAAATGGTGCATCTTAATGCACAGTTTGGTGCATCTCATTGCACAGTGTGGTGCATATCATCTGACTCTTAAAAAAAATTCGAAAAAAAAAATCGGAGCCGAAGGCGGAGACGAAAAAAAAATTGCTTTGCTATGTTTGTGCATTAAAGTACTTCATTTTGTGCATTTCCGAAGTTATAAAAATGCATGGTTCCTACACACGCATATAAGAATGAGTTCCTACCAGATCCACACTATATATATATATATATAAATAGGGGGAAGATCAAATAGAAACTAATTTCCCTGTAGAAACTAGAAACTTTTTTATACCGTAGATCTTAGTTAATCAACGGTTGTGGATTTATTGATTTATTTATTTATTTTGTTACATATTTGAAGTTATAAAGGGTGATTTTGTCTATCACTATTCATTTGTAACCGTCTGTTTGCTTAAATTAAGGAACAATAAATCTTTGGCATTATATGCTAATTAAATCTTTAGTCATCACACGTTAGTTTTCTATTAGTTTCTTTTGTATATACAATTGTTTTTGTTTGTGACCGATTTTTTTTTTTAATTCGGAGATTTGTAGTAGTTAGTTAGATGGTAATTATTATTTGTTAAAATTAAATTTTTGTTTTTGAGTTACGCCCGTTGTAACAACTATGCACAATAAATTTTCTAAAAAGAAAAAAACTATAAAAATTATTCCTCCCGTGAGAACGTGAGAACATGCTTAAATCTATATATATATATATATATGGTGTGGATCTGGTAGGAACTCATTCTTATATGAGTGCGTAGGAACCATGCATTTTTATAACTTGGAAATGCGTATATATATATAGGGATGTGTTACTATAAAAATTATTCCTCCCCGTGAGAACGTGATAACATGCTTAAATCTATATATATATATATATATATATATATATATATATAACTCAAAGAAGCCATAAAACAATACATATCTAAATTCTCGAAATATAATGATATGGAAAATACTTCAACTCAAAAGTGTAATAAATACTGTGTAATTGAACAAATCAGAAAAATATGGAATTGCATGAGAATAAAATATTTATTTTTTCTGCACACATACTTTGGAAAAGAAAAATAATTTTCTCTCTTACAAAAATTAATTTGTGTCTAAGATCAAATTTAAATTTTTTAAAAATATATTATTATTAAATAATTTGTTCAATAAGAAAAGTATTCATGAGAGAACAATAAATTAAAATAAATTTAAAAATATGTTCATAAAACCATTTAAATAAATTATGTATTACTAAATTTAGGGAATAAATAAAAATAATTTACAAAAAAGCTTGTTGGGAAAATATTATAGTAAGCATGTTTTGAAGTGATACCAAAACCCATCTGACCCCAACCAAGTAGATGAATATGCAAACCGAGTATTGTTTCTAGCTCACTTGTTTAGAGCTCGTAGATTTTCTAAGTACAGATACAACACAGCAGAAGATGCAGCTAAACAGAACAAAGCGAAAATATACCAAGCCCTCATCAGACACAATAGAGAGGACCCAGCAGAAATGTCGACACAACAGAGCCGACACAGCAGAGCTGACCCAGCTAAGCAGATGCAGCAGAGAAGACCAAGAAGAGTCGAAGACCCAGCAGTGTCGCAGACCCATCTCAGTGACGGAAATCCAGCTCAGTGTCGAAGACACAGCTCAGGTTGAAGACACAGCAGGGTCAAGACAGCAGTTTGAAGACTCATCTCAAGTCGAGACACATTAGACGTTTAACCGTTCGAAGATGGAGACCAGTTCCGAGACAAGATCCCGGTGTCAAAAGATTTCATCTTACGTGGACCAATCAGAGGATGAATGGCCTCTGCAGATGCTGACCCAAAAGTCAACAAGAGTAGATGAGATTCAAACGGCTAGTTTGAATCTCCACCTATAAATATAACCTCAGCCATTGAAGAAGCGGGGCCAGACGACTGAAGAAATTCTAAACATACAGATAAACGAACAACGTACCTAAAAGCCAAATCTCTCAAGAATACCCAGCCAGTCATGTTCTTAGTTGTTCATACAAAGTCAGTCCTAGGCAGATTCTCATATATATATATCCTAAGCCTAGTTTGAACGAGTTCATCATACTCATATGTTCTTCATTGTAAGAACTCGTTCATAGTTGAAAAACTCCAAACCCAAACCCTTCTACCCAATTCCACAACAAATAAGGTTAAGTAGATATCTTTAATTATTTAAAGTATATAAATTATAATTTAGAAAGAATTACTTTTACATATTTCAATTCGAGAGGCCATTAATAAAATAATGAGTTAAATAGTACTTCATCCATCTATGAAAATTGTAATGCAATTTGTATGACACGTGTTTTAAGAAATTAATGATAGATGTTTGTTGGGTGGAGAAATGACTCACCACTTTTGATTTATTATGAGGTTTAAAATATAAGGAAGTGAGTGGGTCATGTATAAAAAAAATCATAATTTTGAGGGATGCAAAAATAAGGCAAAAAGATCATAATTTTCACGGATGGAGGGAGTATCAAATTAAAGTTTGAGCTAAACTAAATGAGCATTTGTTTAATGATTTGATTAATAATACTCCATCCGTCCTCCAAAAGTGTGGTGCATATTTGATTTGTCATGAGGTATAAAATATTAGTTGAACTACGCTAACTCGGAACGGAGGGAGTATCTTTTTGTGTACTTATATTTATTAAAAAATTTGTAATAAAAATAAAAATAATAGTTAATACATTAAGGGGGTGACTGGTAGACATGAATGAAATTTAGTGGGAATGGAATGACCCCTGTAATGGAATGAAGGTAGGAAATGAATGAATTAAGAAATAATATTCCTATGGCTGGTATACATTAGGAATGGAATGATCATTCCTTAACTAATTTTATTCTTACGATTAATAATAAAATCCGTGTCGCAATTCTTGATGCAAACTTTTGGTGGACAAATGGAGTACTTATTATAATTGCTTATTATTAATAATTTTAATAATTTAATATTAATACTAATACTAATACTGATGGTCCCTGAGCTAGGTCTTTGGTGTAGAGAGGGGGGTGAATACACCAAAGATAGACTTTTAAATGTTTTAAACAAGTTTAAAACAGAGTGTGTGAGCTCAGTTATGAATCCAGCTGAGGAATGTCAGCTGGGCTAATAACTCAGCTGGCGGTGCGGAAAGTGATGGTTTAAAAACTTAGCTCGTTTGCTTAGAAAAACTCAGCTTGAAAATATTATCTTTACATTTTCAGCTTAATCAAGTTGTGCAATTTTCAGAAAGACACAACTGTCTTTGGAGAGCAGCTGAGTATGCAGATTCGATAAAAATGCAATGTGCCAATGGAGTTAGTCCAATAACTGAAAATAACGAGAAATAAAATAACACGAGATTTTACGTGGTTCGGAGTAACACCTCCTATGTCCACGACCAGATTCACTGGTAATTCACTACCACTTGGTTTCCAAGTACCAAGTAACTTCACAACTCTAACCCGAGCTGTGTTCCAACAGTTTGCGGGCACTGTCAAGCCTAACCTTTTCAGTTTGCGGGTACTGAAAAAACCTTACAACCACTTGAATTTCGCCCTTCAAGCAAGCGTAACCTTGACCTAACCTTTCTTGGTAAAGAGGGGTTTGGTTTGGGGTTCCAACTATGAACGAGTTCTTACAATAAAGAACTTAGAGTTAGATGAACTCGTTCAGAATCTAGGGTTAAGATATACAATGATTTCTGCCTAGGAATCAAACAAAAAACTGGGCAGTTTCTGAACTAGAAACACTTTAAGATAAAGTGTTCTTTGAAGTATTTAGAACTGCTTATGAGCTTTTGAAGGGTTGATAAATTTAGAGAATGAAAGCTTGTAGAGAGTTTTTCGTATCTGATCATGATGTTGAAGACGGGTATATATAGGTAGAGATTCAAGACTAACCGTTGGAGGAGCTGTTTGAATCTTACCTACTCTTCTTAAATTCACAATCTGTTGTTGGGCGTTTCTGCACCTGTCTTCATCAGTATCACATCCTAGGTTCTGAAGTCTATGATGTTGATTTGGCAATCCCTCATTGGTCGAGGTATATTGACTTCCTCTGACACCGGGATCTCTGCCTTTGGAGCTGGTTTTTGAATTTAGAGCTTGATTGGGTAAACTTACTTGAAGTGACGGCTTCAGAGTTAGTTCCCTTTGTTCTGTACAGCTGGACCAGCTGTGTCTTGAACTCAGCTCGATTAATCTTCAGCTTGATCCTGCTCTGTTTTGAACTCTGCTCAGCTGGGAAACTCAGCTGATAGTTGACTCCTGCTGTAAACACAGCTGGATCTTTTGCTGTCTTGAGTTTCTGCTGTCTTCCGTTTCCTGAACCTGCAAACTTAGAAATTCTACAGCTCAAACAGGTGAGCTGGAAAACACTACTTAGATTTATACGATCATCTACTCGGTTGGAGTCAGTTGGGTTTTGGTATTAAATCAAAACTTTATAATTTTTCCAACAATTTCCCCTTTTTGATGATGCCAAAACCTAACTGAGACAAACTATGAAGCTTCCCCTTAGCTTCCCCATACATTTTATAGGGTAAAAAACATCAGCAGATTAAGAGTTCAGAGTTCAGAGCCTGGACAAAACGTAATTGTCATCAGGGTGAGCCTTGAGCAGCAAATAAAACTTTGTTTTATTAATATAAGAAACTTTGTTTAGTTCGGCTGTGCTGCGGTTGTCAGTTCTGAACAGCGAGGTCTGGAGTCTTGGTGGCTCAGCTGTTGTATTGGCTGGCTCTTCTTCAATAGCATTAGCCTCAGCTGTGATTGCAGGCACAGCTTCCTTGGTTGTTTCAGCTGGGGCGGTCCAGCCGAGTGTTTGGAGGCATGAGTTGGCTCTAGAGATGACATCTTCTGAGATGAAGGCGTCACATGCAACTCTTGAGGGACTTAAGTATTCCCCTTTCACTTCTGAAGTGGGGGTAAGGGGTTCAGCTCTTGTTTTCATCATCCAGCTGCAAGTGATCATCGGCTGGATGATGCTTTCCACTTGAGCTTGGTGCAGGGGCTTGAGCTCCAACTTTCAAAGATTGATCTTGAAGTTGGTGTCCCTATCGAGCTGAAGGAAATTGAGGAGAAGATGGTTGAAGTATTCTATCTGCTATGAGGTTTAAGCTTAGTTGATCAGCTGGAATACGTCGTTGAGGTGGTGGCGATGATGATGTCCATGCTGGCACATGAACTTCTTCTCCACCGTAAGAAACCACCACTTGTGGACCTTCTGCTCCTCGGAGAGTAGTTACAAATCCTCTCTCAATGTCAGCTGGCTTCTCGGCTGACTGACTGGGCACCTTTAATTTGAGTCTTCTCTTTGAAGACGGTGCTTCAGCATGTTTTGTCTCCTCATGTTGTTTCCTCTTCCCAGCAGGGAAGGAAGTAGATGCATGCTGCTTTGTCTCCTACATCTTTTTCTGTGCCTCCTGTGGCGGAGCAAGAGCTTTGACATGTCTGCTCTTAAAGACTCCGACTTTATCAGCATCTCGTCCAGATCTGACTGGGCTTCCTCTCAGGTTGAATTCCTTTGATAGGATCTTGTTGACGTTGATTTCCGCATCCCAGGGAGTTGTGTGTCCCGTTCTCTCTTTTATTTTGAGAGAAACATTAGGGCGGAGGAGGTATTTTTCCTTTGATATTCCCAGGAAGAATTCTGCAATTTCCTGGTGAATGATGTTCTTGAGCTTTACAGTCACCCACTGCGTGTCGATGAGCTTCATTATCTTCTGGAACTCCGTCTTCTTGTGGTTCCTGAAAGTTAAGCAAATCTCAAAGTGAAGCTTTGACAGACTCTTCATGTTGATCGGCTTCTGGAGATATCTTTCTGGATTCCATGTTCTTCTTCTATAACTTTTGTTAGTAGAACAAATACTACCTCCGTCCCATTATTCTTGTCTTATTTCTTTTGGGCACGGGTATTAAGGAGGAGAGTGTTTAAAGGGTAAAAAGATAGAAAGTGGTGGAGCCCATAACTTTTTGTGAGAGAAGCATATTTCCTTTTATGGAAACAGGACAAGAATAACGGGACAACCCGAAAAGAAATACAAGACAAGAATAATGGGACGGAGGGAGTAATATATAGGGGAGGAAGAAGAAAGAATGTCGGATCAAAACTTTTTAGGGTTAAGGCGAAGATTTGCATATCTTTTCTAGCATATATATCATCTTTCTTGATGAATGGACGATTCAGATTGGTAGATTGATATGAAGATCTACAACTGGAAGTGATTCTCGCGTCATGTCGGTTTCTTGTTCAGGAAATGCGATTTAATGCGCGAGTGAGGACAGTTGAGGTGTTTTGACTTCTGCCTCGAAACTCCCATATTTCAGTTCTTTGCAGACTTTTAATTAAATTTGATTAGATACGATGTGATATGATTTGACTGAAGTCTGTCTAAAACAGAATGAATAGGTGTTTGTAATAATGTTGCAAACCTCTTAGCTGATCATCATAGTCAGATGATACCTCGGTTATGAATGGCTATGTTGAGTGAACGTTTATCCAGCTGGTTTCCCCCTCAGCTGAATAGTCTTTCAACTTAGGCTTTAGGCTGAGCTTGGTTCTTCTCAGCTGGGTTCTCCTTCGAGGTTGATTCTGAATTCCAGCTGGGTCTGCTTCCATTCAGCTGGATGTAGATTCGTCTGGGTTGAGTAATCCAAGTAATCCGCACAGCATCTTGAATCTTGTTTCTACCAGCGGCTTTGTGAGTATATCAGCCCGTTGTATGTCTGTGTGAATTTTTTCAACAATCACATCCTTCTTTTCCACGTGATCTTTGATGAAGTGATGTCGCACGTCAACATGTTTGCATCTTGTGTGATGTACTGGATTTTCTGATATAGCGATAGCACTTGAGCTGTCACAGAAAATTGGAACTTGTCCAGTTTTTACTTCATAGTCATCCAAATTGATGTTTCACGATAATTTATGAAGAAGTAGCCTTCCCGCCATATATTATGCTACTGTTGTGGAGGTTGCGACGCACGTTTGCTTCTTTGAAAACCACGATATTAACTTGCTTCCTAGGAACTGACATGTTCCTGAAGTTGATTTTCTGTCCGATCGATCTCCAGTGAAGTCTGAGTCTGAATATCCAGTCAGCTGTAGATTGTCTTCAGATGGGTACCACAGCCCAACATTCTGAGTTCCTTTGAGATATTTGAGAATGTTCTTGGCTGCTTGCATGTGTGCATCCTTTGGATCAACTTGAAATCTGGCACACACTCCGACTGCGAAAGAAATGTCTGGACGACTAGCTGTTAGATACAGCAGGGAACCTATTATCCCTCTGTATTTGCTGGAATCAACTGACTTTCCTTCAGTTCCAGGTTTAATATTCCAGTTGGTGTTCATCGGGATCTTTACTGTTCTGCTGGATTGAACTCCATATTCGGCGATCAAGTCTTTCACGTAGTTGGATTGATTTATAAAAATCCCTTCTGCTGATTGCTTGACTTGAAGTCCTAGGAAGAAGCTCATTTCTCCCATCATAGACATTTGGAACTGTTTTGATATCATCTCTCCAAATCTTTGGCATAAGAATGTTGATCTTGATCCGAAGATGATGTCGTTTACATAGATTTGAACAACTAGGATGTCTTCTCCCAACTTGATGGTAAAGAGTGTTCTGTCTACTGAGCCCTTCTTGAATCCTTTGGATGCAAGGAAATTTGATAGAGTATCATACCAGGCTCGAGGTGCTTGTTTCAATCCATAAAGCGCCTTCTTTAACTTGTAGACTTTATTTCCTTCTACTTCAAATCCTGGAGGTTGTTCAACATAGACATCTTCCTTGATTTCTCCATTTAAAAATACACACTTCACATCCATTTGATAGACCTTGAATTTGTGATGTGCTGCATAAGCGAGAAATAGTCTGATTGCTTCCAATCGTGCTACTGGAGCAAATGATTCTTCGAAGTCAATTCCATCTTGTTGTGTGTGACCCTTGGCAACGAGTCGAGCTTTGTTTCTGATGATGACTAGTATACAGCTTGTTCTTGAAGATCAATTTGAGTCCTATGACTTTGACTCCTTCAGGTCTGTCGACCAATTCCAGACACAATTTCTGAGGAATTCATTTAGCTCTTCCTGCATGGCGTTTGTCTAGGGTACACATTTTAAAGGCTTCTAGAATGGTTTGAGGCTCTGGAACTTGAGCTACATAACACGCCATTAGAACTGTGTCTTCATCATAGACAGTCAGTTCTAGCTCTACTGAGAGTTGAGCTGTGTCAGCTGCTTCTTGATGATCTGATGTAGCTTGAGCAGCTGAGCTTCTGGTTCTGACTTGGTCAGATGGTTCTCCAATGATTGTTGATGATGGATGATCTTCGATCCATCTTCTCCTTCTAGGAATTTCTTCTTCCAGCTGATTGATGCTAGAAGTGGCTAGATTTCGTCTGGCTTGGAGTTGTTCTGGAGTTAAGTCTTGAGGATGAGACTCTACTTGGATTGAGTTTTGAGGTGACTTCTGTAGGAGCTCTGCTGGAGATAGAGCTGAGGATTCAGCTGTGTCTGGATTTCCAGCTAATGGTATTCCCCCTTCACTACAAGAAAAACGCTCATAGACTACGGTTTTAACCCGTAGTCTATGTGGTTTAAAAACCGTAGTGATTGATGGTGTAGTCTATGCTCATGGTCAAAGACTACGGGTTACAAACCGTAGTCTATTAATAGTATACACTACGGTTTATAACCGTAGTCTATGATATCCAAACTGTAGTGCAAAGGTTTTCAAAGACTACGGTGTTTGTGAAAAACCCGTAGTCTATGTTGTTCCATACACTACTGTTTTAGCCCGAAGTATATACACTTCAAACTGTAGTGTGATGTTTTCAAAGACTACAGTTTGTTTCTAAAACCCGTAGTCTTATTATAATTTAGACTACAGTTTCAAACCGTAGATAAATTATTTTGTAATTATTAAATCATTATATAAAATGAAATTCGTAGTAAAAACTGAATAATTCCAATAAATTATATTAAAAATATCCAAAAAACATAACAATTCACAACAATATTTATCCATCCATAAGTACGTACATCGCACTATCGATCAACCAAAATACTAAAACTTGTCTATCTCCATTCCCTACATCTAAAATTTCTTGATCGATCTAAAATTCCTATGAAATCATCATCTCACCACGCATGTCCAACATTGATCAAAGTTCAAACGTGCCTCCAACATCTTCCTCACCAACACAACAAATCTAAAATATATTCCAATATAACACAAAATTTGAATTAACTCATTTTTCAAAAGTAAATATCAAACTCGTGACAATTTGACCATAAGAAAACACAAAAGAACTATGCTGTGGTAGCGGTTGAGGGCGATTGGGGCTGCGGTGGTGGTGGTAGCGGGCTGAGGGCTGCTGCGCACAGAAGAAGAATGCGATAGAGTAGAAAATTAGGGGTGGTGGGCGTACCGCAGCAGGTAGTCGGACAGAGGGCTGCGGCGCGGTGGTAGCGGCTGAGGGCGATTGGGGCTGCGGTGGTGGTGGTAGCGGGCTGAGGGCTGCTGCGCGCAGAAGAAAGAAGACGATAGAGTAGAAAATTAGGGCCCGGTTAGGAGTCAGAAGAAAACAAATATATATATTTTATAAAATATAAGTGTTTATAAGTATAAAAATTGGTAAAATATAAACAAGTATATGTAGTAGCCTAGTGGGAAAGAAGACTTTTGTTATTACATAATTGGTCCAAGATCGAGCCTCAAACATCACGTTTTGAATTTCTTTTTATAATATTCATAGACTACGGTTAATTATAAAGGGTAGTCTAAAGGCTACTACACTTACAAGACACTACGGTAAAAAATGCCCACAGACTACGGTTATGATAAACCGTAGTCGTTGATATAGTATAGACTATGGTTTGTTACATAACCGTAGTCGTTGAAAATAAACACACGATCATAGACTACGGTTTTGATAAAAACCCGTAGTCCTTGAGAAAAGACTACAATTTTTCGAAAAACCCGTAGTCTATGCACTGTAGTGTATGTGCGAATTTCTTGTAGTGCTTGATTTGGCGTTGGAGGTTCCTCTTGATTTCCAGCTGGTGGAACTTCCTGATTGATTTGAGGTTCCTCCTCTTGCTCATCATCCCATATTAATGGTTCCGCCAGATTCCTGATTCGATTCTCTTGAGCTCTTGTATGAATCTGCCTTGAGGATTCTGCTTCATTTCATCATTTGATAGAATCTCTATATTCAAATGATGACTCGTCAAATGTAACATGTGGAGTTACTTCGACCGTTTGAGTTCTTCTGTTGAAGACTCTATAAGCTTTACTCACAGCAGAGTAACCAAGGAATACTCCTCGGTCAGTCTTCGCGTCGAAAGTCTTGAGCTGTGTTTTTCTATTATTTATGATATGACATTTGGACCCGAAGACCTTGAAATATCCAATGTTTGGTATTCTGTTATTCCATAGCTCATACGGCGTCTTTCCTTGCCTTGATGTGAATAGAGAGCGATTATGAGTGAAGCATGCTGTGTTAATTGCCTCGGCCCAGAACTTCTTTGGAATAGCAGAGCTGGCTAGCATTGAGGTAGCCGCTTCTTTGAGTGTTCTGTTCTTCCTCTCTGCTACACCATTCTGCTGAGGTGCGCGTGCTGCTGAGGTTTGTTGTTGAACTCCATTCTTCTCGCAGTATTCATAAATAGCTGGACCAGCTGTGTCTTGAACTCAGCTCGATTAATCTTCAGCTTGATCCTGCTTTGTTTTGAACTCAGCTCAGCTGGGAAACTCAGCTGATAGTTGACTCCTGTTGTAAACACAGCTGGATCTTCTGCTGTCTTCCGCTTCCTGAACCTGTAAACTTAGAAATTCTACAACTCAAACAGGCGAGCTGGAAAACACTACTTAGATTTATGCGATCATCTACTCGATTTGGAGTCAGTTGGTTTTGGTATTAAATCAAAACTTTATAATTTTCCCAACAAATACAAATAATAAATATTATTTTAGTTTTATTGTTTTTATTATACTTACTACAATTAGCTTAATAATAATATTTATTATTTATTATGATTTTACTAATTATTATTTTTAATATAATTATTATAATTAGCTTAATAATAATTATTATTATAATTATAATATTACTACTAATAATTATTATAATATCAATCCTAATAATAAGAAATAATAATAATTAATAATAATTATTATTTATTATTATTATTTTAATATTATTGTTTTTATTATAATTATTTTCATAATAATAATAATAATTATTATTATTATTAATTATTATACCATTAATAATAATAATAATAATAATAATAATAATAATAATAATAATAATAATAATAATAATAATAATAATAATAATAATAATAATAATAATAATAATAATATTCATTCCTAAAGATGGGGATTAGCTAATATCAAGGGGGGAGGGAAGGAATGGCTAAACCCATGTGACGAAAGCGTCGTTTCACACTTCGCGCAAATAAATTTCTCCTCTTGCCTAACAAGGCGTAGCTATGGCAAGTGGGGTCGAACCCTAGGGAACCGGCGTAGTCTATTCTTCAGGTGGTACTCAATATAGGGCTTCTGGTCGAGATGTATCTCACTAACCTCTAACTCAACAAAGAAACTATCAAATAACAAAGATGTTTGGATCAATGATCCTAATTACTCTTACTCGTTCATCAATGCAATAATATTCAATTACAAGCTTTTATCACTTGATTTTAAACAAAGATTAATTTCAGCCCTATGGCCACGAAGTCACGACTCAAATACTCTAAGCCTATATCTATTCAATTTTACAGATCTTGACCAGAAGGCAAGATCTCTTCTCTTGATCAACAACGTCACGAAGACACTTCAGCCACGATGTTGCCCAAAAGGCATTAAGAACAAAAGATCCCAAGATAGCCAAGCGGTATTAAATACCGACTAGTCTCCAACACTTACTACCTTCTTGGGCACGAGAGACTCTCTCGAGTTTAACCCCAAATCCTGTTAGTGACTTAATCTCAATATCTAGATGGTGATCAAGCATATGTCAATTTCAATTAAGTCTAAATTTAATCCTAAGTATTTCGGGAATAAAATCAAGTAACGAACTCACACAATTAGACCTCACGAGTTTAGAACAAGTAACTAAGATCACATCATCTTTTCCAACCCAAACAAGTAAATTTAGCTAGACATAATCGTAAATGAAATCACAAAATAATTAAAGGAAAACATACATGAATAAAACTGAAAAAGATTGCTGATCAACGTCGTAAGTCAACAACTAAGGTCTTGCATTCTCGCCAACAACTACGAACTAAATGCAAACAATAAAAAAAACGAAACTTCAAAGTAAATTTGCCCATAGGACTTGTTTTCTTCCTCGCACTCTCTCAAAAATAAATTGCAGAATTAAGCTAAAAAAAACCACGTCCTAAGCTAAAAGAAAACGTCTACTTACAAGATGAAGTCGGCCATATATATAGGCGATGGAATTAGGGTTAGGTTAGAATCCTTATAGGACAAGAAGTCCTCCTAATTATGGCGCCTCATTCCTTGTATATATCCGCTGCATATCTCCTTCCTTTCTTGGTAGATATTTTCGTTGATAAGGTTTATCTAGGATAAGGAAAGAAATCTTCGATCTTTATCCTCTTTCTTGGAGAAAAAGAAATCTGCAGCTGCTCTCGACCTACATCTTACCTTTGTTGTCTGCATCCTGTTCTGCTCCTATGGTGTCCAAGATCCTGACTCCTTCGGGTACTCTCTCTATTGGCTTAAAGGATATGAGGAGGTGCTTCTTGACTTGTAGATTTGCTGTTATCGTTTTTGCTCAGCTACAAGCTTCCAGTCCTTTGCTCATTTGCATCGTATCGCCAGCTCAGCATCTCAACAACAGATTTTTCACCGGAATTGCCCAGCATCCCACCTGTTCTTCCCTGCACATCTTTTCTCGACTTTGTGTCCTCCCAGACACACTTTGACTCGATAAAGACACAAAAAGAAAAGATAAAACACAAGAAAAATGAACACAAAATTGGGTTCATCACACCCACACACTTGAACCACACTTGCCCTGAAGTCTGCAAATATAATTTTGCCCAAGACTCAGACACAGTTGATCAGCAAGTCAACATGTTAGTTAAAACTGAGTGTGAATAATGTAGACAAGTATTGCCATCAGATAGGTCAAGATAGAGTTAAAGGGCAAGAAGGTTATCCTCACCAGCACTCATCTCTCAAGTGTATAAGGTTCAGTGTATCGCTCTTGACCAAGAAGTACTCAGTTCTTGGGCAATAAGGATGCCCTAGATCCCTCACTCCTCTCAAGCACACATCAGGCCTTGCTCACTTATTTGTCATGACTATTTTTTCCTTCTTTTTCTTCTCGGATAGTTTTTTTTTAAGTCCTGATCAACACCCCCTAACTTGGGTGTTATTGCCCAGCATCTGCTACCCCTACATTTTCCTTTCATTCCTTTACTTCTAGACCTGAATTCTTAACCGGGAAGGCTCATAAAATCCAGGCTACTATAAGTGAATCAAAAAGAAAAATTTTTAAGCTCAAAGGGGCTAACAAAGGATAAATGCATAGGTAGGGAAATTTTTGGCCATGGGCTTATTGAACAAAAATCAGCTAAATCATCTAAGTAGTTCAACTAAGTTACATGAAGCTTTGACTAAGAGTTGCAGATAAGTTCTAAATCAACATGTATCACTGGTCATTATCACACATGAAAGAATTAGATACTGCATGTGCATATGACAGTCAATAGCTCAAAACCTCACAGATGTTGCCCAACAACTCATTCCGTCCTACCTATCTGCGTACGGCATACTCACATGTACATCATCATCCTTACTTCGACCTATCATGCCAACATACTGATCAATAACTGACTCCAAAAAGCATTTGACCAACAACCCTCCACCCACACACATTGCCTTAAACAAAGTGAGTGAGATGATGGGCAAGACACTAACAAAAACAGACTGACTCAACAACGACCTTACCCACACACTTTGCTTTCAGCAAGGTGGGTGAGATCGTGACCAACCATAACAACATCAATTTAAAAACAACGATGAAAAGGGAATTCTGAAGCCTTCACCACACAATTTGCTGGGCAAATTGTGGGTGAAGGCATTAAGAGTATCTTCTCGACCAACAAAACACAACAGAAAATAAACACAATAACAATACTCAAAAACTAAAAACAAAAACTAAAAACAAAAACCTAAACTAACATAAAATGGGAGGAAACGTAATCAAGGAGAAGATTCAGGCGGGTACCTGAATCCTTGGTGTGCAAAGTATGCCAGCTGGGCATCTCGGATCTAGGTTAACATCCTTTCGCAATTGATCAAACGGGCCTCCATGTTTGCGGTGCTGGGCAACATCACTCCACTTCCACTTGCGTCCTCCTTCTTGCCCAAGGGCGGACGCCTGGTGGATTTTGCCTTGCCATAATCGATGAACACTAACTTCTCATTCCTCAATTCAATGTCGTTCATCTTCTTGTGCGCTGTTTCACCCAACTTGCCGACTCCCATCACTTCTGTTGTTCCTTACTCAACAACCCGCTGTATTGTGGTTCCTGATCTACAGCCTGTATCTTGCTCAACATTTTCTACACACACTAAAACAACAAACCATACTCTAAAAACGAACTACTTCCTATGATTAAACTATAGTTAATCTACTTCAAAATAAAATACTAAAAATATAAAAATATTTTTGTCTTTTTTTTGTTTTTTTTAAGAAAACGAAAACGAAAGAAAATACTAATCAGGTTACCTCCTGGACAGCGCCCTGTTTACGGTATTGGGCACGACACCCCCCCCATTTTTTAGTAGTTGATGTCCTCATCAATAGAGTCACCACATGGCTCTTCTGTATTCTGCTTCACTTCTTGCCCAAGATAGGCTTTCAAGTGCTGTCCGTTGACTTTGAAAATCTTCCCCTTCTTGAGATCATTTATCTCAACAGCCCCATTAGGATATTGAGCTTGGACTTCATAGGGGCCTTCCCACTTGGTCGACAACTTCCCCGACTTCAAACAAAATCGGGTTTGATATAATAGCACTAGTTGCCTATAATGGAATTCATTTTCCTTGATCAACATGTCATGGGTTTTTTTCATCCTTTCCTTGTAGTGACCAGCATCATCATAGGCTTGTAGCCTTATTTCCTCAAGTTCCTGGATCTCGAGCTTCCTTGATTCTCCTGCTTCATTCCAATCGAAGTTTAATTGGGCTTCATTCCTGAATTGACACTTCTCATAGTTAAGCACTAGACTCTTCTCAACACACCTCTTCAGCACATGATCTAGGTTGTTAAGGCAAGAGTCAAAAGTCATCCCATAGACGGTGAAATCGTCCATGAACACCTCGATGCACTCCTCAAGAAGGTCGGAAAAGATGTGCATCATACATCTTTGGAACGTGCCTGTTGCGTTATACAGCCAAAACAACATTTTTTTAAAGGCGAATGTGCCAAAAGGGCACTTGAAGGTGGTCTTGCCTTGATCTTCCTCAGTAACCCAAATCTGCATGTATCCGGAGTATCCGTCAAGAAAACAAAAGAATTGATTACCGGTGTTCGCTATTTTATTTTATACCGCAAGTGCACGGGTGCAATTGTATACAGGAAAGCAAGGTCGTATTCCACAGAGACTGTATTAACTCTAGCAAGTACTACTTTCAACTGTTATCCCACTATTTAGACTCTTGAACTTTTAGACTTGATTATACTAATGATGCAATTAATTAAATAAAAATAAAATAAACAATAGCAAGGAAAAATATTTAGAATTAAAGATAAAGAGAAAAATATCCCAAGGTTTCTATTTCAATGAACACTCGAATTCAAATTCAATTCAATCAATCAACTGGTTTGTCAGACTCGACTCTTACTAGGACGATCACAAAATTAGCCTAGACCTACTGTCGTAGCGAATAAACCGTGGATTACATGAAAGAATTGTTGTGTCTAACCAATAACTAAACATGCAACTCCTAAAAGCTTCTTAGATCTATTCCCCTCACACAAATCTCAAGATCTTTCGACTATATTGAAGAGTGTGTCCTATATTCTAGATCAAGCATCAATTCTCATCTTTCGAATATTGAATTAACACATCAAATATGCACACAAGATGGCCAATCAAGATAGCATGAAAAAGCACAAGAATATAGAAAGCAAAAGAAGGTCCTCACGATATGGACAATTTTCAAGTAAACTCTCATCTCTCAAGTGTATAGCATGGGAAATATATACGCTCAAATCAAGACAATACATGCAACCTACCATAAGCTTGCCAATTATCTTACCTCGCCATCGTTTAAACGTATGCTTCGAGAAAGGATCAAAAAGGGCTTTCTTTTGGTTGTAATATTGGCTCTTTGGTAAGGTAGGGAAAATTTAGGCTAAGTGACTTATAACCTTTCAACATATTCATTTCTCAAACATCACAATACCCATTCTTAAATCTCACTACATCCAATCTTTTTACATCTCAAAATCTCAACACGACCTTATTTTGCACCATTCTTTCTTTAAACCTTGTACCCTCTTATGCTCCAAAATTTTTTTTTCTTCTTTTTTTATTTCTTTTCAAGCAAACATTTTTTTTCTAGGAGCTTATAAGGGCTAATATCAAACATTCAACTCAAAGTGCACTTTTATTTTTCTCCTTGCATAAATTCTTTTCAACTCAACCAACCCCCAACAAAGTTCTACCCAATTCACCTTTGGTTCATCAAAGAAAATGATCAAAAGCGACAAACTAGGATAAATATAACAATTTGGACAATAAATAGGGAAAAATTGGCTAACAAGGATGGCCTTAAATCATCTCCTAACTCTAGGAACACTAACACAATCTTAAGGAAGATTCATGGCAAGTTCTAGAGATTAACATGCAAGCTCGATAAATCACACAAGAATGAAATAGACTATAAAAATAAAATAGTCTAGGCTCAAGTCTCACATAGGCTATTTCAAGTTCAAGAGGCCAAAATGATCAATCTATCAATCCATGGTCAACCTATCATGAAATACTCACAATCATCAATTTTCAATTCAAAACAAAATCCTCAATTTCATCACAAGCCAAATCACACAAATCACCAAAATCATGTTTATACCTTTCAAAACAATTTCAAGACTTTCAAAAATCGAGGCAACTCAAGACTTCATCAACTTTAAAAACATCAAACAAATAAAACTAAAAAGAAAAACTAGCTAAAAATTAAAAAAAAACAAATAAAAAGATAGAATCAACCCCCTTCTCCACCCTCCAAACTTATTCAATGACGAGGAAGAATAAGATTGCAAGTAGAAGGGGAGGTTGATTAAAACAAACGCACCCGGAGTCAAGAAGGTGGCGGGGGAAAACGATCCTGGGTAGATCGCATCCAATCAAGCATACTAGACACCCCGGATTGCATCATCTCATAATTGCACCGCATTTCTTCATTATAACGCATTTGCTCTTCATGGTGGCGGCGGACCTCCATCTCTTGACGATCAAAACGAGCATACACATCATTAGCAAAAGTATCCAACCGAAGGTTAGTAGCAGCAAAATGATCACTAAGGCGTTGATCATAAGCCTCAAAATAAGAAACATCCACGGATTGAGGACGGAAAACGGGCTCATGCACGGGAGACTCGTGAACGGGAGGCTCAACAAAAGGTGCATCCGTATAAGCATCATCATCAACAATGGGGCCACGAACAGGCACATCTCCCGAAATAGGATCACCAGCGGGTGGTTCAGGAATAATCAATTGCCGATGTGGAACACCGATAAGACACCAATTCGCATAAAAGCGCTCATCCCAATCATCAATAGCTGTCAAAGAAGGATGAGGTAAAGGAAACAACTCGTCATTCTTCAGGCGCCAAAAGAGACGATGAGTACCCTTAAGCATCTTATAAAGACGAAGGAAAGGAACATCCACCAAAGTATCATCGGAGACGAGATCACCAAGAGAAACTCCAAAATGTCGAGCAATAGGAGTGATCATGCTACCAATACAAATAGGTACTGCTCCAACTTAGATGGCGACTCAAACTGCTCTGCTAAATAAGCCCCCACATCAAGGCGTGTACCAGTGAGCATCCCTCAGAGAAAATCCAACTCATCGGCTCGCATATCTCCACAATTATCACGAGCAAGAAAGCACTCGCTGCAAATAACGGAAAACCGGACTACGAATAGCAAAGGCCTTTGAAGAACCCGGAGTAAAGTGACGGACAGCCTCGAGACGAATAAGGACCATCCTATGCCAAATGGTGTTGGATTTCACATGTTGAGGATTGAAAGCACCACCAACGGGCATAGACAAAATAGTATTAAGCTCATCCATAGTCAACTCACGAGGCTCGTCCCCTAACTGAAACTCAATTTGCACCGGCACTCGATTAACCTTAGTAACATCCAAAGTAGAAAGAAACTCCAAAGTGATACCTCGATAAGTAGACCAATTCGCCGTCAAAATCGGTATACCAATACGATAAACAAGGCGCCAAACTGACTCCTCAATCCCCATAGCCTGAAGTGCGTCCACACAAATATACCGACTCGGCTTAAAATTCAAGCGACACAACTTATCCCATCAAGCATGAGCATGACGAGTGCGGAGCTCAATGTTGTAAAACTCAGGATCATAAGGAGTAGGCGGGTCTTCATGAACAGGAGCTCGAGATCGAGATGAGGAAGCATGACCAGAACCCGTGGCCGGCTCCTTCCTAGTAACCCGACGGGGCCTCATAACTCACACCAAAAAGAACCTACACACACAAAAATGAAAACTAAACAAAAATTAATAAATAATAAAAAAAACAGTAAAACAAAATTAAAGATAGGAAGTAGCCACCACTCTTCAAAAGAAATAAGTATCCCCCATTAGGCACGAAGGTCACATGAATACCCCCAAACTGACCCACAGATAGTAGAATGAAAATAACATCAACACCACCCAAATAACTCCTTCCAACCCTTTAATTCCAATGAATTAAGCAAAATAAAGCATCATAATGCAAATAAATAAAATTCAAGGAACATGCATCCTCTACAACATAAGAAAAACATAAATAAGTAATACCCATGAGCTATAAAAACTAAGAAAACCACAAATTGCACAAATGAATGAAAGAAACAAAAAGTCCCAAACTTAAACCCTAGGTGTGCAAAAACAAAAATCATGGATAAAACCGAGAAATAATCAGTCAAAAGATGCAAAAACATGTAGAGAATTGAAAACTATAAAAGAAAAGGAAAGAAAATCGTACCTTGAAGGTGCTTCAATGGAGGAAGAAAGAGAAAGAAGAAGAAAAGTAGAGAAGAAGGTGTTGGAGGGTGAGAGGGAAGAAAAAAAAAAGAAAATTTGAAATAAAGAAGAAAAAACTAACCTTAAAACCGGGTAGGGCGACGGGTATGCGAACCGGGTCGGGGCATGCACCCGCATGCCGGACCGCATGCCTCGCCTGTACAGATTAGAGGTGGGGTGCATGCGGCGGGCCATGCGGCCGCATGGACGGACCGCATAGCCCTGAAGGTGTATGCGGTTGTGTATGCGGTTGAGCCATGCGACCGCATGGCTTAACAAAATTCGTTTTTTTTTAGTTTTTTTTTAGAATAAAAAAAAATAAGAGAAAAGAAAAACTAACCTTGTTAGGTTGCCTCCCAACGAGCGCTTAGTTAAACGTCATTAGCTCGACAAAGCAGACAGAGATTATGGCTCGAGAAGGTGAAGAAAACACATCTCCTTTTGTTGCTCGGGATGGAAATAAGCTTTAATCCGTTGGCTATTAACGCGAAATGGTACACCCTTGGGGCCGAGCAACTCAACAGTTCCACTTGGAAAAAACTTGATGAATGAGAAACGGTCCCGACCAACGAGACTTCAACTTTCCGAGAAACAAACGAAGCCGAGAGGTGAAAAGCAATACACTATCCCCCACTTTGAATTCTCTCTTGTGAATCATCTTGTCATGAAACCTCTTCGTCCTCTCCTTGTACAAACTAGAATTCTCATAGGCTTCAATTCTGAACTCATCTAACTCATTGAGTTGGAAAATCCGAGCTTGTCCCGCCGATGTAAAGTCGAAATTCAACTTCTTCACGGCCCAAAACGCCTTGTGTGCAACTTCAACAGGCAAGTGACAAGATTTACCAAAAATGAATTGGTAAGGAGACATACCTAGAGGAGTTTTGTAGGCCGTTCGATACGCCCAAAGCGCGTCGTCAAGCAAGATCGCCCAATCTTTTCTACTTCCATTAACAGTCTTTTTTAAAACTTGCTTGATCTCTCGATTAGCGAGCTCGGTTTGCCCATTGACTTGTGGATGATAAGTTGTAGTAACCCGATGCTTCACACCATATCTCTAGAGAAGACCCTCCAACCACTTGTTGCAAAAATGTAAACCACCATCACTAATCAAAGCACGAGGAGCTCCATACCTTGTAATGATGTTCTTTTGAAGAAACTTCAAAACCACCTTGGAATCATTTGTTTGGGTTGGAACGACCTCCACCCACCTTGACACGTATTCGACCGCCAAAAGAATATATTGATTACCAAAAGAACTAGGAAACGGACCCATGAAGTCAATTCCCCACACATCAAAAAGCTCCACCTCCACTGTGCTTGTCAAAGGCATCTCATGGCGCTTAGATATTCCCCCAATTCTTTGACAACGATCACAACGGCTCGTAAACTCATAGCAATCCTTGTAGATGGACAGCCAATAAAGTCCACTTTGAAGCACCTTCATAGCCGTTCGATTTGCACCAAAGTGACATCCACTTGGGGATGAATGACATTGGGAGATAATGGACTCCCACTCTTCTTCGGGTACACACCTTCGAATCACCTTGTCGGCGCACCTCCTATACAAAAATGGCTCCTCCCACATATAGATTTTCACATCATGGTAGAACTTCTTTCTTTGATACCTATTCAAATCAGAGGGAGGATGAACATTAGAAGCAAGAAAATTAACATAATCGGCATACCATGGCACTTTAGAGATGACTTGCAACACTTGCTCATCGGGAAAGCTTTCATTGATGGGAACTCCAAGCTCTTCCCCCTCGACGGGATTCTTCAACCGTGAAAGATGATCGGCTACTACATTCTCACAGCCCTTGCGATCTCGGATCTCTATATCAAACTCTTGAAGTAAAAGGATCCACCGAATCAATCTTGGCTTGGCATCCTTCTTATCAAACATGTATCGAATCACTGCATGATCCGTATAGACAATCGACTTCGTCCCAATCAAATATGAACGAAACTTGTCAAAAGCATAAACCACGGCCAACATCTCTTTCTCCGTCGTGGTGTAGTTGGATTGCGCCTTGTCAAGAGTTCTACTAGCATAGTAGATAACTCGGAATATCTTGTCCCTCTTTTGTCCCAACGCGGCCCCAACGGCTATGTCACTAGCGTCACATATCAACATAAATGGTTGAGACCAATCCGGCACCACCAAAATAGGAGCACTCACCAATGCCTTCTTGAGCTTTTCAAAGGCCACCACACAATTTTCATCAAACTTGAACTTGGTATCTTTCTCAAGCAATTGACACATAGGCTTGGCTATCTTGGAAAAATCCTTAATAAACCTCCTATAAAATCCGGCATGTCCCAAGAAACTCCTCACCGATTTCTCACTTGTAGGTGGTGGCAACTTCTCTATAGCAACGATCTTGGCTCGATCAACCTCCAAACTTGCACTAGAAACTTTGTGCCCAAGAACTATCCCTTCTCTCACCATAAAGTGACACTTTTCCCAATTGAGAACAAGGTTAGTATCTTCACATCTTTGCAAAACCATGGATAAATGATCAAGACAATTATCAAAAGATGTACCAAAAACAGAGAAATCATCCATAAATACTTCTATCACTTTCTCAATCAAATCGTGAAAAATTGCCATCATGCATCTTTGAAAAGTAGTTGGAGCATTACACAAACCAAAAGACATGAAACGAAAGGCAAAAATTCCATAAGGACAAGTGAAGGCGGTTTTTTCTTGATCCTCAGGGGCTATGGAAATTTGGTTGTATCCGGAATATCCGTCAAGAAAACAATAATACTCATACCCGGCCAACCTATCTAGCATTTGGTCAATAAAAGAAAGGGGAAAGTGATCCTTACGCGTCGCAGCATTCAACTCTCTATAGTCTATGCACACTCTCCACGTCGTGATTAACCTAGTTGCTATTAATTCCTTATGCTCATCTTCCACAACAGTTATTCCCCCCTTTTTAGACACAACTTGGGTTGGACTTACCCACTCACTATCAGAAATAGAGAAAACAATACCTGCATCAAGCCATTTCAACACCTCTTTTTTAACGACTTCTTGCATAACAGGATTTAATCTTCTTTGATTTTGAGCCTTAGGTTTAACATTCTCATCAACCAAAATCCTATGCATACAAATAGATGGGCTAATCCCTTTCAAATCAGAAATAGACTACCCCAAAGCTGACTTATGTTTTCTCAAAACACAGAGCAAACTATCAAGTTCAGCAGAAGAGAGATAAGCCGATACAATTACCGGATATGTGTCATCTTCTCCTAAGAATGCATACTTCAAGTGCCCGGGAAGTGGCTTGAGCTCGAGCTTAGGTGTTTCACCTTTCTCATTCTTCTTTTCTCTATCTCGTTGAAGCTCCAAAAATCTCTCTCTTCTCCTTGGAAGTTCCTTTGAGCTATCCAACCTCATGCAAGACTCAAGTAAATCCAAATCAAAAGAGTTTGTATGCAAATTCAAATCAAATTGAGAAGAAACAAGAGAGTTAGAAATACAAGCCTCCATGGGATCGTAGGATGATCGCCAAAACTCGAGATTAATGCATGAATCGATCACACTGAGTACTTTACATTCCTCCATAGTTTGAGACTCCACCTCATCATATAACTTCAAGGCATTCTAGATCGAAAAAGTGTGGCTCTCATCATTCACCCTTAAAGTAAGCTCTCCACTAGCAACATCAATGAGTGCTCTTCCCGTCTCCAAGAACGGTCGACCAAGAATCAAGGGCATATCCTTATCTTTCTCCATATCGAGAACAACAAAATCAGCAGGAAAGATAAACTCACTAACCTTCACAAGAACATCCTCAACAACTCCTCGTGAATAAGCAATTGATCTATCCGCCATTTGTAGGGCAATGGTGGTAGGCTTGATCTCTCCAATTTCCAATTTGTTGAAGATGGACAAGGGCATGAGATTTATACTTGCCCCCAAGTCACATAGAGCTCTTCCAAAAGTTTTTCCTCCAATATCACAAGTGATGGTAAAGCTCCCCGGATCTTTTGTCTTGGCCGGCAACTTCCTTTGTAAAATAGCACTGCACTCCTCATTGAGATTGACGGTCTCAAAAGCTCCCAACTTCTTCTTACGAGAGATCACATCCTTGAGGAACTTGGCATAATTTGGCATTTGTTGTAAAGCTTCCACCAATGGAATGTTGATGTGAACCTTCCTAAAAATATCCAAGAACCTCGAAAATTGTTCCTCCGTCTTCTTCTTTTGATGCCTTTGAGGAAACGGCATTGGAGTCACCATAGCTTGTGGGGGAGTCGCCTCTTTGGTTGCTTTCTCCAAATCAACCACTTTCTCTTGGTTGTTCTTCTTTCTTGAAACTTGAGACTCTTCTTCCTTTTTCTCTTCAACCTCGATCATCTCTGGCTCATCAACTGGCATCTTAGGACCCTCGTAAGCAGTGCCACTCCTTAATGTGATAGCCTTGTACTGTTCTTTTGGGTTAACCACTGTGTTGCTTGGAAATTGTCCTGGTTGATGTTGGTTCGTCAAGGTATTGGCAATGTAGCCAATTTGCTTCTCAATAATCGACATCCTTGTATCCATGTCCTTGTTTCTGACATCATTCTGCTGCATGTATTGAAGTAATAATTCCTCCACTTTTGGCTTTTTCTCTTCATTGATCTCTCCATTGGTCACAGAAAATCCAGGAGGAAGTTGCAGAGCGTTGTTAGAATTGCCATAAGAAAGGTTAGGATGAGTCCTATTACCTTGATAATAGCTTTGGGGCCTTTGGCTCATTCCATATGCTCCTCCGGGATAATAGCCATACGGTTGCTTGAAGTTTTCATAGCCCATTCGATTGACAAAATTGACTTCTTCAGCCCCCGATGCATCTTCAAGAAGAGGTTCGGATCTCTGAGCTAGCATGCCTTCGACCTTTGTCATGAAATTGGACATCTGAGCAGTTAACTTGGCAATAGGATCGTCATTTGTCATCACAGCCACTTTCCTTGGATGATCCCTGGGCTCCGGCCATTGGTGATTGTTAGCTGCCAATTTCTCAATTATATTTGTCGCAGCAACATGGCCTCGATCTAAGATATCTCCTTGTCCTGCTGCATCTTATAAATTCTTTATCGCCACCGAGCATCCATTATAGAACAACATCACATTTTCATTGGCTGAAATCCCATGATTTGACACTTGCGAAACATCTCCTTGAATCGCTCCCAAGCTTCATAAAATGATTCTCCCTCCATTTGTCGGAATTGTTGAATTTCTGACCTCAACTTCATCGTCTTGCTTGGTGGGAAGAATTTGTAGAGGAAAAGATCCACCAAATCGTTCCATGTAGATACTGCATCCGCATCCAAAGAGTGGTACCAAAGTTTGGCTTCATCCCTCAATGAGAAAGAGAACAGGCGCAGCTTTATGGTGTCATGTGAACTTGGTTTATCTTGATGGTGTTGCAAATTTCCAAGAATTGATAGAGATGAGCATGGGGGTCCTCTGCTGGTCGGCCTCCAAATTGATTATGCTACACCATAGAGATAAGTGCAGGCTTAAGCTCGAACGAAGTTGCATCAACTCCTGGACCGAAAATTCCTCTTTGTTGCACCACCGGTTGAAACACACCCTTGATATGGTCTTCAACTTTCTCCTTCTGTGCATTCATGAGTTGTTGTAATTGATCTTGCAAAGTCCTGATGGTCTCCCCCGTTGTCGGCTCGTGTGCATTCATGTTCTTCTCTTTAGCCCTTCTTCTTGAGTTGTTACGACGACAGGTAGCTTCAATCTCCGGATTATAAGGTACTAGTGGCAAACCTTGTGATCTTCTTTGCATACACTACCTGTCAATCACAACAAAAATAAAACACAAAAAATTAGTAAACTAATAAAATATGTCTAAACTAGTATTAAACAATCTAATCGTAATATCACTAGAATTAAAAACAATCCCCAGCAACGGCGCCAAAAACTTGTTCGCTATTTTATTTTACACGTTGTGTACAGGAAAGCAAGGTCGTATTCCACAGAGACTGTATTAACTCTAACAAGTACTACTTTCAACTGTTATCCCACTATTTAGACTCTTGAACTTTTAGACTTGATTATACTAATGATGCAATTAATTAAATAAAAATAAAATAAACAATAGCAAGGAAAAATATTTAGAATTAAAGATAAAGAGAAAAATATCCCAAGGTTTCGATTTCAATGAACACTCGAATTCAAATTCAATTCAATCAATCAACTGGTTTGTCAGACTCGACTCTTATTAGGACGATCACAAAATTAGCCTAGACCTACTATCGTAGCGAATAAACCGTGGATTACATGCAAGAATTGTTGTGTCCAACCAATAACTAAACATGCAACTCCTAAAAGCTTCTTAGATCTATTGCCCTCACACAAATCTCAAGATCTTTCGACTATATTAAAGAATGTGTCCTATATTCTAGATCAAGCATCAATTCTCATCTTTCGAATATTGAATTAACACATCAAATATGCACACAAGATGACCAATCAAGATAGCATGAAAAAACACAAGAATATAGAAAGCAAAAGAAGGTCCCAATTGATTAATTAAACCAAAATCAAATCCAAGTATTCATCTACTCTCTAACCCTAGGATAAAAGAATTTAGCTACTCATATTCATGATAAACAATATCCAACAAGAATTGAAAAACATAAAAACCCTACGATGAATCTTTAGATCTTGATGCCTCCAATCTTCTCTTCTCGTCTTCAATCTTCAAATCTTCTCCCAATCATAAAAGTGTATGAAAATAAAAATCTAATGTATCTCCCTTAATGAACAACCTAAAACAATGTAATACAAGAGATATTTATAGGTACAATTCGAATAGGGTTAGGAATTAGGCCAACAAAGGATATAAAAACGAGAAAGGAAAGTTATTAAAAAAATTCCGCCGGGCCATGCGGTCGCATGCCGGACCGCATGCGGGATCGCATGGCTAGGCTGCCCTGTTTCTAGGGGTGTTCATACGGTTGGTCATGCGGCCGCATGGCACTGTTCACGCGCGCAGTAATTTTGTTTCGGCCCGTTCTCCCTCGTTTCAACTCCGATTTTGGATCCGTTTTCGCCTACAAACTCCTATCGAACTCTACTTTCATTCTATCATGAGAAATTTGCATAAATTGTACTCCATTTTTCCTGACAAATTAGACAAACAACGAACGAGCATCATATTTTACAAAATAACAATACTTAGGCACAAAACTCATTCTAAACATGATTTTCTACCACAAAATGACTTCAATTAAGCTCATATAGATGAGAAAATCCATGTTTATCAACCGGCCAATCTCTCGAGCAACTCATCGATGAAGGGCAAAGGGAAGTGGTCCTTCCTCGCTCTCAAGTTAAGCTTTCGGTAGTCAATACATACTCTCCATCTGGTTTGCAATCTCATGGCCACCATCTCCTTTTTATCATTCTCAACAACCTGTATACCAGACTTCTTGGGTACGACGTGCACAGGGCTCACCCACCGGCTATTAGATACTGGGTAGATGATCCCCAAATCAAGTAGCTTTAGTATTTCCTTCATCACAACTTCTTTCATAGCTGGATTCAACCGTCTTTGAGGATCCCTTACGGGCACGGCATCATCCTCTAGCAAGATATGGTGAACGTAATCGACTGGGTTGATGCCCTTGATGTCCGCCAGAGTCCACCCTATTGCCTCTTTGTATTTGCTCAACACCTCTCCAACTCTGATCTCCTTCATATATGATAGCTCTGAGGATATGATGACGGGCAGAGTTTCTTCCTTCCCAAGATATATATACTTGAGATATTTTGGCAAAGGTTTCAACTCCAATTTTGGTACCTTTTGTAGTGATGGCACCAACCTGTCTTCCGATTTCAGCTCTGGGATGTTGAGTGGTTCAAATCCCTGGGGCATGGTGGTCGGGAACCCTGCATAACTGCACTCCCCCACTTCTTGGTCACCATCTTCCGTCTCGACTTCTTGGGCAAGATCTTCTTCAGTGAGCAGGTCATTGCTCTGCTTAAGAACAGTCTGTCTCCAGTGCCTTTCTACTACCTCATCAATGTCATCCTTGGGCAGCTCATGTATTTCCTCATCAACTTTATCATTATGCAGCTCCTTCTTTACATCACCTTCATTATCAGAATCCCCTTTATCAAAGCCATTCAAGCAATTAAGAGTTTCCATTTCCTCATCATCGTGGAAATAGTCTTCGTCGGTGGAATAATCGAAACTATGCCCAAGAACGGATTGCTCCCAGAAATCGACATCACTATCATCATGGTCAACTTCAAAGAATTCCGGCTGTTGCTCAACATTCTCTTCTTTCTCTGATGTATCAACATATAAACAGCTCAAGCTATTGACTGTCTCGATTTGTTCCTCAAAAACATCAATACTACGGGCTGTCTCCATGGCATCCAGCTGATTTTGTCGATAAGCATCGAATTCCACCACTTCTCCAGCTACCTCAACAGTTAATTTCCCGGTATCGCAATCGATCTTGGTTCTTACCGTCCTCAAGAACGGTCTCCCGAGAAACACCACTAGATTTTTAACTGTCCTCCTTCCCATATCCAACACATAAAAGTCAGCTGGGAACAAAAGATCTCCGACTCGAACCAAAACATCTTCTAACAGTCCATCGGGGTAAACCACTGACAAGTTAGCAAGCTGGATAGCGACTCGCGTTGGTGCCATGGGACCAAATCTCATCTCATCGAACATGACTCTTGGCATGACGTTAATTGATGCTCCTAAATCAAGCATGGCCCTTGGAATAATGGTGGTGCCGATTGTGCATGGTATGGAAAACATCCCCGGATCCTTTTGGTTGATCAGGATGGGAGGATTCATCATAGCAAACACATTTGCCATGTAAAAACGGGCATCATCAGGATATCTTGTTTTGTTCATGCTCATCTCCCTCAAGAACTTAGCACATTTAGGCATAGACTTTAATGCCAACAACAGGGGTAGGTTTATTTCTACCTTCTTAAACACTTCCATCATGTCATTTAGCTCCTGCTGCTCACGATCTCGGGCAAATCGTCTGGGGTAGGGCTCTTGGCTTAGGAGGAGAATCACAAGTCCTCTTGGCCAAGTCCATCTTTTCCTTCTCAAATCTTAGCTTCTCGTACAGCCTCTTATCAATTTCTTCCTCCGCAATAATGTCCTGAATGTGAGTCATCTTGCTTCTCTCCATCTTGACATACTCAAACAAATCTTCTTCTTCCTTTGAATCAAACACTGGGGACTTCCCGGTCAACATCGCCGCATCATTCTTCCTCTTCAGCTCATCATACATCTCAAGAACATCACTGCTGTTCATCTTTGCTTGTTCCAGTTGGACTGGTTCCTTCGGTTTGGTTTTGGGCAACCCTTCTGGCAACATCTTTCCACTTCTTAAAGTCACGGCGTTGATTTGTTCTCTATTTATCTCCACTTGGGTAGGAAGTCTCCCGTTTTTGTCCTCTACAAGCTTAGACAATGTTTGGGCAATATGAGTTAGTTGAGCTTGAAGGTTATTGGATGTGCCTCGACTTTCGAGTTGGAAGTTATCAAAATCCTTCCTCATTTTCTGATTCTCCTGAGTAAAACGATCGATGGTGTCCTTCATGAACTCAGGTTTGTTCTGGTCTCGATGTGGAGGTATATAGGGGTTCTGCTGTTGTTGAGTATGTTGCTGAGCTTGATGGTGAGCAGGAGCCTGCTGATAATGGTTATTGTCATATCTCAAGTTCTCGTGCTGTCTGTACCCGAAGTTGTTGTTCCCATAGTTGTTACCATAGTTATACCTCTGCTGCTGTTGACCACCACCCCCTTGGTGATTTTGTCCCAGGGCCTTGACTTCTTCCTCTTCTTCTACAAACCAATTAGGGCAGTCTGATGTAATGTGGCATTTTCCTTGGCAAACTTCACAACTCTTTACAGACTTGGTGATTTCTTTCCCGTTCACCCTCTTGATCAACATGTCAATTTTATCGTCCATCTTGGCCATATATTCCTTCATGATGTTGATCATTTCCTCAGAACCTCTCATGCTGCCTTCATAGGTTCCTCTTCTAGGCATTTCATTCTCATCTCTTGATTGCTCCGCCAAGTCTGCAATCGTCCTAAACACCTCGGAAGGAGTTTTGTTGATTGTTCCTCCTCCACATGGTGCCATGATGTATTTCATTTTTGATGCTCGCGATCCTCTCAAGAAGTTCTCGAGCAAATCTATCTCCTCAATCCGGTGTTGAGGACATCTTGATAAAAGCTTCTTGTATCTCTCATAGTAGTCATAGAGAGACTCATTAGTGCCAATCTTTAGGGAGGATAATGCATTCCTCCCATTTTGTATACGAGTAATCGGAATGATGGTCCCAAGACGGATACCTTGGTGTAGAGGGGGGGGTGAATACACCAAGGTTTAAAAACTTTTCCAATTAAAACTCTTTTGAGTGAGCTGGCTATGTTCGATCCAGCTGGAAGACAGCTTGATCGACACAGCTGGCTGTGTGCGGAATGTGGTAGGATTTTGGAAAGTCCGTCTGTTGCTTCAAATATATTGCAAAGCTTAGTTTCTCTTTTCAGTTAATCAGTTTATGCAGCTTGAAATAATGCTTATGAAGGGTTAGCTGGAAGCATAAATAAACATGAAAGAACAAAGCAACTTAACGTGGTTCGGAGAAACTACTCCTACGTCCACGACCAGAAACCTCTGGTAATCCACTAAGGATACCACTGACTTTTCGCGCAGTCAGCAAGCGTTGCAGCTTAGTTCCTCAAGCTGGATACAAGTTTACGCGTACTGTATCGAAACGTAACCAGACTGTTTACGGGCACAGCTGAAGCCTAACCTGTAGTTTGCAGGTACTACAGAACCAACACTCGAATTACGCGCTTCGAGCAGGCGTACCTTTACCTAACCTTTTCTGGGTTTGGGGTTTTCCAACTATGAACGAGTTCTTACAATGAAGAACTTTGAGTATGATGAACTCGTTCAAACTAGGCTTAAGATGGGAAGGATTATATGCCTAGATACTAGTGGGAGAGAGCTTCAGCAGCCTGAAAATAAATAATATCTTATAAGAATGAAGGCTGCTGGATCTTTGAAGCTTTTCTGAGAGATCTCTTGATCTTTGGTTAGACTTCCTTCAATGAAGTATGTTGATCTCTCTTTGAATATATTCTCTCGTCACTCCACTCTTTCTGATGATGAAGAAAACTTATATATATAGGGAGAGATTAGAACTAGCCATTGGAAAGAGCTGTTCTGAATCTTTACCTAACTTCTGACAGGATTGACTTGTCTTCTTCCTTGATTTCCTCGTAAAGCAATCCTAGGTTTGACTTCTAGGTGCTGAGGTGTCGAGTTCCTGATGGTCCAGATCAGATCTGACTTTATCTAAAGTTCACTTCGACTCTGCTGTGTTGGTGACTCTGAGCTGTCTTGAACTCTGCTGGATCATTGACGCTGAGCTGAGTCTTGAACTCTGCTGGGTCTTGACGCTGAGCTGAGTTGTCACACGAGCTGGGTCTTTCCTACAGCTGTGTCTGGAAGAACTTTATCGTCTTGGATCTGGATAACGTTACTTCTCACTCGACTTTGCTTACCCTGCTGTGTACTCAGCTGGGTCTTCTGCTGTCTTCAGCGATTCCTCCTGAACTTAGAAATTCTATAAGCTCAAACAAAGTGAAATTTGGAAAAACACTTGGGCTTGTGCAAACATCTACTCGGTTGGGGTCAGCTGGGCTTTGGTATCACTTCAAAACTCTATTAATTTTCCCAACAATTTCCCCCTTTTTGATGATGCCAAAACCCCAAGTTGGAAAAACAAAAAATTGCTTCCCCCTTAACAGGAAACGGGGATTCAACGAATTAAACATTCACAGCAGGTAAACATATTCAGAGCCTGGACAAAGAGAGATTGTCTTCAGGTTGATTTTGATAAAATGAACTTTTCATTAATAGGAAGAATTTTTACAATTAACTAAATACAAAAGGTTCAAAAATAAAATTCCCAGTTGGCTGGGTCTTCAGCTTTGCTGCTTCATTTGTTCATCAATTTGATGGTCAGTCTTTAGACCATATCTACTGAAGATGAACTCTTCCAAATTCCTTCCATTCAAATTTTGATTCTTCGACTTTGAAATTCCTCTTTCACCAGCCCAGTGATTAATTTCTTTGATGATTTGGGCCTTGTCAGGAAGGTTTGTTCCAGCTAGAAATGGAGGCTTTAGCTGTTTGACTTTTGGAGCCTTCAGCTGGATGTTGTTACTCTTGGCATAGAGGGCAATTGATCTTGCCATCATTGGATCTGTCTCATGAAGCTCGAGGAAATAGTCCCGAAAGCGTTCTTCGGATCCATGCCTTTGAATCGATTCAAGTAGTAGAATTCTTTGATGAATTCGATTTGCATCTTTCCTGCCATTGATATCGTCCGGGTTCTTCTTATCACTCGAGGCCGCTTGGATTTGTTTCTTCTTTGCTTGTCCGTAGCTCGTCTTTTCTTCTTCTCGCTTTTCTCGGCGGGCTTGAGAGCTTCAAATTTTCTTCTTAACAATCTTATCCAGCTCTTGCATTTCTTTTCTTTGCTCGTTGTGGAAGTTACACGAAAGGTGATAGTCTTTGTATTCTTCAGGCTTGTGTCCACATGCTTTGGCAAGAGCAACCATTTTCTCTCTCCATGTCTCTTTGATGTTTTGGCTGAGCAAGCTTGGCTCTGTCTCTTCTTCATCCAAATTTTTGCAAAATCATCGATTTCCTCCGTATTTGCCGCACAGTTCCTCCTTAGCCGCAAATTTTCCTCTCACTTGTTTTTCCAGCTTCATTCTCGATCTTCCCCTTTTTGGCATTATCAACAAGGGAGGTAGAGAGGTTGGCAACTGTTGCGCTGAGCTTGGAGAGAATACCTTCAACATCAGCGATCTTGATCGGGAGTTGTCGAGCCGGTGACGAGGTTCACTGGGCATTGCCGTATGCTTCAGCCTCCGAACTGAGCATCCAGATCTTTATATAAGTTGAAGAGTTGGCGGATGTCAGAGCTGTTGGAGAGAGTGGTCTTTTTGAGAGCTTCCAGCTGGCTTGAGATACTTGCAATGTTGTCAACCAGTGGAGCTTGAAGGTTTGAGATAATCTCAGGGACTCTCTTCTCTAGAAGAATTGACTGATCAATTTGTTGAGAAACAAGAGATTGTTTGAGATCTTGACTGGTGCTTTCCTGCAGATTCAGAGCGAATCTGTGAACGTCGTCAATGGACAGTCCATTGCTCTGGACTTGCGACTCTATAGCTGTGATGCGCAGAAGGGTATCAACATTTGATTTGAGTCTATCCTGAAAAAGGATTTCCTCGACTTGTTTGGCAATCTCGTCTTTCATTGCATCAGAGAGCTCAACATGATCCGTCTGGGTTCCGGATTCGGCTTGGCTGGGTTTTACTGCCTCGATCTCGACCAGTGAGCGAGTGTCATCGGCAATTGGACTCTGTGGGGCAGCTTCCTCTGGTTCAGTTGATGCAACAGCTGGTTCTTCAATGATCATTACCTCAGCTGTTTCATCAGCATGCTCTTCCTTGGTAAACTCACCGAGACTTCTTTAGAATTGTCGGCTCCGTAACGTGTCTCCCATCCCGCCGCTATAAGAAGCTTGTTGGCGTATTCCCGTACTTCACCGGGGGTGCGGCTTGGGGTATTGCTGAGACACTTCAATTATTCCTCTGATGAGATCATTCTGGTGTAAGTATGCATCCTCCAGGCTTCCAAAGCCAAAAGTGTGCTGGAGGCGTGCTTCATCAGTCTTCAGTTTCTCAAAGGAGAAAGTCTCTATCAGCTGCTCATTCTGGTACCAAGTTGCCATCTTGGTAGCCAGATAGAACTTGAGGTCTCCAACTTTGACGAGGGCAATGGGCAGGTGCGCCAGAATCGGATGCTGAGTTAGAACACTCTTGATCCCTGCAATGCGCAAGTCCTCGTACATGGCTTCCATAAAGGCTGAGCCAGTAGAGTTGAGAGAAGGAGAGGTAGAAGAATCACTCTCTTCTGATTCTGAGGTGTTTTGAGGAGCAGGTTCAAAAGGGTTCACAATTGGCTGTGAAGAAGCATCAGCCAACTGTGTGGAAGATTGAGCTTTGGGTGATGGCTGTTTTGGGGGTGAGCTGGGATTCGTGGAAGAGGGTTCAGCATGGGTGTCAGCTGGCTGTGAAGGAGCTTCAGCCAGTTGAATATCTTCCTGCTCTCTTGCAGGAGATGGCTCTTTGGTTGGAGAGCTGGGTGGAGGGGAAGGCTGTTTCGGCGGAGAGGCGCGAGAGGTGAGGGCTGGGGTGAGCTTCTTGGATTATCCAGCTCGTCCTCTGAGCTGGATGACAATCCATCATTCAATCCCATCTCGGCCAAGATGTTTGATCCGTATTGATCGAAGGCCGACACTGGCTGTGGGGAGAGAATCACCATAGCTTGACTTGGAATGACAGCTATTTTCTTTTTCTTCTCAGCTGGACCTCCAGCTGGTTTAGGGTCAGCTGCCTTCCTCTTTCTTTGTTTCTTTTTAGCAGGAACTTCTGCCTCTGTTCCTTCCAGCTGCTTCTTGCCTTTACTCACAGCAGGCTGCTTCTTCAGAAGATCATTGATTTGATTTATTCTTTGGAAAAGAATCTTCGTTTCTGGAAACGGTTCTGAATCAGCCCACTTTACTGTGTGCCCTTTCACTGCTTGCTCTATTAAGAAAGAAATTTTGGAGCAGAGATACAAGGCTCGAAGCCGAAAACGTCGTCCCGGTGGAGTTGAACTTTATCTTCTCGACTCCTTGACCGCCGGTTGAGTAGGAAATCAAACCGCTGACGTTTGCGCCTTTGATCATGGCAATCATCGGCTTGAGCTTTGGAATGCCGATCTCTCCTTGAGATCCAGCCTATCCCAAGAATACACTTTTGTGTGATGTCCAAAGAAGAAATTTCTACTTTGGCTTCGAGCAAGGTGAGCTTTCGACATGCTCGCTCTGTAAGGCTCTGGGGAGATAAGCATCTCTTGACTGAGAAATTCATCTACTTCTTCCCGACTGTAATCATCTGGAATGAATTCTCCTATGCTGGGCAGATTAAACACCTTTCGCAGCATTCTGTTGAGCTTGATGGTGACGGTTGCTGAATCAAACTTTCCGTCTGCGCCTTCGACGTCCATGTCGAATGAAGATGAATAGAGGCCGTCTTCATCAATGATGTTGAGGTAGAACAGCCGGCATCTCTCTTTAGCAAAAGCTTGGGCATGGAGGTTGCCCACAAAGCAGAGACCGGAGTTATCAACAAGGTCTACCATCTCTTTTAGTTCGAAACATGGAGATTGGAGGTGGACGAGATACTCTCAAATGACAAATTTGTCATTAGGGCTTCAAACCGATTCATCCCCTAGCTTGATTTCTTGGGAGCCATTTCGCAATCTGCGTTGATTTTAGATCTTGCGAAGAACTTGCGTACAATAGATGGAGGTTCGGAGATTTGAAATTTGCAAGAGATAAAGATGAAGGATGAAAGAATCGCGTATCTTTTCCATATATATCAACTGCCATAACGGATCAACGGTTAAGATTGAAACAGTTGATATTCTGATCAACGGCTGGGAGAGATTCACTCATCACATTTTGCTGACGTGCTTTCGGCGAGTGTATTACAACCGCGCGTGAGGTATTTCAAACGTTTGACGTTCTGCCTCGATCCTGCCGTGCTACAGTACTATGCAGACTTTTTAATTAATGCGATGGGAAAGGAAACTTATCAAACTATTTAACTAAGGAATGTCTGTCCGCTTAACATATGAATTCAAAATAAATGGACTTTATATAGCATATTCCTCAGAGCAATTATTGCATGAGACACAAACCGGTCAGCTTGGACACAAGATTCCACCGATATCACAAGAATTTCTCCTTTGCTTGATTGATGCTTCTCCATACCGAGTATTTGAAGATTTTGCTTGAATTTTAGTCAGCTGAGTTCCCTTTAGCTCTTCGACTAATGTCCAGCTGAGTTTGTTCCCCCTCAGCTGGATGGTTTTTCTTCACCCGGTTTGAACAGTCCAAATAATTCACACATCATCTTGACTTGGATTTCAGCAGATTGTGCTTTTGTGTGAATTTTCCCAACAATGGATTCCTTCAGATGTTGAGAAGTCTCTTGGATGCTTTCTAAGTTGTCAGCTGGGTTAGAGGATCATCTTGTTTTTCCTACTGGATCAGGTTTCTCTTCGGCTTAAGACTCCAGCTGAATCTTCTTGATGAGTGCATCCTGCTGGGTATTCTTTGCACTCTTTCCAGCTACGTAGAGTTCCCTCTTGATTTGATAGTAGGTGGCTTTTTCTTCAGCTGCATCCTACATCCGTTCATTTCTTTGATGAGATCTCAGTTTGTATAGCAAGTAGACAGCTGTCCCAAATTCAGCTGATTCATATGCTGCTTCTCTAATCATCTCTTGAGACCAATGTACTCAGCTGTATGACTGGCTGAATCTTCAGTTTTGTATCCAGCTGTCTTTATTTCACAGCTGGTCCCAGTCAGCTAGCTGGGTTTCTTCTCTAAGATGTTTCAGACATCTTAATCAGAGCAATCATCCTCATCTGAGTCGGAGAAGGAGATTTGATCATCATCCATTTCGCTCGATTCGATCCTTTTATCTTCTCTCCGGGAGAATGACTCAGTTGGGTTGCTCTTTGGGTAGTGTTGCTTGTCGTGATGAACCTTCACGATATTCTTGTACTTTTCCTTGCTTTGTTCCAGCTGATTAATGCTTCGTACAAGCATGGCAACTTCTTCGTTCAAATCTTCTTTGCTCATAAATCTGAGCTCTTTGTTGGTCCTTCCAAGCCGAGCCGATCGAGCTTCTTTTCTCGGCTTGATCTTCACTTCTCGCTTCATTCATTCGGCCGGATGAATCTCTCGCTTGTGATCCCCGCATCAAATTCATTGGCCTTCAAGATGGAGAACAATTTTTTCGCCTCCATGCCGCCAAGATCGCCCGCTTTGGTGAACTACTTTGTGTGTACACCATTCTGAGAAGAGAGCTGAAAGAACTTTCAAGTTCTTGTCTCGAACTGTATATTTTCCAGTTCGGATCGTCTCGATCTCGATGACGAGGTTGGAGAATCTGAGCTCCATTTGATCAATGGACTCATAGGGGAGTTGCTTGAAATTGTCGAATTTCTGACATGCAACTGAGAATTTGTTCTCTTGAATTTCCTCTGAGCCTTCACACAGCTTGGCTAGAGTGTCCCACATCCCCTTAGCTGTCTCGCAGTTGATGATCTTGCTGAGATAAGCATTCGTCACCGTTGAGGAGATGACGTTGCGAGCGTAGCCGTCCAAACCAAACTTGTCTTTCTTCTGGAGAGTACTCCCTTTTGGGCTTCACAACTTGCCGGAGTACTGGTTCAGCTCCAGGTAAGGTTTCTGCTTGTCTTTCTGATTTCATGATGATGATGGGTCCGTCAGTGATAACATCCCACATCATGTCGTGATGCGCACTCAGAAAGCTTTTGAGTCGGAACTTCCAGATCTGATAATCATCGACAGAGAATGTCGGAAGATTCCTGCACAGGGAAGATTCCATGACAGTATGCAATATAATGACTTTTAAAAAGATTTTGAAACTTTGAAGGATCTGTTCAGGTGACCACTATCAGCAAAGAGGCTGACTTGACACAGATACAGTGATCTTTTGAACCACTGCTCTGATACCAATTGATGGTCCCAAGACGGATACCTTGGTGTAGAGGGGGGGGTGAATACACCAAGGTTTAAAAACTTTTCCAATTAAAACTCTTTTGAGTGAGCTGGCTGTGTTCGATCCAGCTGGAAGGCAGCTTGATCGACACAGCTGGCTGTGTGCGGAATGTGGTGGGATTTTGGAAAGTCCGTCTGTTGTTTCAAATATATTGCAAAGCTTAGTTTCTCTTTTCAGTTAATCAGTTTATGCAGCTTGAAATAATGCTTATGAAGGGTTAGCTGGAAGCATAAATAAACATGAAAGAACAAAGCAACTTAACGTGGTTCGGAGAAACTACTCCTACGTCCACGACCAGAAACCTCTGGTAATCCACTAAGGATACCACTGACTTTTCGCGCAGTCAGCAAGCGTTGCAGCTTAGTTCCTCAAGCTGGATACAAGTTTACGCGTACTGTATCGAAACGTAACCAGACTGTTTACGGGCATAGCTGAAGCCTAACCTGTAGTTTGCAGGTACTACAGAACCAACACTCGAATTACGCGCTTCGAGCAGGCGTACCTTTACCTAACCTTTTCTGGGTTTGGGTTTGGGGTTTTCCAACTATGAACGAGTTCTTACAATGAAGAACTTTGAGTATGATGAACTCGTTCAAACTAGGCTTAAGATGGGAAGGATTATATGCCTAGATACTAGTGGGAGAGAGCTTCAGCAGCCTGAAAATAAATAATATCTTATAAGAATGAAGGCTGCTGGATCTTTGAAGCTTTTCTGAGAGATCTCTTGATCTTTGGTTAGACTTCCTTCAATGAAGTATGTTGATCTCTCTTTGAATATATTCTCTCGTCACTCCACTCTTTCTGATGATGAAGAAGACTTATATATATAGGGAGAGATTAGAACTAGCCGTTGGAAAGAGCCGTTCTGAATCTTTACCTAACTTCTGACAGGATTGACTTGTCTTCTTCCTTGATTTCCTCGTAAAGCAATCCTAGGTTTGACTTCTAGGTGCTGAGGTGTCGAGTTCCTGATGGTCCAGATCAGATCTGACTTTATCTAAAGTTCACTTCGACTCTGCTGTGTTGGTGACTCTGAGCTGTCTTGAACTCTGCTGGATCATTGACGCTGAGCTGAGTCTTGAACTCTGCTGGGTCTTGACGCTGAGCTGAGTTGTCACACGAGCTGGGTCTTTCCTACAAATGCGTGTCTCGGAAGAACTTTATCGTCTTGGATCCGGATAACGTTACTTCTCACTCGACTTTGCTTACCCCGTCGTGTACTCACTGGTCTTCTCGTCGTCTTCACACCACCTGTAAACATAGAAAATCTATAAGCTCAAACAGGTGAGCTGGAAAACACTTGGGTTTGAGCAAACATCTACTCGGTTGGGGTCAGCTGGGTTTTGGTATCACTTCAAAACTCTATTAATTTTCCCAACACGGAATGTATTTGTCAAGGAAGGCTTGCTGCATTTTTCTCCAAGTGTCGATGCTGCCTTCTAGTAAGGTGTAGAGCCACTCTCGTACCCCATCTTGAAGTGAAAAGGGGAATGTGAGTAACCTTACATAATCTGGAAATCGGTCTTGGGCAGCAGCGTTCTCATCCTGATTCAGGGCAGGAAGTGTGGTGTTTCTGACTGTTCCACATGCCATCTCAAAGTTTTGGAGATGGGTTTGTGGATCTTCTCCTGGATGATCGCTGAATTTGGGCAATATCTGGATCAGCGAATATTTGAGTTCCCAGTTGGTATTGATCGGGGGCAAGGCTATGCTCGATGGTTTGATGGCCTTGTCCTCAGGGAACATGATCTCCCTAATGGTGCGTTCTGTCATGGTTACTGACTGAACTCCTGACGTGGCAGTTGTTGGTAAGGACTCCGATTGCTCACTTTCTGAGCTAGAACTGTAATTAGGCAGATCGTGCCCAACAGCTTTCTCATCTCCTGTCTCGACCGGGACAGACGGAGGTTCATTGACGACGTTCTCCTTGATACCTTTCCACATTCTTGCTCTATTTTGCTTTGCTACCTTCTCCAGAGAAGCACCGTAATCCACAGGATCACTTTTTCTCCGTGTCTGGTGTGGGTGCATAAACTGAGCTCAAGCTACGAAGAATAGAACTAGCTTGAAAAACCAGCTCCCCAGCAACGGCGCCAATTTGACGAAGGCGTCGTTTCACACTTCGCGTAAATAAATTTCTCCTCTTGCCCAACAAGGCGTAGCTATGGCAAGTGAGATCGAACCCTAGGGAACCGGCACAGTCTATTCTTCAGGTGGTACTCAATATTGGGATTGTGGTCGAAATGTATCTCACTAACCTGTAACTCAACAAAGAAACTATCAAATAACAAAGATGTTTGGATTGAGTTTGAATCAATGATCCTAATTACTCTTACTCGTTCATCGATGCAATAATATTCAATTACAAGATTTTATCACTTGGTTTTAAACAAAGATTAATTTGAGCCTTATGGTCACGAAGTCACGACTCAAATACACTAAGCCTATATCTATTCAATTTTACAGATCTTGACCAGAAGGCAAGATCTATTCTCTTGATCAACAACGTCACGAAGACACTTCAGCAACGATGTTGCCCAAAAGGTATTAAGAACAGAAGATCCCAAGATAGCCAAGACGTATTAAATACCGACTACTCTCCAACACTTACTACCTTCTTGGGCACGAGAGATTCTCTCGAGTTTAACCCCAAATCCTGTTAGTGACTTAATCTCAATATCTAGATGGTGATCAAGCATATGTCAATTTCAATTAAGTCTAGATTTAATCCTAAGTGTTTCGGGAATAAAAACAAGTAACGAACTCACACAATTAGACCTCACGAGTTTAGAACGAGTAACTAAGATCACATCATCTTTTCCAACCCAAACAAGTAAATTTAGCTAGACATAATCGTAAATGAAATCACAAAATAATTAAAGGAAAACATACTTGAATAAAACTGAAAAAGGTTGTTGTTCAACGTCGTAAGTCAACAACTAAGGTCTTGGCTTCTCGCCAACAACTACGAACTAAATGTAGAAAATAAAAAAAACGAAACTTCAAAGTAAATTTGCCCGTAGGACTTGTTTTCTTCCTCGCACTCTCTCAAAAATAAATTGCAGAACTAAGCTAAAAAAAACCACGTCCTAAGCTAAAAGAAAACGTCTCCGTACAAGATGAAGTCGGCCATATATATAGGCGATGGAAGGGTTAGGTTAGAATTCTTGTAGGACAAGGACTCCTCCCAATTATGGCTCCTCCTTCCTTGTATATATCCGCTGCATATCTCCTTCCTTTCTTGGTAGATATTTTCGCTGATAAGGTTTATCTAGGATAAGGAAAGAAATCTTCGATCCTTATCCTCTTCCTTGGAGAAAAAGAAATCTTTAGGTGCTCTCGACCTACATCTTGCCTTTGTTGTCTGCATCTTGTTCTGCTCCTATGGTGTCCAAGATCCTGACTCCTTCGGGTACTCTCTGTGTTGGCTTAAGTAATATGGGGAGGTGCTTCTTGACTTGTAGATTTGTTGTTATCGTTTTTGCTCGCTACAAGCTTCCAGCCCTTTGCCCATTTGCATCGTATCGCCATCTCAGCATCTCAACAACAGATTTTCCACCGAATTTGCCCAGCATCCCACCTGTTCTTCCCTGCACATCTTCTCTCGACTTTGTGTCCTCCCAGACACACTTTTACTCGATAAAGACACAAAAAGAAAAGACAAAACATAAAAAAAATGAACACATAATTGGGTTCATCACCATGCTCATGGGATTAGTCATTCCTTAAGGAATGGTCATTCTTCTGAAAAAAATGCACCCACCGTGGTATTAGGAATGGAGACAGTAATGACCATTCCATTCCAGCATACCAGCCATCCCCTAAGAAAAATTAAGATATCTATATTATTTACAATAAAATATTTTATTTAATTTTGATTTTATACCTAATTAATAATAGATTTTAATATTTTTGAGAAAGCTATTCTCTAATTAATTCAAAGTGTGTTAATAATAAAAAGGATATTATAGGTTGAATGAAATGTAACATAAAATACACATAATAAAATTCACTTATTAACGGTCATACTTATTTATGTGTAATTTGTCTAGAGTGTCTTAGAATAGGCAAAATAAATTAGATAAAACAAAATTTTAGTATAATTCTAAGCAAACTCTACAATTATATTTTTACAAGGAAAAAAATGAGAAATATTATGTCGCTTAGCAAGTTAATAATCACAATCTACCTTCTATTTTGATAACTTATATTCATATTACTACTCATAATTGTACAAAATAATAATGATATAATTAAAAAAAATCATTATACAATACTACAAAATTACAAGACGAACAACATTGAATAAAATATTAATTGTAAGATATTTATCAAAACAAAAATATTAGTTTGATTTTGAACGATTTAGAGGCAAAGAGGGAATAATTATTTTATTGAATATTTTTTTTATTAGCTAGGATATTTTTATCTAGATCTTAAATTTTCATAAACAAAATATTAGAAAAGTAATGAAAACGAGGAAGAAAATCTTACAACATAATTTCACTAAATTTTGGAGCCAAAATAATATTGGGGTACTATAGTCACAATAACAATATGAACACTTCAAGTATTAATTTTTAAGATGTATTTAATATATAATATGATATGCTATACGTTATACAAAGATCAACGACCCACATTTATTTACATTTCTTACTTTAAATTTTTCTTTTATTTAATCATTCTCATATATATATACATATATTATTTAAATTCATAACTTCTACGCATACCATCTATCCTGTCTTTATAAAAGCAAATTAACAAAGTCAATAAAAATACTTTACCAATCTTCTCTCACAGACTCAGTCTCACGCAGTCCTCCTTTGCCGCCGCCGCTGCTATTCTCCGTCACGGCGACATTGTACGATAAATCTTCCTTCCCAAAATACCCTAAGCCGAATCGATCGAAACAGTTTAGGTGAGAGTACTAATTCGATTAGTCAAACAATGGATGAATCTCGCGTTTCAAAAAAATTTTGTGAAGACTACCCAACTGCAAAATCAGATCGCCCTCCGGACCGACTCAGTGAGTTACCTGACTCTTTAATCCTTGTGATTCTTTCATCGTTGAAAATGAAAGATGTTGTTAGGACAACCATTCTTTCGAAACGATGGAAAGATCTGTGGACCACTGTCCCCTGCCTTGATTTCTGCGGTGAAAATTGGAGCTTTATTAACATTTACTCTTGCGAAATGGAAAGGTGACAAGATTCTCAAAGTCAGCATAGGTTTATAAATAGAGTATTATTTATGTATATCCAACATTTATAATAATAGCCACAGTACTTCCCCATAACCAAGTTATTACGTATAACACATAACCATCAAGACTTTTTGACTTTTCTAATTATATCTATTGTGACATTTTCCAAAAAAATGTCATTTTGTGTGAAAAATGTGGAAGAATTGGACTAGTTAACCAAAATCATATAAAATCATGTATTTACCCTCCTATTTTAGCTATTAAAATGATAGCTACGTATTTCTTTATTACATATTTTGCTAATCGATCATTCGCTTCTAAAATGGTATCAGAGCCCTGGTTTTATTAAGGAATTATATTTTATTTATTATTTTAAGTATTATCCTAACGGAGGAGACATCAAGAAAACATGGATCCGGACAATTGTCCGAGATGTGAAGGTTACAGGAATTATCTCCAAGATTTGGAGATAAAAAGAGAAAGAAACCAGATGACAAGAATCGTCTGGAGAGAATTGTTCGACTCCATAGTCGTACGAGAAAGAAGGCTTGAATACCTTGAGCCTTTGGTTCAAGAAATTGAGGCAAGAAGGAGATATGATTCAGATCTGAGCGATCTCCTGTTCGAGGTGATAAACACCATGAGAAGGAACCATCATAATAATCATATATGATGAATCCAGAAGAATGTCCAAGGTGTGGACATTTCCAGGAACGTCTCCAAATTTTGGAGCAAAGAAGAACCAGATATCAGAGGATTCTGACAGACTGGCGAGATAGGCTGAACCTTTTAATTCAGCGAAACGAGAAGAAAGAATTGATTGATTCCTGCATCCAAGGAATCACCTGTAAAGTTAAGATCTTCTCTACATAGGTGTATACTCCGAGAATGGGAGTTAGAACATGCTATGAGAAGAAGACATTGGAGCCATGTGGGAGTAAATTGGAATTCATATATTACTCCATAGCTACTGATGGAACAAAAGAAGGGTAAAGCGAGTATCATCTACTCTTTTATATCAAGAGATTTCTCCGCATTCCTCCAAAATTTCGGCGGATCTAAGAGAAATACGAAGACAAGACAACATTATGGCGATAGCCTGTATGGTGTACCACGCGATCTATACAAGATTGCTATGAAACAGGATGAAATCTACAACATCCTGAAGGAGATCCAATCACGGATCGAAAGACCGGAGCAACGACCACGTTCTAGTCAAGGAAGAAATCCTTTTGGTAATGAACCCACTTATCCAAAGCCAAAGGAGAAACCAAAGGATCCCAACATGGAGACCTTGAAAAGAATGATTCGTGAAAAGAAGAAATGAGTAATCTTGAACGAATCAAGCTTGACGACCTCCAGGAGTTAGCAGAATCTTTTGCTAACATGACAATGGTGGACTTAAAGATGAACCGTAACGTGGTCCAAAACCCACAAACCGGTGAATCAACTACCACCGTGAGCCATCATTGGAAATCAACAAGATTTTCAAAATGCACTGTGAGCCATTAATGTAGTCCAGATTTTCAGATTGGAGCAAGGTATGATCAACATACCCCAAATGATGCATACATGGCAGCAAGAAGGACAGCAAGAAGGCCGCATCCAAAGCGTGCAAGATACACCCTATGGAAAAGCCGACCCTGGATCCTATCCATCCTTACGGAGTGATGCTCGACCTCGATGAAGTTAATTTCGCAGATCGAGAATCGCTATTGACGAGTGGACGTCGCCCCGAGAATTGCAAGAACAACTCCTCGATTTGAACAAGGAAGGATTCGTAAGAATTCTCGAAATGAGTCTTGCAGGAGTTGTCAAGACAGCATGGGAATTCTTTCCTGTGGACATCAAGAATTCATGTTTTGATAGTGATAACTATACAGAACATGTCCATAATATGGCCGTTCTTTTTAAGAACCATTTTCTGGGAGAAGGATATTTCGAAGGATATGATCTAGAGAAGAGAAAGAAATACTTGATGACATTGTATAATCTAAGACTTGCGGTCTTGGATAAACAATCGCTCAACAAGTTTCTACAGCTCTTTACTCTTTATCAACATCAATCTAAGGTTGATGATAGAGTGGCACTGGAAATCTTCTTTCTGAAATTTCCAAGCCCATGGAAAGAGATGCTGATCCGGGATTACGAACCAGGTGATCCTGAAAACGTCGCAAGAAGAATGTCTTATGTACATCGAAAGCTCTCGGAGTGGTGTCAACAAGCAACAGCTCTGAAGAATTTGAAAAAACTGAGGAGGATTAACAAATTTGCTCCTCTAAACTATGAAGACAATGATCTACCAACGATCATTGGAGGAGAACCACCGAGGCTGAAGAAATACAAGAAAAATAGATTTCAAATTTCATCAGAAAGGTGGAGATCCAAAAAGAAATTCTTGGAAACCAAGAACCAGATGGTCAAGACAGAAGGCCAAACCTTACAAATCAGGCCAAAGAAGTGGACCATCAAGGAATAGGTATCCATTCCGAGGAGATGATAAAACTCAAGGAAGGACACCTGCCAAGAAGACTTTCAGAAGAACTCACACTAGAGTTAATGAAAGTTTCAAAGATTGCAACTGCTGGACGTGCGGTGCAAAGGGGCATATTTCTACAAATTGCCCAGACAACGAGAGAAGAGGTATCAACAAATTTGAATCCACTCCGGATATCGAAGATGCCGTCTACTACCAGGAACTGGTACAAGTATATCAGTTCGAAAATATACCCTCGGATGAGAGTATATATGAACAAGAAGAAGTCTTCACGAGAAGATTCGAATGGTCCGATGGAACTAGATCGGAGTCGATCGATCCGCAGATTGTTCATCGTGAGAAAGAGGACAGACAGGATTTTCCAAATACACAACTCTCTCTCAAAGCCCGATTGACAAGATCATGAAGAAGAGTCCGAATATACAAAAGTATCAAGGCTTTTCGGCAAGTAATATAGATCAAGTTCTAAGGAACTTTAATCTAAGAAAGCAGGAACAACAAATCGTCTATGGAATTTCTAGGCGAGAAATGTCGCTTCCTATAGAGCTTACAGGGAATCAAGTGGAGATGCAGTTGATTCCAGTCAGTGACATCCGGGAAGATTTATCAAAAATGAAGCCCGAAGTCGCTGAAAAGATGAACTGGATTCATATTGGAGCAATCCAGTTGATGTTAAAGTCGGCTCTCTTTACCGGAGTTCATACGCCGATTGATATCGCTATATGCGATAAAAGAGTCAGAAATCTGAAGGATTCCGTATTGGGAACAATAGCGGGAGATCTCTGTGCAGGACAAGTAGTGGGAATTATTTATTCTAAGATTGCTTACAATCTTAATGATACCCATTTCAGCAAAGCCCTGACGCTTTATCAGGACTTTAAACGCAAGGATTTGCTGGAGGAAGGAAACAGGCCTTACTCCATTACTTATCAGGTATCATATGCTCTTTCCAACTCACATCACACTGAGTTATTTCTGGGAAAGAAGTTTATTGAGATACCAGATATCTTCAACAAGGTGACAACAGCTGTTTGTCCCGATAGAGTTGAAATTGCTCGGTTAAGGAATGTGGATATTCAAATCCGAGATAGAGAAGTCATGAGACACGATCAAAGTCTCAGGATAACTTCAGGAAGATTATCCTTCCAAGGAGACAGAATTATGTCTTTACCATATGGAAGGAATCGGAGTCTCATTCGAGAGGCAGCACACCCTCAAACATCTCAGAATAACAAAGTTCCAGTGAATCTGAAATGTCCCGAGGGATGGAGAGAAGTGATAGTAAAATTTGACACTACAAGGTGGGAAACCAACTTCCCTTGTAATGTTCTTTACTATTTGCAGCAGCCGGAGATCAATCATTACAAAGGTACCCTGAAAATTGGGGGACAAGTGATGGAGATCAAGGGTAGAGCTGGAAGAGAAGCAGTTTTGCTTTTGGGACTGGATTTTCTCGAGGATCACAAACCTTGGGGAAATAAAGAGGGCGGAATGGAAATCACGATTAATGGAAGAAAACTATTAATCGAATGACAAGTCCATTCTCCATATACATCTCTATAGGGATGTTATATGAAAAATATAAAGCAGAATATTTTGCTGTTTATATTGATTCAGGTGCAAGAATTTGTACTGCAAAACGAGGAGTCTTCCCAGCAGAGGTAGAAGATGATCTACCCCGAATTACAGGAAGAGATTTCTCAAAGAAGATTTTGCTCCTTGCTAAAGGAGTAAAAGAGACGGAAATTCTGATTGGAGGAGCCAGAGGTACACCTTGGTACAAGGTTAAAACTCCACCAATTTATTTCCATGATACAGGTGCAGACATTCTGTTAGGAAACAATTTCCTACAGATGTTCAAAAGATATATGCAAGATAATGAAAGAAAACAATTGGTGTTCACAACCATTTGCGATCACAAGATCATTGTCCAGAGGCTCAAAGGGGCTTTTAATCGCCAGATACCATTGAGTTTTCGCAGCAAGCGTGGTGATGAAGGAAAACTTCGACACCCAAAGATGAAAGATCAAAGAAGATTCAAATAAGCAAAGGTTAAGCCGTATCGTGGATTGGGATCTTGGAGATGAAGAGATTCATATCCTCAAAGCTTCTTTAATATCCTATCAAGATATTAGGGAAGAGGTGAAGGTATCCCTAGAAGATGTCAAAAGGAAAATCAAAAGGAATTACAGTGAGAATCCTTTGGCATGGTGGGATAAAAACAAGCTCAATGCAACCTTGAAGGTGAAGCCAGAAAAGGAGTATGAGTTTGTAAGATACAGACCAATCCTGATGAACCTCAAAGATCAACAGGATATGAAGGAGATAATCAAGGAACACCTTGATTTAAAACTGATCGAATCAGGGAACTCGCCTTATACAGAAATCCGGATTTCTGGTAAGAAATCATGGTGAGATCAAACGAGGTAAACCTAGACTTGTTATTAATTACAAAGGAATTAATGACATTCTAGAGTTTGATGGATATTTTATCCCAAGTAGGGAACACCTTATTAACTTCATTAGGAATGCTAAGGTTTTCTCTAAGTTTGATTGCAAGTCAGGTTTTTACCAGATTCGCATGGAGGAAGGGAGTAAGAAGTTTACAGCCTTCTCTACTCCACAAGGGTATTATGTTTGGAACGTAATGCCAATGGGGTTAGCTAATGCGCCTCAAATATTTCAGAGAAAGATGGATAATCTATTCAAAGATTATTTTTCTTTTATGTTCATCTATATTGATGATATTTTAATAGCATAAAAAAATATGGAAGAACATATCAAACATCTTGAGATCTTTGTAGATGTTTGCTATAAAGAAGGTTTAATACTGTCTGAAAAGAAGGCAGTCGTTGCAACTCGGAAAATGGAATTTCTGGGTATTGAGATCGATGAAGCAGGAATCATTCTGCAGGACCATATTGTTCAAAAGGTCCAGAATTTTCCTGAAGATCTTAAAGAAAAGAAACAACTTCAGAGTTTTTTGGGAGTTGTTAATTTTGTGGGACCATTTATTAAAGATCTCGCAAAACACAGAAAAGTTTTCAGTTCATTACTGAAAAAGGATGTTTCGTTCATCTGGACAGAAGAACATCGACAAGGGATGCGGGAGTTAAAAGAGGTTTGCAAAAATCTCCCAAAGCTCGCGATACCTCAGGACGAAGATGACTTGGTCCTGTACACAGATGCTAGTGATTATTGGTGGGCAGCAGTCTTAACCAAGATTACTCCTAATGGAGAAGAACCCTGTAGATACTGCAGTGGTTTATTCTCAGATGATGAGGCCGTGAGATGGCACATCAACGAGAAAGGGTTCTTTGCAGTTAGAAAGGCATTTAAAAAATGGCCTTTATTCTTACTTGCAAAGAAATTTACTTTGAAAGTTGATAACACACAAGTTAAAGCTTTCTTAAGAAACAAGATGGAATCTAAGCCTGAAAAGGCTAGATTAATTAGATGGCAAGCTGAATGCCAATATTATATTTTTGATATTGTCATTCTGAAATCTCACGAAAATATTCTTGCAGATTTCTTAACAAGAGATGGAGCAAACTGATGTGAACTCCATTCTACTAGCCCATAGCCATCTCAGAGAAAATCTGGAGATGTTATCCGGCGAGTGGGACGAGTGCATTCTGAATGCTGAACAAGCAGGAACATTGCAAACTCTCGATAAGACGAAAGTCACCGAGAGAATACGAGCTAGCATACGGTCTCAGAGTCAACTCTGGACTGCATGTCAAACACCAATCCTTCGGGTGGCCAAAGATCTTTTGGTAAAAGAAGAGTTTCGAGTACAGGGCTCTAAACCTGTAGCAGAGGATTCAAATACCTCTTGCCCAAGTTCTAAGGTGGTGGTATCTTCGGAACCATTGCCCCAAGAAAAAGATGATATTCAGGGGTCACACTCTGAACTATCATGTCAACCCAGCACCTCTGGGGAAAAAGAGGGAGAGATTAATCTTAGGCCAATGACTGGCATTTCTAAGATTAATACTGATAAGATTGAAGTTTCTTCTTCGTGGCAGGTTTATCAAGCCAATTGAGAGAAGCTCAACACAAGGACTGGTATCAACCCCGAAAAAATAAGGGTTGATGTCTCGGGGAAATATCCTCGGGTGTGGATGATGCCAAATTCCGATCCACACGAAGTCAAGAGATGGTATGAATTCGGAGCACTAGCTTCAGTTTATACCACATCCCCATCATTCACCGAAATCAAGAATCTACCCAAGTGGATTCAAGAAGCGGTGTATGATACCTGGGCTAATAATCCGCAGCTTAGCCGAGGTGACGTTTTGGAGTTGTATTTCATCAGTGCAGCCCCAGAACCAGCAGGGAAAGGAAACCATGAAGCCTTTCACTATATTAGGCTTCGAAGACCAGATGCACGTGCCCTTGAAAAGATCAAAGCGCCTGCAGAGAAAGAGACTACTCTAGTCTCAACATTGCCAGAAGATCTCATTTCCACAAGAAGAGCATGGGGTTTATGGGTCTGTCTCACCGAGATGGACAAAGTCAAGTTCCCGTTCAAATTCTTTCAGAATTCAGTGAACGGATCATTCATGTTAAATACCATGACAGGAAAGTCTACAAGATTCGCAGAGGAAGCTTTCGAAAGAAAGAGAACCTTGCTCTGGAAAAACAAGATTACGACGAGTAAAGACACTCATCGTAAATATTGCAACATGGCTCATTTTGGGAACTGGTCCGAGAGAGTCTGTTCGGATTTCCAGAACCAGAAAGAACCAGAGTTCGGGAAGGGGTTCATGCCTGCAGCGGAAAGGAGAAGGCTCGGTCCCACGAGCATCTCGAGTGAAGGCGTTGCCAAAAGCAAGGACGCCAAGGGCCCCGGGAAAAAGTAGATTCCCGACACGGAGTTGGTAGAGTCATGTGACTCTGAGCTGGAGCACCCACTAAAAAGAAAACGACAAGAAAGGTGGAGGGGAAAGTTTTACCCACTAAAAACCAAATGGGTAAAAGCACAGCAGGAGCATTATCAAACAAAGATAGTGCGGTTTGATTAAAGTAGCACCGAAAGTTGGGCGTCCTTATTCAATAATGGACGACAGCAGTGGTCCTACGCTGAGTCAGAAACAGGCTGGCCACGGAACAAAGGAATCCGAGGCAATAATGAAGGAAGGAGGTTGAGATATGAGACCTCTATATAATCCACAAGTTTGGAGAGCAGAAGGACATCGAAAATCCACCAGAAATCCTCTACACCATCTCCTCTGCTCTCAAATATTTATTCTATAAATACCGACCAAATACTCTACGCCCCGAGTAGGAAACGAACGAGGGCTGTGCTGTGTGCTGCTGAAGGAGTCTGCGTCTGGAAACCATCGGTTGCGATCGTGTGGTTGGACGAGGTCCCTAAAACTTCCGGCGGAAATACCCGGCAGCATTCCGGTCAAAAAGGTATGAAGTTGGTATACGCAGAATTTATTTATACGGAAGTGTGATGGGCCTGATAATGCATGATTTATCTCCATATTGAAGAAATGAATTGATAAATCAGAGTATGTAATGAAGAAATTTAGTAGAAGGGTAAAAGAATTGTGCGTATTGTATGATTATAAGGTTGACTAGGTTATATCAATATTTCCCCTTATTTTATACAATATTTTATACACAAAAAATGGATATAATAATCTTATTGGTGGGTCAGTGGGTACTGCTTATACCCGCTATCAAAAGTGGTCGTAGGAGGTACACACTATCTTGATACTGGATAGAATGAATTTCCTCTCTTATAAATATGTAAATTGTTGTGACATTGAATTGAGAACCAATGTTAGGGCTGACAATTTTCGACACGACATGATAAGCCGACACGAACCGACACGAAATTAATGGGTTTGGATCAAGTCTTATTGGGTTCGGGTTCTTACCGGGTCAACTCGATAATGACCTGAAAATTTCGGGCCGGATTCGGGTTGGGTTCGGGTCGGGTTCGAGTTCGGTTATCCGATAAGGAATTATATTTTTTAATATTATATTTATTTAATTCAAATCAAGCTTTTAAATTTGATGAAATATTTATTTTTCATTCCCAGTCATCAAATAATATTAAAATTTTGAATATTTATTTATTTTTCTCTTATTAAATTTTATTTTAAAATATTTTTTCTTTTATTAAATCTTATTTTAAAATATTTTTTCTCTTATTAAATCATTTAAATTTGGGTTCGGGTCATTATCGTGTCGAGTCAACCCGAATTTTATCGTGTCAATTTCGGGTTCGTGTCGTATTCGGGTTCGGATTGAGCATATCTTTAACAGTTCGGGTTGGGCCTTAACAGATCAGGTCGAAATCAGGTCGATCCGAACCCGACTCGATTGCCACCCCTGAATCAACGTTGACCGCATTGACTTTTTATTTTATTTTATTTTTTTTTTAAGAAAATTTTCAAGAGTTGAGCGAGGGGAGCCGAAGGCCTTAGAGCGAACTAAAAAACATTAATGTTGTCACACTCATTATCTATAAATTAAAATCGGAGCCGAAAGCGTAGAGGAAAAAAAATGAAAAAGTCAACGGTCAGACGTTGACCGGTCAACGCTGACCGGGTCGGGCGGGTCGGGTCAACAGGCTGTATGGGTACAGCCGACTGTACCCAAGTGCAGCTCTTGAATGTATTATATGTCAGAGTTTGTAGGGTATGCAATTTCAGAATTCGCCGAAACCATTTGATGATTTGAATTTACACCCAATAACCCTTTTATTTATTGTGCATTTAAAATTCTTTTTTAATCTGCGATTTTGATATGTGACCTTTTTGCAATTAGCACAAAGAATCCAATCATTTTGGTCCCTGATTTGATTTGTCAATTTCATGCTCATGTTATAACTTGCAACGAACCAGAACTCAAGCCGAACATCTTCTATTGCATCTAAGGATATTGCTGCATTTTGTCAGAAGGTGAAAACGATGCTGATGAAGAAGAGTTAGCAGATTACATTTTGTCTTGTATAATTTTAATGTTTTCCTTGGTGATGATGATCTCATGGTATGTGTGTGATTATCTTTTTGTTGACAGAAGGCAAGTTCGAAGAGCCAATGGCAGAATAGGTCGACCATAACATGTATGAGATTTCCTGTTACATTTTTGCATTAGTGTATATCTTTTTTTTTTTCACTTGTACTAATGTATCCCATATTGAATGACATAAACTAATCCTCCCAACGAAACCAAGTAGTAGAATAAAAATAAAAAAACTAAAACAAAACAAAAGTAACATTTCCGACAATTTCCTCCCATTGACAGCAAACAAGACTCCTACAACGAGGACAAGAAAATACTTTGTTCTATTCTCATTTTAGATTCATCAATACTTTGTGACATTTACGAAAATCTAAAGCGTCATTATAGCTATATTTAATTAAATAAAGACAATATCTGAAACCATATATAGAAAACAATGTAATTAACAATATCAGTCATATGTCTCTTCGGGGACATTCACCGCCCCCTTCCCGCAACTGAAAAATATGAGAAAAAGAAAAACAATAACAGTTCTGTTGTCGCAATAAAACCAGTTACCGGTATAGGTATAACCACAAAGTAGTCTGTGTTCTGTTTTCCAATATGTTATAAATATCAGAACTGAAACTGATGATTCAAGAAGCCTTGCAGAAGAACACATCCTTCAATAACATGAAGAAACTTCTCTTGGTTGGCTTTCCTTGTTGCTCATTCATCAAGCCTTGTGGAAGATGAGGTCCATCCGTAACATGAAGAAACTTTTCTTCCTCGGCTTTTCTTATGCAAAACTCTCGTACCATGTCATGAATGCTGCAACACTTGATTTTCCCATTACTCTTCCTGCTAGTCACAATTACAAGATTTCTCTTGACTAGATCCTCCAAATACTCCTCTGCCTTCTCCTCCAAGCTTTTACTGCATCCACTTTCATGTTTCAAAAAGTCCTCATCTACCCATGATTTAAGGAGTTTTGAAGCATCGATATTTTGATATTCTGGAAAGACTCCCATATACAGAAAATAGGGCCTTAAATGATGAGGCAAATGTTTGTAACTCAAATATAGTATTTCCTGCAATTCGGGAAAAACATTTGGATTTTCAGTTTGGGCAATTTCATACCAAATAGCTCGAGTCTTATCTACTGCACACAGGAGGACTCCTCCAATCAGGACAATAGCAAGGGGTAGTCCTGCACAACCTTGTACAATCTCTTTCCCGACCTTTTCCAAGTCACGAGGGCAATTTCTGTTTTCAAACACCTTTTGCTTAAGCAAGTCCCAACTTCGATATTCATCCATTGAATTCATCCAATGAAGAAAGGTACCAAAGAGACTAGGGTTGGCATGAAAACCCACATTTGCTAACCTTGTGGTTAACATGATTCGACTTCCATTACCATCATTGGGGAATATTTTGTTGAAAGCATCCCAAACCTCTATGCTCCAAACATCATCCATTACAACAAGATACTTCGTACCCATCAGGTTTTCATATATTTTTTTTTGCATTTCAGACTCGTCAATCTTCTCTCCAGACATTTTCTCATCCAACAATTCCATTGAATCTAAAAGGCCTAAGAGAATTTTTCCCAACCTAAGTGGACTATAATCCCGTGAGATTGTGAGCCAAGCACGAACCTCAAAATGCTCCACAATTAATGGATCATAGTAAACAGTTCTAGCAAGAGTGGTCTTACCTATGCCACCCACACCCACTATGGGAATGGCTTGGAGATTGGATGACCGTCCACAAAGCCGCTTCTTTATTTCCATCACATCTTCGTCTAAACCATACACTGCATCATTGCCAGAAGTCGCATGTCTTAATGGTGATAGATCCATCTGTTTGTAGATTGACTCAATCTGCTGCCACATAAAAAGTTCAATGATAACTTATGTTTCATTGTCACTAATGTCTGTCATATGTATTGAATAAAATACAACTGGTATTAAATGACATCATAAATGTGCATGATATTTGACACTAAACAGGCACATAATCATAATGGGCAAGCATGAGGATTGTTACACTCATCGATTTCTAGTTTCGGAAAGAGTTCTATCATGTTAACCGAAGCAAAGTAATAAAGAGAGGCAAAATCAATGAGATTTTCATATCATAGAAGATTATCCGACTGCCAGTTACCAGTATGACAAGCAAAACTGCAAAGGTCTCTTTCAAACTATATATGCTCATCTTCCATTATCATACTATTGACACACGCTGCATGTATTAAATGACATAAAAAATATACATTGATTGATATTGTTGAAAGACAAAAACTTGGATTACAACCAAACTTACGTTAGAGTTAAGGGGTAATTAGAGAGTAATTAAGGAGTAATTAGGAATTATTAATCACAATTAAGATTTATTAATTCCAATTAGGATTTATTAATCTTCAATTAAGGTTTGTTAATCTCAAATAAGGTTTGTTTGTTGTTTTTTACTTGGGGAAAAGAGGAGCGGTAGAGATTGAACCCGAGACCGAGATCTCTCTATTCAAAGACGAACCCTGAAGGGACATCCCAAATAGGTTTTATTAATCCCTAATAAGGATTTATTCCGCAATTAGGGTTAAACCCCAATTAGAATTAATCAAATATTGATTAATTAAAAAATAAAAAAACATGATGCACCGTACACAAGACCAAACTGCCTCTTGTTGAAATCACACTTTCCCTCCATTTCCCTAGCATTTATGAAAAATCAAAGCACTACTAATGCTACATAAAATTATTTCAAAATAGTCCCTTAGTGGTGGAGTCAGTATTCTTGAGGTCAAAAAACTCAGATTCGAATCCCATCAACACCTCTATAAGTCGAGCTTGTCACACCTAATATTTCAAGTGTGGTTTATGCATCAATAAGTTGGTTTTCATTGTTTCAAAAATGGTACTCTATATCTAAATTCAACATTATCAATTTACGTCAATAATGTGTTAGAAGACGGATCTCAAGAAAAAAAATGAGACATAATATAACATTTTTTAGAAATTCGTAACAACAATTACCGTAGGTATGCATAGAAAATCTCATGTTAGAAATTCGTTACAACAATTGGTGGTATTCAAACTTGTGACCTTTTTGTCACAAATTTACCAATCCACCACTAGACCACTCCATTAAGGGCACCGAATATAACTTGACAAAGACAATCTAGTGGGTTTATATAGTTGTACCATAAGTTACTTCTTTGGCTTAAATGCTAGTCCTGTTTATATGTGTGTCAAATAATTTGAAATTATTCGAGGATGGTAAGAGCTCTAACCTCATGGCCAGCACGAACTTGAAGATCATCATTTCCTAAATTCTTTTGATCCTCTTCTATTTTCTTGGCTGATTCCACAAGAGAATTTGAACAATCCTTAATATCAATCAGTTCGAGTGTTGGAATTTCTCCTATACCTTCTGGAATCTCTCTTAGATACCAACAAGAACGAAGCACCAGGTGTTTGAGCGTTGGCAAGGGGTTGCTCTGAGTTATCCATTGCTGGAGATGTGAATCATCAATCAATAAAACTTTCAGCCGGGGAAAATCTTCATCAATTATTTCCCATGTTTCACCATCGCAAGCGTTACCTAGTAGTTTAAGGACTTCAAGATTAGGCAACGAACCCACAATGGCCATATCTTCCCAAGGAAATCCCCCACCTACTAAGGTCAACTTTTTCAAAGTAAAAGGAAAACTAGGATTTTGCCCCCTCCATGAAAAACCCGGATGCCCAATCACTTCCAACTTTTCGAGTTGATGCAGATCTTTGAGATGATGGAGGTGATACTCTTGATTGATTATATAAGTCAGTCCCAATCTCTTGACATTTGGAATCATTTGTAGGATCTTTTCGTTCCAGAAAAAATTTGCTACAAGCAAAATAGTTTGAAGATTTTCTAGATGAAGATTTAATCCTTCCAATGGATGAGGTAGCATATAGGGAGCATGGAAGAAAAGATGCCTTATTTGCGGCAGCCTCCAAATCTCCAATGGCAAAGAGTGAGGTACACCATCATCATACTTCCCCAGTAGCTTACCGAACCGTAGATAAATGATTAATGTTTGAAGATTCACAAGATTAGATACAGTTGATGGAATGCTAAAAGAGCCCATCAAAGCAAGATATCTTAAATGATAAAACTCAAATACTTCGGGAGGGAACTCTTTCAGGTCTATACCTAACGCATCCAATACCCTTAGCAATTTATAGCTTCCAGAATCTCTTGGAAGCATCTGAATTTGGAAGCATAGAATGGTACGGAAAGTTGGACCCCAAATTTTGTCCATATCAGAACGATTAAAACTGATGCGTCGCTCATTCATCAAGCCTTGCGGAAGATCACGTCCATCCAAAACATGAAGAAACTTCTCTTCACGGGCTTTCCTTATGCAAAAGTCTCGTACCATATAATGAAGGCTGCAGCTCTTGATCCTTCCATCGCTCTTCCTACTTGTCACAATAACAAGATTTCTCTTTACAAGATCCTCCAAATACTCCTCCGCCTCCTCTTCCAAGCTTTTACTGCATCCATTTTGATGCATCAAAAATCCTTCAGCTATCCATAATCTGATGAGTCTTGAAGTACGAATATTAACATCCTCTAAAAAGCCTCCAATAAACAGAAAACAAGGCCTTAAATAATGAGGCAAGTAGATGTAACTCAAAGATAGTATCTCCTCTAGTTCCCGACCAACAACAGGATTCACATTTTTAGCAATTTCCTCCCAAGAAGCTCGAGTCTTATTGTGTGGAGACAGGAAACCTGCAACAAGGACAACAGCAAGGGGCAATCCTGCACACCTTCGTGCGATCTCTTTTCCAACATCTTCCAAGTTAGGTGGGCAATAGCCATTGCTGAATACTTTTTGCTTAAGCAAATCCCAACTTTGAGAATCATTCATGAATTTCATCTCATGAAGAGGGCCATCAGAGTCAGGATAAATGGCTACATCCGATTGCCTTGTGGTTAACATGATTCGACTTCCATTATTATCATCGGGAAATATATACCTTACATCATCCAAAACATCTGTTCCCCAAACATCATCAATTACAACCAGATACCTCCTACCCTTCAAATGTTTAAACACTTTCAATGCAATTTCAGATTCATCCATCTCATCTCCAGACATTTGTTCTTCTAACAATTTTAATGAATCGAAAAGAATTTTCCTAAATCTATGAGGACTGTAATCTTGTGATACCACAACCCAAGCACGAAAATCAAAATGATCATTGATTAATTGAGCGTCGTAAACAGTTCGAGCAAGAGTGGTCTTACCAATTCCACCCATACCCACGATGGGGATGAATTGAAGATTGGATGATTGTCCACAAAGCCGCTCCATTATTGCAATAACATCGTCCTGTAAACCAATCACTGCATCGTTGTTTCTAGATGAAAATCTGGATGATGATGACAATGCAGATGAAGGTAGATAAGCAGGTCGCTCTTCCATGACTTCTCCTGCGATTAAACCAATTTCTTCCATTACATTTTCCAGCTGATCTTCCAATTTCACGCGTGAATGATTCATCACTCTGTGACTTGACTGAAGTCGCTGCCACACAAAAACTTCAATGATATCTTCTATTTTATAAGCCACGTCTCTGATCCTGCATTCCCAACGATTCACTTTCTCTGGAAATTCTTTGAAGAACAATAGCAAGAAATCCACATAGTCGTGGATAGATCTAACTTTCTCTTCCGCATCGGAAGAAAAGAGAAATTTAGCTTGATCTGTAAGATGAGTAGTTCGAGAAAGGGAAAGAAGAGCAGCATAAGCCGCCATACGGCGCAAAAGCTTATCTAATGGCCGGTGGATTTCACTTTGTTTGTGTGAGTGTGAGTGTGAGAGAGAGATTTGATTTGGTGAGTAAAGTAGTTAAAAACGAAATGAATAATACATACTCGATTTCAACTCAATTAAATAATAGTGTGGCCCTTTTCTTTGACTTCAATAGTGTGTGGCACTTCAAGAAACGAAATTTGCTTTTGATATATAGTAGGTAGGAATGACAATGGATGGAGTACCCATCTATTAGGCTTTTTCCAAATTCAAATTCATTAAAATTTTTTCAATTCATACCCGTTTCAAATTCAATTAAAAAAATTATTTTAAAATCCGTACCCAATCCAAATCCGTTGGATAATACCTATTAAAAACCCGCTAAAAACCCGAATGTATTAGAATATAAACATCAATATTAAATAGTAGAAATAACAAAATATTAATAAACATAATTTTCACATAAGTATAAATAGAAAATTTCATTAAATTAAATTATATATGGGTTAAAAGAATAATATAAAATCCTAATATTTATACTAATATAAATTATATATAAAATAAATATTTAATTACTAAAATTATTAATTCTTTGTATGCGGGTTAAAAAGAATAATATAAAACCCTAAAATTATTAATATTTATACTAATATCTATAATTATATTATAAATTATATATATAATATTTTGTCATCTTACATATATATAAATGGGTTTGGGTAGCGGGAACCTATAGGTAATTTTCCAAACCCGACCCAAACCCGTCACGGATTTGAATGTTTCAACCCAAACCCGTCCCACAACCATTTAGTAATTCCCAAACCCGTCCCATTAGGGTTTGGTAGAGCCGGGTACCCGTAAAAATATTAGGAAATAAACACACAATCACGAAATCAAAAGACACAAGAATTGTTTACCCAGTTCGATACGATGTGTATCTACGTCTGGGGGCGATGCCAAGCCAGGGATTTTACTATATTTTCATATACCAATTATAATGAGAGAACAGCTATATATATAGCAAACAATTGAGCCCTAATCCTAGTAAAACTAGGAAACCGCGTAGAGCCCAAAATACACTTGTACGGCAACCCATAGTTGGATCGCCGGAATCGTGGTATGATTCACTTCCTTTCAGGCTCCATACTCCAACAATCTCCCACTTGGAGACTGACACTCCCAAGTAAACATATCTTCTTCTTCTGCTCCCTGTATCCGCTTAGCATCGCCTAGCCTTCTCTTTAAGTTCCAAGGCTAATTGAAGCTATACATAGCTCCAATTTCTCTAAGGTCACTACCTTAGTAAACATGTCGGCTGGATTAGCACTTCCAAGTATCCTCTCAAGTTTCAAGATCTTCTTCTCTAATAGGTGTCGAATGTAGTGATACTTCAACTCCACGTGCTTTGTCCTTGAATGAAACGCCGGATCCTTTCTCAAGAATATAGCACTTTGACTATCACTATAGAGAGTGCTATTCTTGTTCTCCTTCCCAAGTTCACCCAAGAAATTCTGCAACCACACCATCTCCTTGCTTGCCTCCGTCACGGCTACATACTCAGCCTCCGTAGTAGACAAAGCAACGACCTTCTGCAATTTAGAAGTCCAAGAAATAGCAGTACCACCATAAGTAAACACATACCCGGTTGTACTTCTTCTCCCATCAAGATCATTGGACGCCAAATCTGCATCAACATAACCTACCAGCTCAACACTCTTGCCATCAAAACATAAGGCCTTCTCCGTGGTACCTCTCAAGTATCGAAGAATCCACTTGACAGCTTTCCAATGTTGCTTGCCCGGATCACCCATGAACCGGCTCACTACTCCCACTGCATGCGCAATATCTGGCCTCGTACACACCATGGCATACATTATGCTGCCAATTGCTGAAGCATAAGGAACTTTCTTCATTTCGGCACGTTCCTCCTTTGTACTCGGCGACTCCTTCTTCGACAGCTTAAAGTGACTACCCAAAGGTACACTCACCGGCTTCGAATCATCCATGTTGAATCTTTCCAGGACCTTCTGAATGTAAGTGGCTTGCGAAAGATACAATTTCCTTGCCGCCTTGTCTCGCTCGATTCTCATGCCCAAAATCTAATTGGTCTCTCCAAGATCTTTCATGGAGAATCGTTCGGACAATTGCTTTTTCAACTTATCCATCTCTTTTGCATCAGCTCCTGCAATCAACATATCATCAACGTATAACAATAGGATAAGATAGCTTTTGTCGAACCTCTTGTAATAGCAACAATGGTCAGCGTGGCATCTCTCATATCCAATTTCCAACATGAAACTGTCAAACTTCTTGTACCACTGCTTTGGAGCTTGCTTCAAGCCATACAAGCTCTTCTTCAACTTGCACACAAGATTTTCCTTTCCCTTCACTACAAATCCCTCAGGCTGTGTCATGTACAAGTCCTCCTCCAAATCACCATGAAGGAACGCCGTCTTTACATCCATCTGATGCAACAACAAGTTTTCTGCAACTACCATACTCAACAACAAACGAATAGTGGTCAGTTTCACAACAGAAGTAAACACATCAGTATAATCAATACCGTATCGTTGCTCAAACCCTTTGACAACCAGCCTAGCCTTGTAGCGCTTACTACCATCAGCTTCAATCTTGATTCGATAGACCCACTTGCAGTGCAATGCCTTCTTGCCTTTTGGGAGCTCCACAAGTTCCCAAGTGCCATTTAGGAGAAGAGATGCTAGCTCATCATCCATAGCACCTCTCCACCTTCGTCTATTACTACCCGTTCCTGCCTCTGCATAGCATTCAGGTTCACCACCGTCAGTAAGTAACAAGTAAAAATTAGAGGGCGAGTACCTATCTGGTGCACGTCGCTCTCCAGCTGGTCTTGACAGCGGATTGTTCGGTGGTGGGGTGCTTGGCTCTTCTTCAAGCACCTCTTCAACATTCTGACTCTGCTTGCTCCCACTCGAGTTTGAGATGTCTAACTCGACCACTTGGGGCTCAGAATTGTCAGAGCTCGATGCCTTCACTCTGTTCTTGTACAAAACCTGTTCATTGAAAACCACATCTCTACTACGAATAATCTTTCGGTTCTGCTCATCCCAGATCCTATAACCGAACTCATCACCTCCATAACCAATGAACGTACACTTAACAGATTTAGCATCCAACTTACTTCTATCAACAGAATTAATATGAGCATAAGCAACACATCCAAAGATGCGCAGGAAATATAGGTTTACCTCTTTTCCCGTCCATTCTTCCTCAGGTATTCGAAACTCCAACGGAACTGATGGACCTCTGTTGATTAGGAATGCAGCTGTGTTGATTGCATCCACCCAAAATGCCTTCGGTAACCCACTTTTCAACCTCATGCATCTTGCCCGCTCATTCAACGCCCTGTTCATGCGTTCTGCAATGCCATTCTGCTGTGGAGTTCCTTTCACGGTCTTCTCCATGCGAATCCCATTCTCAGCACAATAATTCTTGAACTTCATAAGTTCATACTCTCCTCCATTATCGGATCGTAGACACTTCACCTTCAGCCCCGTTTCAGTTTCTACAAGGGCATTCCACTTCCTGAAAGTATCAAACGCATCAGATTTATTCTTAAGAAAATAAACCCATACCTTTCGAGTGGAATCGTAGATGAAGGTCATATAGAACTCCGAGCCTCCTAGGGACTTCACAGGCGCTAGTCCCCATAGATCACTATGGACCAACTCCAACTTCTGCGTCTTCAAGGTTCTACCACCTCTCGAGAAACTCACCCTTTTCTGTTTCCCGAACACGCAATCCTCGCACAAGCCAACTTCAACAGTTTTCAGGCCGGACAGCTTACCCTTCGAACACATCACATTCATCCCTTTCTCGCTCATGTGGCCAAGCCGACAGTGCCACAAATCTGCATTGTTTGCTTCACCTACAAGATCAATGCAATCCTTGAAGTTAGTTGTCATGTACAACGTACCCTCCTTCTTTCCTCGAGCTACTACCATAGCTCCTTTGATTATCTTCCAATTGTTGCAGCCAAACGTCACAGTGTAGCCTTCTACATCAAGCTGCCCAATCGAAAGTAAGTTCCTCTTTAGTCCGGGAATGTGTCTGACTTCATTCAGCTTTAGCACGGATCCATTGGATGTCACTACTCGCACGTCTCCCTTTCCCACGATTTTCAAAGACTCATCATCAGCAAGATGTACCTTTCCAAAATCACCAGAGACATAGTTCTCCACTATACCAACATTACTGTATGAATGGAACGACGCTCCAGAATCCAGCACCCATGACTCCATCGGACTGGTCACACTCAAGACTAACGCCTCACCATCATCTTCAGACGTGATAGCGTTCGCTGTCTTCTTATCTTTCTGATCCTTATTCTTGTTCTTCTTTGGTGGTGCTTCACACTGATTTTTGAAGTGACCGTACTCGTCACAGTTCCAGCACTGGATTGAACTTTTATCCTTCCTGGATTGGCTCTTTCCTCTGGACTTTGATCTTCCCCGATTATGCCTTCCCTTAGATCTGCCCCTAGTTTCCGTATTCAGTGCTGACCCCTAAGTAGAAGATCCTGATTCTTTCCGACGAATTTCTTCGCCAATCATCAGATCCCTTACTTTGTCAAACGTCAGTTTTGCCTCTACGGCGCTAACTGCTGTCACTGTGCCGGCCCAACTTTCTGGCAGTGAAGATAGCAAAATTAGGGCACGAAGTTCGTCATCGAATTTGATCTCAACCGAGTTCAACTGCGCGGTGATCATGTTGAACTCGTTCAGATGTTGTTGCACCGATGTACCCTCTGACATCTTCAGATTGAATAAACGTCTTATCAGATGTACCTTGTTTGCTGTTGATGGCTTCTGATACATCTCCTCCAGGATCTTCAGCATCTCCATCGTCGACTTTCTTTGCCGGTACCGTGTGATAAGCCACGTTCTTGGACAACGACAAACGAATCGCGCTCATCGCCTTTCTGTCCAGCAGCTCCCACTCCTCCGGATCCATCTTCTCCGGTTTGGGTTTGAGGGACTGATACAGATCTTTACCATAGAGATAATCCTCGATCTGCATCTTCCAGAAACCGAAATCAGATCCAACAAACTTCTCGACTGCAATCTTCCCGTCGCTCATCGTGATTGCTCCCACTAAACCCAGAGCTCTTGATACCAGTTGTTAGGAAATAAACACACAATCACGAAATCAAAAGACACAAGAATTGTTTACCCAGTTCGATACGATGTGTATCTACGTCTGGGGGTGATGCCAAGCCAGGGATTTTACTATATTTTCAGATACCAATTACAATGAGAGAACAACTATATATATAGCAAACAATTGAGCCCTAATCCTAGTAAAACTAGGAAACCGCGTAGAGCCCAAAATACACTTGTACGACAACCCATAGTTGGATCGCCGGAATCGTGGTATGATTCACTTCCTTTCAGGCTCCATACTCCAACAAAAAACTCGACCCATTGTCATCCCTAATAGTAGGGTTAAATTGATTAAAATAAATTAATTTAAAATACACAAAATTTGGATCATTTTATATTTTGCCCTTGATTTTTAATTTTTATTTCTAAATAAAAACTGGTTCAAATTTTGTATATTTTGAATTAATTAACACTATATTATATAACATAAAAATCTTATTTTTATTAAATGATATCGACTTGAACTCAATTATCAATTTATCACAACGTTTGATATTTTGTTTTTCTATCACACTTTTTTAATTTTTGGTAAATTAGTATTTAATGTTTGATATTTTTTTTCAAAAATAACATGAGACTGGGACTCATGATATTATTTAAACATTATGTACTAATTTAATGAAACATAAAAAAGCATGACATTATCGGAAAAAAATGTCAAATATTGTGACAATATACATATTTTTCCTAAAGAATATGAAATGTGTACATAGTATAAATAAAAAGGTTAAAGTGCAGATACCCCTACAAGTTAGAGTGAAATTCGCTTACATTCAGCCACACCATCAACGTTCTAGGTCCGGACACTAACAGGGACGGTAACTGCAGTTGGGTAGCTTTTTTTTTCATTTTTTTTCATTTTTTTTTTATTATTTTGCTCCCTCTTTTTCTTCTTCGCCAGTCGTTGTCTCCGACGACAGTGCCGTCATCTGTGATGTTAACAGCAGTTAACATTCCCGTTAGCTTTCGAACCGACTTGTACCAACTTTAGAACACTGAAGGTGTGGCTGTACAAACCCAAACTTTAGGGACCTAAGTGCATTTAGCTCAAACCTGTAGGGGAATCTGCATAAATAAAAATACAGTTTTATTACTTGATAAATAAACAAGCTAAGGCGCAACAACATCCTATATCCACTGCCACGTGACATTTATTAACATCAGTCAAATCTCTCGTGTGTGGAAAAGGAAGTCTCGGTTTTAAATTCCCACTCCTCCACCCCAATCAACTTAAACGAAAAATATCTATGATTTTCAAAGCAAAATCATTCTTACATAATGAGATTCTTACGTGCAAACATTGCACCTGTTACTGTGAAGACATGATAAAATGGCTCATATCTATACCTACTATAAAAGAGCAGATTATTACAAAATTGAGTTTGCCTAATATATCCCTCTTATTATATTTATTTTAAGGGTAATATTGTAATTCTACATTAAATTTATATTCTAATTGAATTTACATATAAACTCTTCACATATATGAATCCTTCTCCTAATGAAACTCGTGATAATGGAAAAATGATCCCTATTGATTAAATAGATTAAAATAAAAATTCTAATGAGGATTAACTTTCTTACTATTTAATATATACTGTCCAATTTAAAATTGAGGTAGATTGAGAAGCCCTATCATGATGCTTGAATTAGAATCTTGCAGACTTCAGTTTAAATTAAATTGAATTTATTATTTTAAATCTCATCAACTTTTTAAGAAAAATCTATCTTTTATATGATATTATTTCCTTTTTACTATTTTATATTTCCTCCGGCCCTCGAAAATAATCCTTTTTTTTTGGGATGTCTCAAATATATAGTCCACTTTCTTAATTATAATTATATTATAATAATATTTTACTAATATACCTTATTCAATATTTATAAAAATTGATGTTTGGAGTAATAAATAAGGAAAAAATTGAATAATTCAATAAAAATAATGTGTTTCATGAAAATTAAATGTATAGAATATTATTTTCACTTGTAGTTCTCATGTGACTCATGCCTCATATTTGGTGATGGAAAATTATAGGATTAAGATTTTGATTTTGATTATAACAACACAGGTATACATATTCTTTTTTCGTTGTATGACTTAATTATATTTATATTTGTCTATTATATTACTCTTTTCCTAATTTCATATAAAATCTAATTATGATTATTTTCGCCTTACCGAAATCAATTATTAGGCCTGTAGCCACGGTTTATGAAGGGAGTATATAAATTAGTAATTGGTAAATTAATTTAATAGCTTTTAAAGCATTTCATGGAAGATGATAAAAATGAATTTACGATTTGTTGTACAAGATGTGATTTTTTGTGTAATTTGATAGCTACAATCTCAACTAAATTAAAGTTGAAATAATACACGACAGTTGATTAGTTACTAACATATATTTTTCATCTAATCATTATAATATAGTGAACTAAATTAAATTTTAATTTGAAATAATCTCGTTTGTATTTAAATATAAAGTAAAATAAAAAATATATATACTCTTTTTAGGATAAATAAAAATATATACTAAATTGAAAAGGGAAATGGAGATTGTGAGAAATTAAAGCATGATACTTGAGATACTTAGTAATTGTTATACCCCTTATAATTATCTATTAAATAAATTATTTAACAATCTAGATTCGAGAACCATCAAAGAGATTGAAAAAATATATTTCAAAATATTATTTTAATTTAATTAATCATTCAAAAAAACATACGTATTTAGCATTTTCTTCTCTAATGTTAATATTTCAATATTTTTAAATATTTTATTGGTTAATTGTAATTGAAAATCTCAAATAAAGATATTAATCAAACTTAATTATAGGAAATTCAAATCGAAGGATAATCTTAAGATTTTTTTAGAGAACTCAAGATTAATTTTCTATGCAAAAATGACAAAAATTCATTGCTAAAATGTGTTGATTCGATGTTAGCAACAAAGGTCTTAACATGTGTTACTTAGATATTTTAAGAGCAATTTTTTCAATATATGCATGATATATATGAAAATAGATGATATATATCATGCGTTTAAAAATAAAAAAGTAGTAATAATTATTCGGTCTGAGTATGAGATTTTTTCTTTGAAATGCTAGCGCAAGATGACTACAAGATAAATTGGATTATTCAATAAGGACAAAATATTCCCTTATTAGATGTTTTACTTAGGAATAGCGTATTGATGGTGTTGTTTGATAACTTAGGAAGAGAAATACAAGTGTTTACTATATATAATTGGAGCAATAGATTACTATCCACAAGACAACTTAATAAGTGAATCCTAAAATGGTCTTTCGGTACCATTGTCAAACAATTATTAAAATTGTATATAAAATAGAATATATATATATAGGGAGAAAAATTATTATATCCCCTTTTAGGATAATGGATTTTCAATATATCCTTTTGTTATAAGGGATTTGCTATAAGTCCTCTGGCCCACCTTTGGTCTTACTTTTTCAACTTTTCTGCCTCTCATCTCATTCACACGTCAAGTCATTTTCTCAATTTCTGAAAAGTGAAAAATCAAGTACATAGTGATTGTGTACTTGTTTTGTCAATTAGCATTGAATCACATAACCTTTTTCTGCTTCCATTATTTATGTTTTGTCAATTAATTCATCTCAGACGCTATATATCACACATACACATGTGAAATTTACACAATGCAAATAGAAGAATGCAGTTTCGAAAGAAAAATATTGTGAATTCAACAAAAAAAGTGACGACGTAATTGACAGAAATAACTTCGAAGAAGGCTGTTTCATTGAAGTTTTCACAGGTTAGTTCAAATTAATTTTTATTAATCGGCACCGGCACGAGAAATTATGGTACCGATCGGTTCAAAACGAAACGATCGGTACCAAGAAAAACACGATCGTGACCATGTTTTGTATGATCGTGACCAATTTTTTTTTGTTTATGAACAATATTATATTTAACATTAGTATTTATTATATAATATTAACAATATTATCGTTTTTGTAGAAAAAGAATAAGGCTACACGTATCAATTCAAAACCATTCACGTTTTTACGAGAAATATTACAGAAGAAGGCATTTTCATACGAATTTTGCATAGGGGAGTTTAAATTAAATTTAAATTGATTATTGGCCGGAGAAAACATGGTCACGACCAGTACAAAAGGATACAATCGGTACCAACAAATCACCTATCGTGACCATTTTTTACGTTGATCGTGACCATTTATTCTTTCTTTATTTACATTATTATGATGAACCGCAGTATATATATGTTTTTTATTACAGTCGTATTGTTATATTATACATATGGAGTGTAAGAGACTTATCATTAAATACGGCGGCATATTGGAGGAGTCGATGTATAATGGTGGAGAAGAACGAAGTTTCTACATTCTGATGAATACAATAAGTTTCTCCCTTATTAAAGAAAATATCAATTTTATAATGATGTGGAAACAGTTAAGTTTGAATTATAAATTATGGTATTTATCGACTTCTCGAAGTGGCAGAATTGCTAAATATTCTGTGAGTAATGATGAACAACTTTATCGTTTATGTGCTGCTGAGTTTGAGCCTACATTGTATGTGGTGCATAATGATGATGTGTACAGACCTTCGTTGGATTTGAATTTATCGTCGCTATATGGCGACGACAATCAATACTCTCAGTACAATCAGTATGACGAGCCGATGTCACATTTTGGTTCATCCAATTGGCTTGGTGAGACTCAATTTGATAGTGATAGTGGCGCAAACATTCCTATACAGCAAGAACCGATGTCGCAATCACGCGAGCAGGGTGAATTTATCGTTGAGTCTGACAAAGATGAGGAAGATTGGATCGAAGAATCCAAGTCCGATGAGGAGGACGAACAATCAGAGTCCGTGAATTTAAGTCTTGGTACTTTTGCGGACTTTGTTACGTGGGTGCACACTCAGGGCGGCGTGAACAAGCTCTTGTCAATGCTGATGCAGATTAGCCGTGCACCTCTTGTTGACGACACAGAATGCGCCACTGGAGCGGAGGACATACAGAATTGGTTAGTTCCAATTATTCCACTTGATGCTACTGCTTCGCTTGTTGTTAGCGATCTCGACATGATGCCAGAAGGTCCGCTGAGCATCAACGACATATTTTACAGCAAAGATGCTGTGAATCTTGCTGTTGGATTGTGGCACATGGAACAACGAGCTGAGTTTCGTACTCCCCGATCAGATTTGGAACGGATTCACTACCAATGCAGACATAGCAACTGTCCTTTTCTTTTGTGTGCTAGGTTCCAGGGCAACTACTGGTATATAAGCAAGTTCACTCCGACACATACCTGCAATCTTAATCTGGACCGTGGTGTTGTTGACATGAAGGTCAGTTCTACGGTGATTGCAGCTCATTTTGAGCACAGAATGCGAAATGAAGGTGAATTCATTAAACCGAGGTCAATTATGGCAACACTGCACCGAGATTTTGGAATCACTGCAAGTTATAGTGTCTGTCTGCGAGCACGGAATAAAGCACTCGAGATAATATTTGGTGGATATAGAGACTCGTTTAAGATACTTCCTAGCTATCTCCACATGTTGAAGAGAGCAAATCCAGGATCGATTATTGACTACAGTGTTTACTGTTGTGATGGTCATTTCGAACATGTTTTTGTAGCGTTGGCATCTTGTATTGAGGTATTTCGGTGGTCTGTTCGACCTGTGATTATTGTGGATGGAACGCATTAAAGGGGAAAAATAATGGCATTTTTTCGTTGCTGTTGCAAAGGACGGGAATGAGAGCGTACTTCCGTTGGCATGGGGGATCGGTCCAATTGAAAATGATATATCATGGATCTGGTTTCTCAATCACGTTAAAGAGGCACATGGTTCTCGTGAGGATTTGGTGATTGTCTCAGACGCGCATTTGAGCATTGCGAATGCAGTTTGGATAGTCTATCCTGGCATAACACACGGCTTATGCTACTATCACATCCTCAAGGGAATGGTTAGTTTTGGAAAACCTATTATGAAGTTATTTCATAAAGCAGCATATGCATACCGGAGATCGGTGTATTAAAAAGCAATGGAGAGTATAAAAGCTGCCAAACCTGAAGCGTACACTAAGCTAATGACAATTGGTCCTGAGAAGTGGGCTCGATCATTGTGTCTTGTCAGGCGATACAGTTCAATGACATCCAATGCTGCTGAATCATTCAATAAACAACTGTTGTGGGCTAGACGCCTACCAATATGCTCATGCTTGGAGGCAGTTAGAATCATCGTCGGAAAATGGTTCGATGAAAGACGACATGAAGCATCATCTACTAATGAATTTTTGACTGAGAAAGCCAATCGAAAGCTCTCTTCAGAGGTTGAGACGGGAAGATCGTACATTGTCGCACCCATCAAAAATGCAATGTTCAAAGTGAACGATGGCAAACACACTCTGACAGTCGATCTGAATCAAAGGACTTGTCCGTGCAGGATGTTTGATATGGACTTGATACCGTGTTCCCATGCTGCTGCTGCAATACAGTAAATTAATGTTTATTTTTTTATTATTTTTTATTTATGTCTATATTAATTTAATAATTATATATTTTTTATTTGACAGGCGAAATGGACAGCATGTATACACCTACGTCGATCATTTTTACACGAGAACTACCCTGTTCGAGACATACTCCAAACATGTGAATCATGTCCCTCCCCATACCGAGTGGTCTGTTCCTCAACATATTGTTGCAGCTGTTGTTTTGCCACCTGCTCCTGTTAGTCAAGCTGGGCGCCCCAAAAACTCTCGTCGTCGATCTGTAATTGAAAATTTGCGTCGATCTGTAATTGAAAATTTGCCTGCAAGATCACGTCCATCCACCGGTGACGAGCCTTCAAGTAGCCGTAAAAGGGCTCCAAAAAAATGCAGTCTATGTCGCGCCATTGACCACACCATTAGGTCATGCCCTTACCCAGCTCATGAGTAATGCATTAATATATTTATGTTTGGTTATTTTTCCATATATATGACTTTTGTGTTTAATAATGTAAATTCGATGTGTTTGATTATTCGACTTTTGTGTTGATAATTCAACATTAAAAAAATGGAGAACTTAAAATGATGCATTTAAAAAAAAATTGGTCATGATTATGTGAAAAGTGGTACCGGTCTTGTTTATTTAACCATGATCGGTACCATTTTTTCATGATCGTGACCAAAGTTGTTTTGTCACGACTGAGCATTTAAAATTCAGTATATTCTTGGGAGAGTTAAAATTTGATATATTTAATGTGTTGGGTAACATCTTTTTTTTTAAGCAAGCTAACTTGCCTATTTGAGTAAATTACGAGAAAATTGAAGTTTAATTAATAACTTGCGAGTAAAACACGGAGAAATATAATAGTAGACGACAACTATTATACTAGAATATTAAACAAGAAATAGTGTCAAAGTTTAAAATCCCAAAACAGAAGCAAAGATAATACATTGTTGAACATCAATTAAAATCGACTCGATGTTGAGTAGCTACGCCAAAAATATCACGGACAATTCTGTGTCTATAAGTAGCCACGTTTCCATTACCCCAGGCAACTGTGGGAGATCCACTGATCAAGCGCTCCACAGTCATAAGCGCAAACGGACCGCAGCTATGGTTGTCCCTCTGGATAAATTGTCTATTGGGCTAGTTCTTTTTAGGCTTGTTCAAAAATACGAGTTTCAATGGTTCTGTCATATGGGGAATTTTATTGCCCTGTGGGCGATAATAGTTCCCAGTATCGAGAACAAGCCAAAATCCCTCCGTAAGCCCTTCCAACTGTTTCGTTCGTTCCTTCTGAACGCCAACCTTGTGGGAGTTTGAGTCGTACACTTCAACCATCCACAGTTGCATACAAACACGAACCACAATGAAATGTCCATCGACGAGGCATGGAATTATGATCTATATTAAAAAAAATCATAAATCAAATTCGGTAATTAATATAAATAAATTCTAAAAAAAATCCAAAGTTAGACTTACATGATCAGCTTGCCGCCAAGATGGAATGTTTTCACGCATGTCAATTTCCACTCTCATGAAAGTAGTGAGCTTGCTGCCAGTATTATCACTCTGTAATTTATTCCATTCGTTATTGAGCCTCATCTGTAATCCGATTAAATAAATCAAATTTAAGCATAAATCAAATTTAATAAAATACATATATAAATATAAATTCAACTAAGGAATGGAATTAGATACTCACAAAGAAATCGGTGTACAAGATGATCGTGCTGACAGAATTGACACTCGACAATACATTGCTTCTTTCCTCCACCCGGTCTCTCAGTAGTCCGATATACATCTCAAAGACCTGCAAAAAATTTGATACTATTATAATAAAAATTTGAGACTATTATTTTGCAAAAAAGTCAAAATATACCGTCACATCCAAATCCGATTCCAAATTCTCAATTCGCCGAAAGTAGGGTGCGTGCATCGAAATATTTCAATGATTTACGCACACATTTCGATTATTACTTAGAAAAGCTTGATAGCGACGCTCGAGGTCATCCTCGTCTTCACGTCAGGCAGGAGAACGCACAACTACGTAGGGAGTTTGCTGTGAAGGTGCAGGATTCCTCGCCCTTTCCCCTCGACGAGGCCTAACGGGTTTATCCTCTTTTTCTGTAGCCGGGGCCTTACCTTTCAACTGCCGCCAATTATCTTGAGCTTCTCTAATTAATCCTTCATTCCATTGTTGGGACATCTGCAAAAATTGCGCGTATAATGCGGGATTGTTCATGACCATACTAAAGTCGAGATTGGGATGATCTCCAATCTCACCAACATCGAAAGTAGGTCTGATCGTACTAATCGGCTCAACAAAGATGACCTGCATCTAAACACATAACACGAAGAATACTAATTAAAAATGATTTCATACACTGTAGAAAGAAACATTGGTCACGATCGCCAAAAACTGGTACTGATCATGATTAAATAATACATCATCGGTACCAAATATCACACGACCGTGACCAATTTTTTTTTCACAAATTCAGAATTTTCTATCGTCCACTATCATACCCGACAATATTTTAAATTCTAATGTATACGAGATTCATTAATAAGAACATGCATAATTTCAAATTCTAATTGAAAAGTACCTCATCCGGTGTAAAATGTTGTCCCGAATCTGGAACGGAATGTCCAGGAGGGGTAAAGTCTGCATATTGATCATTGCCAAATGAGGAGTACTCAGCAGTGGAATGTCGGCGTGGGATATGGCCAGCAGTGTGGTCCTGCGCACCATCTTTCTCTCTTGGACTGTCGTGTGGAGAAGGTTGTGCTGGGGAAGATTGTGGTGGTGGTGTGTGTCGACGGGGTATGGAATGTCGGGAACCCCTACGAAACAAGTCTGTGAAGAAATGTTTGATATCCGGCAACATACATTTTTCCACGTTGAAATGGCATCTCTTTTAACCTTTTCTGCCGTCATACTTGATACTTCCTCCATAAACTGACGATCTCGATGTCGTGTATGCCCTCGAGCACGCTTTCCCTTATCTTGCGGTGGGGCTCGGTCTCTCAAATCATACGTTTTTGGATCACCCGTCGACTCTGATTGATTGGGGGAACTCATTGGCCTCTCAATCCGAGGGTTACGTACAATTGGTATCCCCTCTTTGATCGGACTCACCGGTCTCTCATAACGTACACCGAGAATATTATCTGATAAAAATGATCTCCAGTACTCCGTTCCCTCTTCTTCTTCACCCTCTACTTCAAGTGACTCATGGCATACCACCCCTGAAAGAAATTGATCGTCCAAATCCACCTGTATAGCAGCTACCATTATCCGCCTCAGACAACGAGGAAGGGCATCATCTTCTAATGGTACCGAAACCATGCGACCTAAACCAGGTATAGCCTCGAATGCCCACAACTGCAGTACCCACACAGCCCCGTAGAAATGCCACTTGTTTACCAATCCCGACTGTCCGTCCTTAGATTATTAATATATCTTCAAACCACGGAATGTATAACCGCCCCACGAAAATCTATTCCACGCGTTGAGATCATCCACCAATACCCAAATCCATGGCGCCACCAACTTTCTATCATCCTGTCCCAATCCCATAAAATAAAGTACTAGAACATTGGTCACCTGAATATGGAGTGTGCCGTCAGGATCATTAATATTCCGCTCTTTAAAGCGGGTCAGGAGATCCTTACCAGATATTAGAGTAGATTGACAAAATTGTTGATACACATAAACATTATCCCGTGAGTGCTCGGCGTGTGGATCAAATGTTGCGGGTCCAAATCTCAAACCCGATACTAAGTAATGCTCCTGAGGTCCAAATCTGATATTTTTATCACCAATACGGAACCACGTCTCGTACTCAGGAGCACCAAACACCTCTATTTCTCTAGCCATAATCATATGTAGCGCTTTCCTGGATCCCTTGCCCTCCGGCCATTTCATAAAATGGCCAAAACAACCGGCCATAAATCGTTCAAGCAAGGCTTGACCCCCAACTTCTATCAGTCGTGCCCTAATCTCTTTTAAAACAGAAACCTTGTAGTATATGTTCACTTTCGGACTTAGTTTCATAGCTATTTTTCTTTTCCAAATCCAACGATTCTGCAAATTAATTCACATAAATCACGAATCATAGCCAAAAAATAAACGGTAAAACACTGAAAAGGAACATTTGGTCACGATAGAGGCAAAAATGGTTCCGATCACATTTACATTAAATACGAACGGTACCCTTTATTTATTATCGTGACCATATTTTCTTTTTTCATATCCTATATAATAATTAAATAACCAAATAACGTATATTAAATTTCAAAATCATCAAGATCTATATAATCAAACAAATATATAGATAAAAGGATTGAAAAACCAAAATAGTCGAAACACAAAACTGTTGTATAGTCTAATTAATAAAAAATGAGTTCCTCAATCCCAAACAAATCCAAATATTTTAATTAGTAAAAAATTAGTTCATTAATCCCAAACAATTCCTAATTAAAATATTCTAATTAAAGCATGCATTAATAATATATAAAATATAATAGTCCTACAAATCAAATCTAATATATAAACGTGATTAAACATGTAATTGTGCAATAAAAATCGACATGTTTAAAATTTAAAAATTAGAACATATAGCACGTAATTATCATAATTTAAGCTTAATATTCAACACAAAATCATAAGATAATCATGCTCGAAATACAAAACTTAACATTAAAAAAAATACGGTACCGATTGGTCGAACAAAAAACACATAATCAAAAAAAAAATTGGTCACGGCAAAGAAAAAAATGGTACCGATCAAGTTTTGAAAATGACGACCGGTACCATTTATTCAGCCATCGTAATCAATTTTTTTTTATATTCAATCTAATAATTACAGAAACCAATAACCTGGATTAAATTTCTAAATTATTTAGATCTATATAATCAAACAAATATTACAACATAGCACGTAATTATCATAATTTAAGCATAATATTCAACACAAAATCATAAGATAATCACGCTCTAAATACAAAACTTAATATTAAAAAAATACGGTACCGATTGGTCGAAAAAAGAAACATGTAACCAAAAAAAAAATTGGTCACGGTAGGTAAAAAATGGTACCGATCAAGAATTAGAGATACATGATCGGTACCAATTATTCAGCAATCGTGACCATATTTTCTTTTTGCGATTTAATCTAATAATTAAATAAACCAATAACCTAAATTTCTAAAGTATTTCTACATCATCAAAAATTATAAATAAATATAAAAAAATTGGTACCAATCGAAATTGTTTTAGATTACTAACCTTTTCTAGTGGTTGGTTGGTGTTTCTTCTTGATGAACTTGAGGATGCCATATTTATCCCCATTCTCCAGCATCACGTGATTTCACCGTCGTCCGGTACCAATCGGTACCCTTTAAATTGCAAATTGAGGTTGAGATATGAGAGAAAATTGAGAAGGCCGGTGTGCTATCGGTACCAAAAAATCACCTTGGTGGTTTAAAAAGGTGAATTTGGTGGTGAAAAATTGGAGTTATTATGTGGTGGGTGGTAGGTGGGAGGTGGGGGACCATTTAATGGGTCAAAGACTCACAAAAATCCACCATAAAGTTAAAGTGAGCAGACTGACATCTTTTTGTTGGAATGAATCTCATTATTTTTTGTGAAGATTTCATTAACTTTGGTGTAGAAAATCCATAAAATACACCTTTTGTGGGCCAGAGGACATATAGCACACCCTTATAACAAAAGGATATATTGCAAATCCACTATCCACAAAGGGGATATAAACATACAATCTCTCTCTCTCTCTATATATATATATATATATATATATTTAATTATAGATAGATTTGCTCCTTCTAAGATCTACTCCCTCCGTCCCAATAACAAGGTCTCACTTGCTTTGGGCACGGTTATTAAGAAACAAGAGTAAAAGGAGAAAAATGGAGAAAAAATGGTAGGTCCTACAGCTTTTGAAGAGTTAATTATTTCCATTTTTGGAATGAGACCTTGCTATTGGGACAGACTATAAAGGAAAGTGAGACCTTGTTATTGGGACGGAGGGAGTATTTTTTACATCTACTTGCTAATAATTTGTTGGTTAATAGTTAAAATTAATAATATTACAACTTTTCTCCAAGTACATTAATAAATTTATTATCTTAAACCAGAGTTGTTATACGTGCAACGCACGTAATCTGTTTGCTAGTAATATAACAAACGCTAATATTACAAGAGATTTATGCCACACTTAGGATAGCCTCGTTAATAAAAAAAATATGGGCAACCTCTTGATTGCAATATTACATGGTCATGTATTACAGAACTACTCATAAATAATAACAGTGCAGCTAAAAACAAATACCTCAAAAGAGTTTTTAATGTTATGACCGCTACAATCGAAAGAATCACTTCTTTCTACAAGGATTCAAAAACAACATTTCACAATACCTGTTCAATATAAGTTTCTCCAATAATTCATGAAACAGGACTGTACCCCTCTGATCCGCCCCATGTTGGCAGAATTTCCTTTATTTCCAACTCGTTCCCACCATGTCGGATCCCTTTGCATCTACGGATGATCGCCACGTGTCAAGAAAATTTAGTTGCACAATGATGGAATAGAGGATCTGGCTTGCGTTGCCACATTCAAAGTTCAAACTCTTACCATGGAGCTACTAATATAAGAAAAATGCACCTAAAGATCTTGAGTATGGAAAAAAAAAATTACAAACCTTTAAGCAGATTGTAGCTCTTCAATTGATGGTCACTCTTATTGCTATTCAAACTGATGCAAAAACATTTGCAAGAATTAATCAGGAGAGCCAGCTTCAGAATGGACGCCACGAACTTGAAGGGCATAATTTCCATAACTCTCTTGATCCTCTTTAATTTTCATGGCAGATTCTGTAAGAAACTTTTCATCAATCTCAGCTCAAGTGTTGGAATTTCTCCTATGCTTTCTGGAATCTGCAATAATCTCCAACAAGAAAGAAGAACTAGGCTCTTGAGTCTGGGGAAGTGGCAGCTCTCAGTTACCCATTGCTCGATATCTGATGTATCAATATGCAAAAATTCAAGCTGAGGGAATTCTCCATCAGCTGTTTTCCATGTTTCACCATGGCAAGCGTAATATAGTAGCTTAAGCACTTGTAGATTAGGCAATGAACCAATAATACCCATATCTTCCCAAGGAAATCCACCACCCACCAAGATCAACTTCTTCAGTGTTTTGGGGAAATTGGGACTATGCCCCGGCCAAGAAAAATCGCAATACCCATTTACTTGCAACTTTTCAAGATGAAACAGATACTCGAGATGATGGAGGTGATACTCTTGATTGCTCCTATAAACAAGTCCCAATCTTTTGACATTTGGAATCATTTGCACCATCTTTTCATTCCACACAAGATTTTCAATTGGGGAAAGAGTTTGGAGATATCTAGAGGAAGATTTGATTCATATGGAGAAGGATGATGTAGCACATAAAGATCGTAGAAGACAAGATGTCTTAATTGCGGCATACTCCAAATTTCTAGTGGCAAGTAGAAATGAGATGCACCTTCATAATTTCTCCTATATTTGAAGGATGGACGAATGATCAAAGTTTGAAGATTCACAAGATTAGATATGGCTGATGGAATCTTTAAAGAAGAAATTAAAGCAAGATATCTTAAATGAAACAGCTCAAATACTTGGGAAGGTAGCTCTATGTATATGTCTACAACATCCAATACCCTGAGCAATTTAAAATGTCCTAAAAAGGCTGGCCAACTTGGAAAATTCTTGAGTTGGAAGCCAAGAATGGTACGGATGTTTAGACCCCAAATGCAATCAAAATTGGAACGACTGAGACTGAGGTGACGAGGTCCATTTATCAAGTCTTGTGGACGAACATGAAGAAACCTCTCATCGTGAGCTTTCCTTATGTACAAGTCCCGTACCATATCATGAAGGCTGCACCTCTTGATTTTCCCATTACTCGTCCTGCTAATCACAATGACAAGATTTCTCTTGACGAGATCCTCCAAATACTCCTCTGCCTTTTCCTCCAAGCTTTTACTCCATCCATTTTCATGTTTCACGAAGCCCTCAGCTACCCATAGTTTAACAAGCGTTGAAGCACGTATTTTTGCATCTTCTTGAAAACCTCCAAGAAACAGAAAACATGGCCTTAAATGATGAGGCAAGTGACCGTAACTCAACGATAGCATCTTGTCCGACTCTTGGCCAACAAATGTATTAACAGTTTCGGAAATTTCACTCCAAGATGCTACAGACTGTTTTACTTTAGACAGGAATCCTGCAACTAGGACAACAACAAGGGGTAGTCCTAAACAATTCTGTGCAATCTCTTTCCCAACTTTTTCCAATGTAGGTGGGCAACCGTTGTTTGTGAACACCTTCTGCTTAAGCAAATCCCAACCCTGAGAATCAGTCATGAACTTTATGTGATGAAGAGGGCTACCAGAATCGGGGTAAGCTGCCACATCTAATAGCCTTGTGGTTAACATGATTCGACTACCATTACCATCATCGGGGAATATATTCCTTACATCATCCCAAACTTGAGTGCCCCAAACGTCATCCACTACAACGAGATACCTCCTACCCTTCAAAGTTTTTATATACTTTCAATACAATTTCAGACTCGTCAATTTTCCTGCAGACTGTCACTCGTCCAACAATGTCATTGAATCTAAAAGGCCAAAAAGAATTTTTCTGAACTTATGTGGACTGTAATCTTGTGATGCCACAACCCAAGCACGAACACCAAAAGTTCAATGATTAATTGATCATCGTAAAGAGTTCTAGCAAGAGTGGTCTTACCAATGCCACCCGTGCCCGCTATGGGGATGACTTGGAGCTTGGATGACTGTCCACAAAGCCGCTCCTTTATTGCCATCAGATCGTTGTCTAAACCAATCACTGTGTTGCTGCTACTATGCGCAGCTCCTGATGACGATGACGATGACAATGAAACAGCAGCAGGTGACAGTCTTGATGATGATGAAATAGCAGCAGGTCGATCTTCCATCGTTGCTCCAGCGATGGTACCAATTTTTTCAGTTACATCTTTTAGCAGGTCTTCCAACTCAACGCTTGATGAATTCATCCCTATATAACTTAACTGCATTTTCTGCCACATAAAAAGATCGATAATATCTTCTGATTCATAAGCTACGTCTCTCATTTTGCTCTCCCAACGGTTGGCTTTCTCAGGAAAATCTTCAAGGAATGATAACAAGAAGACAACATACTCATGGATAGATCTAAGTTTTTCTTTCACCCCGATGGAGAAGAGATATGTACCATGATTTCTATCTATATCTGCAGTTTGAGCAAGGGAGAGAAGAGCGGCATAAGCTGCCATACTGGTGTATAAGCTGATCACCAACGTAGGGACTTTGCTATGGTTTAGAGTCTTCAGACAAGCTAGTGAGGGAAAGAGAGAGATTTTGGATCATTGAAGGTTTCGGAGAAGCCCAAGAAAGTAGTGGTGAATTCGATGACAGAAAGAGAGAGAGAGAGAGGGAGAGATTGTGGGTGCATTGAAGATCCTTAATTGGCTTAAAGCTAAAGGAAGTAGTGGATAAGTATAGCAATCAATAAAAATTAGGGAGCGAGAGCGAGATAGAGGCTGGTTTCATTGGAAACACAGAAATGAGTTTGTATATTCTAGAATAACATTTTCTAACATCTAAAGAGAGAGTGAGAGGGGGAGAGAGACTGGTTGCGTTGGCTATATTTGTTTGTACTATTCTAGAATAGCATTTTCTAATATGTAGAGAGAGATAGAGAGACTGTTTGCATTGGAAACACAGAAATGGGCTATGTTTTGTTTGTACTATTCTAGCATAACATTTCCTAGCATTTGAGGTAAAAATGGAAATCAATTAACAGTTGTAATGAGAAGAATTGATTAGTTATCAATTTTTTATGGGGTTTTCCCACTACAATTTTACCCATAGAAGTCTTAATGAGGTTCGGCTCTGAGGTGTAAGTTTATTATACGCAGAGTTTTGATTCTGGAACTCCGGTTTTTTTTTATATGATCCTTCATCCGTTAATTATATTATAATAGACGATTATTATCAGTGCCATATAATTTTGATAATTCATAATATTATAACTTAAAAAAACTGTTATCAAATATATTTTATTTGTAATAAATTAATCATGTTAAATGAAAGGTTATAAGTGCAACGCACGTAATCCCTGTTAGTGTAAGTATAAATAATAAAAATAACAAATTAGACAAGGCCTATTTAAAAATAGACTGTAAAAATAAATATCTGCTCTGTATTGATTCGGTCTGCTAAATCGATATCCACTAATAATGTTCTCTCACCAATGCTTTCGTAGAGATGAAAATCTCCATCATGTCACCCAAGATTAATTTGGAATTTTTTTTTAGCAATTATATTCATTGATAATCACAGCAGAGAAATACACAGACAAAAAGAAAAAACCAAGAACAAGTGTCTCTATTTTGATTTGATTTTTCCCTCCTCAAGTCTGAGTTCATTTTCCTGAAGAAGTGAACCCTTTCAACTCATGAGTTATTAAGCAGCAATTCCAGATTCCTTTTCTTGTCAGCTGTTGGAGGAGACGGCTATCTTTGCCTTTGTTTAAAATGAAAAATGGCAGATCTTCATCATTCCCTGCAAAATCTTAATACCAGGTAACAGCTTTTTCTCTTTAATGCAAAATCATTAGATGACAGTTAACAAGATTAACATAATTTGATGAGCCTCGACACATGGATCTGGTAATCTTCTGGAAAGCCTCCAATGAATAGAAAGCATGGCCTCAAATGTTGAGGCAAGTGTTTGTAACTCAAAGACAATATCTTCTCCAGCTTCTCATCAACAATTGAAGTCATATTTATTGCAATTTCCTCCCATGAAGCTCTAGTCATCTTACATGCAGACAAGATTCCTCCAACAAGAGCTTCTCATCAACAATTCAAGTCATATTTATTGCATTTTCCTCCCATGAAGCTCTAGTCATCTTACATGCAAACAAGATTCCTCCAACAAGAACAACCGCTATAGGCAGTCCTCCACAGCTTTGTGCAATCTCTTTCCCCATGTCTTCCAATTCAGGACAATCTTGGCCAGCCATGAACACCTTCTGCTTAAGTAGATCCCAACTTTGATGCTTATCCATGAATCGCATCCGATGAAGAGGGCTAGAAGAGTCAGCATAAACACCCACATTTGATAGCCTTGTAGTTGACATGATTCGACTTCCATAACCATCATCTGGGAATAGTTTCTTTAAATCATCCCAAACCTTAGTGCTCCAAACGTCATCCATCACAATCAATACGTACCTCCTTCCCTTTAAGCTTTTGTACACTTTTGTACATCCTTCAGCTTCCCGCCTAAATTTTGATGACATCAGCTATCAGTGGCAGTTATTAGCACATTGGAGGTTATGGTGCTTAATGGGTTATAACACATCACGAGTAAGGAAATTTTATTATCTCCAACAAACTTGACCTCGTTTGATTATGTAATTTTTTAGTAGTACTTGAGTGAATTTATAAATTATTTAAATTTTGTGTGTCAATTTAAAAATTACAAGGGCATTTATTTCTCTAAGGAATATACTATTTAAGTCCAATTATTTTGAATTCCTATTTTAAGAGGACATATGTTCCTTAGTTAAAACTGCTTGATAAGTTTCCTTTCCTATCGCATTAATTATAAAGACTGCTGAGTACTGAAGCACGGTAAGATCGAGGCAGAATGTCAAGCGTTTGAACTGCCTCACGCGCGGTTGTAATACACTCGCCGTAAACACGTCAGAACGTGATGAGTGAATCTCTCCCAGCCGTTGATCAGAATATCAACTGTCTCAATCTCAACCGTTGATCCATTATGGCAGTTGATATACATGGAAAAGATACGCAGAATTCTTCCATCTTTATCTCTGCGAATTTCAAATCTTCAAGTCATCTATCTATCCTCTGCAAATTCCTCGCTCGATCAAAATCAACAGATTGCAGAGATGGCACCCAAGAAATCAACCGCAGGGATGAACCAGTTCGAAGTTCTTATGACAAAGTTGTCATTTGAAAGTTGTCTTTCCACTGCTAACCTTCCAGTTTCAGAACTTAAAGAGATGGTAGATCTCGTAATAGACTCCGGTCTCTTACTGTGGGCAACCTCCATGCCCAAGCTTATGCTGAAGAGAGAAGCCGCTCTATTCTATCTCAACATCATTGACGAAGAAGGCTTTTACTCATCTTCATTCGATGTGACTGTCGAAGGCGATGACGGAAAATTTGACTCAGCAACCGTCAACATCAAACTCAACAAGATGCTACGAAAGGTGTTCAACCTGCCCAGAGAAGGAGGATTCATCCCAGACGATTACAGCCGTGAAGAAGTGGATGAATTCCTTAGCTAAGAGATGCTTATCACCCCAGAGCCGTACAGAGCGAGCATGTCAAAGCTCCTTCTCAAGCCAAAGTACAGGCTGCTGCTGGATATCACACAAAAGTGCATTTTAGAGATAGCTGGATCTCAAGGAGAGATAAGTATTCCAAAGCTCAAGCCGATGATTGCCATAATCAAAGGCGCAAACGTCAACTGGTTTGATTTCTTACTCAACAGATTAGTCAAGGAGTCAGAGAAGATCAAGTTTGACTCCACCAGGACGACGTACTCAACCTCAGAGCCCCTGTGTCTGTGCTCCAAGATTTCGTTCTTAATAGAACAAGCTGTGAAAGGATACACAATAAAGTGGACTGAATCAGATCCGTTTCCAGAAACGAAGATTCTCTTCCAAAGAATAAGTCAAATCAATGATCTCCTAAGGAAACAAATGTAGCATAGGCAAAGGCAAGAAGAAGAAATGAAGAAACAGAGGCAAATGTTCCACGAAGAAGAATCGAGAGAAAGAGGAAGACAACATTCAAACCAAATGGAGGTCCAAATTGAGAAGAAAAAGAAAACGGCTGTCATCCCACCATCTGAGGCGAGACCTTTCTCTGAAGAAACTCCAAGTCAAGCAATTGTGATTCTCTCCCCACAGCCAGTATCAGCCTTCAATCAATTCGGATCAAATATCTTGGCTGATATGGGATTGAATGATGATTCGTCATCTAGTTCAGAGGACGAGCTGGACTATTCAAAGAGTCAGACAACTCTTCCCAGCTCACCCCAGCCCTCACCGCCTCATATTTCTCCGCCCAATCAGCATTCTCCTCCACCCAGCTCCCCAGCAAGAGACTCATCTCCTGTAAACGTACAGGGAAATATTCAACTGGCTGAAGCTCCTCACAGCCAGCTGACGACCAAGCTTGACCCTTTTCCTCCATTCAAAGCTCTCTCCCAAAACAGCCTACTCCCAAAGCACATATCTCCACAGAATCAGAGGAAAGTGACTCTACTGCTTCTCCATCACTCAACTCCTCTGGATAAGCCTTCATGAAAGTTATGTACGAGGAGCTACACATCGCAGGGATCAAGAGTGTTCTAACTCAGTATCCCATCTTGGCGCACCTACCAATTGCCCTCGTCAAAGTTGGAGATCTCAAATTCTATCTGGCCACCAAGATGACAACCTGGTACCAGAATGAGCAGCTGATCGAGACATTCTCTTATGAGAAATTGAAAACGGATGAAGCATGCCTCCAGCACACATTTGGCTTTGGAAGTCTGGAAGATGCCTACTTACATCAAAATGATCTCATCAGAGGAATTATCGAAGTATCTCAGCAATACCCCAAGCCGCACCCAGCAGACGTCTGGGAATCAGCAAACAAGCTTCTAACAGCAGCAGGATGGGAGACATCTTCTGGAGATGTCATATCCAAAGAAGTCGCAACTGAGATTACCAAGGACGCTGAACCAGTTAACACAGCTGAGGTAATAGTCTTGGAAGAATCCAAATGTTGAAACAACGAACTGCAGACAAGCAGCCCCCACCAAGTCCAAAGGCTGATGACACTCGCTCACTGGTCGAGTTCGAGGCAAACAAACCCAGTCATGTTGATTCTGCAACTCAAACGGACTCAGCTGTCGAGCTTTCAACCGCCATGAAAGAAGCAATATCTAAAGAGGTTGAAGAAATTCTTTTTCAGGACAGACTGAAGTCTCAAGTGGATGTCATTATGCGATTCACAGCTCTAGACTGTCAAGTTAGAGAGCAACAACGGACAATTGATGAAGTCCACAAATTTGCTCAAGATTTACAAGAAAGCACAAGTCTAGATCTCAAACAATCTCTTGTCTCTCAAAGGATTGATCATTCACACCTTCTAGAGAAGAGAGTTCCTGAGATTGTAACAAGACATCAAGCTCCACTGGTCGACGACATAGCAAATATTTTAAGCCAGCTGGAAGCTCTCAAAAAGTCCACTTTCTCAAACAGCTCTGACATCCGCCAACTCTTCAACTTATACAAAGATCTGGATGCTCAGTTTAGAGCTGGAAACAACAGCACTGCTCAGCTGAACATTGCCACAGCTGACAACTCAGCCAAAATCGCTGATGTTGAAGCCGCTCTCACCAAGCTCAACGCAACAGTCTTTAACCTCTCCGCCTCCCTTGTTGATAATGCCAAAAAGGGGGAAGATAAGGATCAAGCTGGAAAAATAATGGAGAGGGAAGCTGCAGCAAAGGGGGAACCTGTGCAGCCAATTCAATCTGAAAACGATGACTTCGCCAAAGAGCTGGATGAGGAAGAGCCAGAGCCAACTGCAGCAGTCAAAGAGACATGGAGAGAGAAGATGGTTGCTCTTACCAAAGCCTGTGGACATAAGCCAGAAGAATACAAGGACTATCACTGGCTGTGTAATTTCCACAACGAGCAAAGAAGAGAAATGCAAGAGCTGGACAAAATCATCAAGAAGAAAGCCGAATCACTCCTGCCTGCTGAGAAAAAGCAGAGGAAGAAAAGGCTAAGCTATAGGCAAGCTAGGAAGAAACAAGCAGCTTCAAGCATTTCAAAATCCGACAAGAGGAACCCAGATGAAATCAATGAAAACTGGGAACAATGCAAAACAGAATTCATCAAAGAATTCTACTACCTAAATCAATACAAAGGTATGGATCATGAATTTGCATTCAAAGAATACTTGCTCGAACTTCATGAAGAAGATCCAATGATGGCAAGATCATTAGCCCTAGCTGCCAAGAGAAACGACATCCAGCTTAAAGCTCCAAAAGTCAAGCAATTGAAGCCTCCCACTATAGCTGGAGCGAATCTTCCTGACAAGGCCCAGATTATCAAAGAAGTTCATCACTGGGCTGGCGAAAGAGGAATCTCCAAATCTAAAAATCAAGATGAATGGAGAAACTTGGAAGAATTCATATTCAACAGATATGGTCTCAAGACTGACCATCAAATGGACGAACAGAGGAAGCAGAGCTGAAGACCCAGCCATCTGGGAATTTTTGTCTTTTGAATTTTTGTAAAATTATAATATTTTCTTTTATTAATGAAAAATTCGTTTTTGCTCTCAAGCTCACCCTGATGACAATAACTCTTTGTCCAGGCACTGAACTCTGAATTTGATTTACTTGCTGTGTATGTTTAAACTTTTGAAAACCCGTTTTCTTGTTAAGGGAGAAGTAAATTGTTTTTCTCAGTTAGGTTTTGGCATCATCAAAAAGGGGGAAATTATTGGGAAAATTAATAAAATTTTGATTGGATACCAAAACCCAGCTGACCCCAACCGAGTAGATGATCGCACAAGCCTAAGCGTTTGTCAGCTCACCTGTTTGAGCTTATAGAGTTTCTTAGTTTACAGGTGAATCGCTGAAGACAGCAGAAGACACAGCAGAAGACATAGCAGAAGACACAGCTAAGCAGACAGCTTAAGAACTCAGCAGAGCAAGACCAAGCAGAGTCAAAGATCCTGCAGTATCAAGACCCACCAACGGATCGAAACCCAGCTCAGTATCAAAGACCCAGCTCAGTGTAAAAGACCCAGCTTAGTGTCGATGACATAGCTCAGGTCTAAAACACAGCTCAGGTCAGTGACACAGCTCTGGTTGAAGACACAGCTCAGGTTGATGATACGGCACAGGTCTAAGACACAGCTCAGAGTCAAGACACAGCAGAGTCCAAGCCGCTGAAGATACAGCAGAAACGCTTAGCAGTTCGAAGACGAAGACCTTCTTAAAGACAAGATCCCGATGTCAGAAGATCTTATCTGACACAGTCGGATCAGAGAAGAACTAGCCTCTGCAGATGCAGACCTACTTCGTAGGTTAAAGGCCAGAAGTCAACAAGAGTAGGTAAGATTCAAACGGCTCTCTTCCAACGGCTAGTTTGAATCTCCACCTATATATATCTCCTCCAACATTAGAAATAGGAGACTGGTGAAGAGACGACTGAAGAAATAGAAGAAAACAGAAAAATGAACAACGATCTTCAAAGCCAAATCTTTCAAGAACACCCAGCCAGTCAGCTATGTTCTTAGTTGTTCACATATTCAGTCTTAGGCAGAATAGATCAGAATATAAATATCTTAAGCCTAGTTTGAACGAGTTCATCATACTCCTTGTTCTTCATTATAAGAACTCGTTCATAGTTGGAAAAACCCATACCCAAACCCAAACCCAGAAAGGTTAGGTAAAGGTACGCTTGCTCGAAGCGTGTAATTCGAGTGGTTAGGTTCTTCAGTACCCGTAAACTGAAGGTGTAGGCTTGACAGTGCCCGCAAACTGTTGGAACACAGCTCGGGTTAGAGTTGTGAAGTTGCTTGGTACTTGGAAACCAAGTGGTAGTGAATTTACCAGTGAACCTGGTCATGGACGTAGGAGGTGTTACTCCGAACCACGTTAAAAATGCTTTGTTATTTATCGCTTTGTTTTATGCATGTTACTAACCCTCATGAGCATACATTTCATTCAACATAAACTGACTAACCGAAAAGTGAAATAGAGCTTTGCAATATAATTTGAAGCAACAGACGGACTTTCCAATTCCACCAACTTCCGTACACACTCACCCAGCCAGCTGTGTCGATCAAGCTTCCATCCAGCTGGATCGAACACAACCAGCTCTCTGAAAAGAGTTTTAACTTAGAAAAGTTTTTAAACCTTGGTGTATTCACCCCCCCCTCTACACCAAGGTATCCGTCTTGGGACCACCAATAGGCCGTTTGAGACAAGCTCAACATTCTCCTAGATCGGTCATGACCAACCTTAATTCCGAGAATATACGCTGCCTCTCCCAGATCCTTCATTTGAAACTGTTGGGATAACCACTCTTTTATGCCTGACAATACATTCACATTATCACTAATGAGAATTATATCATCTACATAAAGTACAAGAAATACCAAGCTTTCATCGATACACACTCGGTACACACAACTCTCAGTTTCACATTGTTCAAAACCATAAGATTTCACAACGTCATCAAACTGTTTGTTCCATGACCGTGAAGCTTGCCTAAGTTCATAAATGGACGTCTTGATACAAGATGCTCTTCTCATTCCTTTATGAACCATTCCTGTTGTAGCATATAGATGTCTCCATCTTCCTCAAGATATCCATTCAAGAATGAGGTCTTGACATCCATTTGCCACACCTTCAAGTTCATATGAGCAGCCATGGCCATGAGAGCTCGAATTGACTTAAGCATGGCTACTGGCGAAAAAGTTTCATCATTATCGATTCCCTCTTTCTGAGTGTAACCTTTCGCCACTAGTATCGCTTTGAAGGCCGTAACCTTCCCGTCAGCTCCTCTCTTTCTCTTGTATACCCACTTGCAACTTATGGCTGTCTTGCCCGCAGGTAACAAGAATTTCTCGTATACATCCATGGTAGTGATGGAATCAAATTCAGATTCCATACAAATCTGCCAGTTGAGAGCATCTGGATCTACTAATGCCTCAGAATAAGTCCAGGGGTCGGCTTTCACCTTCTCATTGTTCGGTAAATCCGAAGATTCACCATACAATGCATAACGATCGGGTTTATTTATAACCCTCCCACTACGACGAGGCTCTATAGCAGATGTAGTATCAATAGCCTGCGCAACTTCTGATGGTATCTCATCTTGCACACTTGGCTGGATAGGTTGACTTGTCATCATCCCCTCTTCTCTAAGTTCTTCCAGAACTATTTCACTTCTTGGTCTATGATTAGTTACATAGTCCTCTTCCAAGAATCGTGCGTTAGTACTAATAACCACTTTCTGATCCTTAGGACAGTAAAAAAAAACACATTTCGTTCTCCTAGGATATCCTACAAACAGCTTTACTTCAGTTTTAGGTCCCAACTTATCAGCATCTTTGTTTAACACATGTGCTGGACTAGGGATGGCAATTTACTCGCGGATACCCGATACCCGCGGGTACCCAACCCTAATAGGTGCGGGTTTGAGGGGCATTTGATACCCATGGATAGCTTCATGGTTAGAAAATACTATCCATTTAGTTCGCGGGTACGGGTATGGATAGTTACTACCCATACCCGCGAAACCCGTTTACCCGCAAAAAATACCCGCGAAATATCCACGAAATACCCGATTATTACCCGACTATTATTTAATATATGTAATATATATTTGGCCAAATATTATTTAATATAAATATATATATATTTGGCCCAAAAAAGCCCAACCCAAACCATACTCCAAAACCCACTAACATTCTAGCCTTTCACCACCGAGACCAATTTATTCAAAATTCAAAACCATAAAGTCTGAAAGACACACATTCACCTAATTTCTAACCTAATAGCCTATATTGCACCGCAGGCGCCTCTTTCATCAATTTCTCTCTCTCACTCTGTCACTCACCGTCGTCGCCGCAGGGCTTGTTACAGCCTCCGCCGCATCGCCGCCGCGCTACTGTCTCCTCTCCTCTCACCGCATCGCATCACCTCTCTCTCATTCTTTTCTTTTGTGCATCGCATCTCACACCGTCGTCGCCGCAGGGCTTGTTACCGCCCCCGCCGCATCGCCGCCGCGCTGCTGTCTCTTCTCACCAGTGACGTGGAACGACGCCAGCTACTACCTAACGCGATTGTTCTGGTAACGCGAGAGATTTTGATTTCTTTTGATCTTTGGGTCGGTACAATTAAGATGATTCTTGCTTAGTTAGTGTTTTGTTTAATTTGTTATTTTTTAATTATGTGGCTCGATCGATCAGTTCCTTTAATTTTTTTCTTGCAAATTAAAATTATGAGTTGTTTGTTTAGGTACCGGTTTAGGGTTTGTCAGTGGTACCTCGATCGATCTTCTTCCCAAAGTAGTGATTAATTAAATTGTAGTAATTGCTTTGCATGTTTTAATTTCAGTACATGCAATTGAGGATTTCAATATTAATATGGATGATTTCTTTCTCCCAGTAGTCGAGAGTCATGGAGAAGGATTATATTTTTGAGATGAGTCATTTCTTGATCGCGGACGCCAATCAAGAAATTAAGTGATTTCGATCCTGCAATGGTTGAATTTGGAAACCCAACTTTTGATGAGGCCGCCCAATTAACTACTTGTCTCTTCCTATTTCTGTTCGTCGAAGTATAAACACAAGGTTCTTGATTTTGCTATAACTCAAACGGTTTCTTGAAAATCCACGAGCTAATTAACAATCGATCACTACCTAATTAGTAATCCTAAGTTGTTCTTCTACTATGAAATTAGGAAATTAAGTGAAAATATTGTCTATTAGCGTAGTGTGTGCTACTTTTGGATATAACTTAGTATATATGTATATGATATGATTTTCTTGAAAGTTGAAACAATTGGAAAATAAAATAACGTTCTAGCTGCTTCTAACAATATAAATAGAAAGATTACTGTAATAAATGAACTAAAACTTTGGTACTTTAATATGTTTGGGATCGAAGTTGGATAAGAGTCTGCAACTGCAAGTCGGGTTAATTTTATATAATTTATTTCCCTGCTTCTCCTCTTTATATACAGCAGCCCGGAATCCTCCAATGTCCACTCCGAGAAGCAGTAGCAGCGTCCCTAGGCCCTTTACCTCACAAGTTGGGCCTACCTCACAAGCTTTAGCTCCTACTCCAACAAATGAGCCTGAAACTGAAGAAAGTAATGAAGGGGAGAGTGAGCATATAGAAGGTGAAAATGTGGAGGAAATGCCAGAGCCAGAAGAAGATCGTGGAGTAAAGAGGAAGCTGACTTCACCAGTTTGGGAGGATTTCGTAAGAAGGAAAGTGAATGGAGCTTGGAAGGCCAAGTGCCTCCATTGTGGCAAGCTTCTATCAGGTGAAACAAAAAATGGTACGTCTCATTTGTCTAGTCATTTGAAGACTTGCATTTACAAAAAAAGAGACGGTGGGAAAGTGCAGTCTAGTTTGAGGTTTGCAGCTAGTGAGAAGGGACAAGTTTCTGTTGAAAATTATGTCTTTGATCCAGAAATTGCAAGGAAAACACTCTATTCGATGATTATCCTTCATGAGTATCCATTGTCTATTGTTGATCATGTTGGGTTTCGTAACTTTGTTAGTGCACTGCAACCTTTGTTCAAAATGATTACTCGAAACACGATTAGAAAGGATATATTAAATCATTTTGAGGAAGAGAAAAAGAGAGCTCTCAATTACTTGCAAAAGAACAATGGTCGGGTTGCGATTACGACTGATCTTTGGACAGCCGATAATCAAAAACGAGGATACATGGCAATCACTGGTCATTTTGTTGATGGGTCTTGGAAGCTTAGAAGCACTATCTTGAGGTGATATCCTAATTCTTTCTTTCTCAAATTATTTATGAATCTCTGATGCATTATTATGAACTTCCATTGTTTTATTTTGCAGCTTTGTGTATGTGCCGTGCCCGCATACAGCAGAAGTTTTGGCTGAAGCATTGTATAAAAGCCTTCAAAGTTGGGATCTTGATTGCAAGGTATCAACTTTCACTCTTGATAATTGTTCTACAAATGATAAAATGGTTGAGTACAAGGAAAGCAAGATTGGGGCATTTAATCTTTTGTTGGGTGGGGAGGTTCTACACATGCGTTGTTGTGCACATATTCTCAACTTGATTGTGAGGGATGGATTAGGGGTCATAGCAAAGTCTATTGAAAATATTCGTGATAGTTGTGCTTATTGGATTGCTACACCAAAGAGGTATGAGAGATTTGAGAAAACTGCACAACAACAAAAGGTTGAATTGACTAAGACATTATGCCTTGATTGCAAAACTAGATGGAATTCAACCTATGACATGCTTAGTGTTGCTTTGCCATATAAGAAGGTTTTTGATCGTTTGAAACAACTTGACAAGAACTTTGTTTGTTGCCCAAGTATTGAAGATTGAAATTTTGCTTCTTATGTTTGTGAAAGATTAAGTGTGTTTAATGAGGTCACTAAACTATTTTCTGGGACAAAGTATGTGACAGCCAATACTTTTTTTCCAAAAATATGTGAGGTGAAATCAAAAATGAATGCATGGTGTCAAAGTGAGATGGTCGTAATTCAAGAGATGTGTGCTGCCATGATTACTAAATTTGATAAATATTGGAATGAAATTCATGGTTTGATGGCTATTGCTGTTATTCTTGATCCCCGAGACAAGCTTGATCTTTTGGAAGCTTGTTATATTTGTCTGTTTGGTCATGATAATGCTGAGTCGCATGTTAATGAGAGTCAAAAGATCTTTGAATTAGATTGATGGATCAATACCAATCTCAAAGTGAAGAAGGGTGTGTGAGTTTGACCTCTTCATCTGGTGTTGGTGGAAGTTCGAGCAACTCTTCTGAAGTGTTGACAATATTCAAAACACTTACTGGAAGAAAGAAGAGTAATAGTGCTATGAGATCAAAAAATGAGTTAGATCGTTATTTGGAAGCAGAAAATCTGCCTTGTGTTGATGAAAATTTTGATATACTTGGTTGGTGAAAGGTGACTGGGACACATTATCCTACACTTCGCCTCATAGCTCGTGATATCTTTGCTATCCCAATAACCACAGTGGCCTCAGAATCAGCTTTTAGCACTAGCGGGAGGGTTCTAAGTGAACATCGTAGCCGTCTCACACCAAAGCTATTAGAAGCATTAATGTGTTGTCAAGATTGGCTTCGAAACCAACTTGAAGGTAAATTTATAATTACTATTAATCTTATTTTTATGTAATGTTCAATTTCTAATGTAAATAATTGTTTGTTTCATAGGTCAAGGAAAGAATGGAAGTTTTTGGACATGTCTTGAAGACGAAGAAGAAGAGTTGAAGGAAGATTGCTCTATTTCAACCGTTGAGTTGGAATAATGTAACTTTATTATTTTTAAATTTGAACTTTGAATTTTAGTTGATTTATTTGGATATCGGGTATGGATTTGAACTTTGTGGATTTGAATTTTATGTTTTATAGACTTTGTGGATACCATTGGTTAATTTTTTATTTGTATTAAATTATCATTTATTTGATTAAATTCCGATTCGCGGGTTGGTGGATACCCGCAGGTGGCAGGTTGGCGGATACCCGCGGGTGGCGGGTAGATGGATACCCACGGGTGGCGGGTTGGCGGATACCCGACGGGTGACGGGTATCCACGGGTGACGGGTATGGGCAGAGAAAAATACCCGTCACGGGTGGCGGGTCGAATGGCGGGTCGAATGGCGGGTACGGGTTTTCTTGCGGGTACGGGTATGGATATCCACTATCCGTGCCCGCCGTACCCGATTGCCATCCCTATGCTGGACTGCTCCAAATTCGGATGTGGTTAAGACTAGGCTTGCACCCGGACCACAGCTCGAACGGGGTCTTTGCAACCATTTTTTAGGGAACTAAATTGAGTAAATAAGCAGCTATTTCCAAGGCATACCCCCAAAACAAAATTGGTAAAGATGCAAAACTCATCATAGAACGAACCATTTCTAGAAGTGTTCGATTTCGTCTCTCTGACACACCATTCTGTTGGGGTGTTCCCGGTGCAGTCAACTGAGATGTAATCCCAGATTCTGACAAGAATTCTTTAAACTCGTTACTGAGGTATTCGCCACCGCGATCAGACCGCAATAACTTGATACTTTTACCATGTCGTTTCTCTACTTCCGCCTTAAATGTCTTCAACTTGTCAAAACATTCAGACTTGTAGCGCAACAAGTAATCGTCAATGAAAGTCACAAAATACTCTTACCCTCCACGAGCTTGAGTAGACATGGGTCCACACAAGTCAGAATGAACCAATTCTAACACTTCTTTGGCTCTATACCCCTTGGCCTTGAAAGGCCGAGTCGTCATCTTTCCTTCTATACAGGATTCGCAGACTGGGATTGGTTCTAGTTGGAATGACTCCAAGATACCATCGGAAACCAGTCTTTGGATCCTATTTATATTGATGTGACCCAATCTTAAGTGCCAAAGAAGAGTTTGGTTCTCTAGAGAAGAAGTCTTTCTCTTCTTTTGGTTTGAAGTTAAGGAATAAACTGATGAAGAAGAATCATACGAAGCAGTAACAATATAAAGAGAATTAACCAATATGCCGTAACAAATAATCTTGTCGTCTCTCATAAAAGTAGCACGACTATCAAAAACTACTGAATATCCATCCTTCGATAACATTGAAATAGAAATCAAGTTTTTGCGAAAATCTGGCACATATAAAACGTCTTTTAATACTAGAACTGAATTCAGAAAAGATAAATGAACATCTCCAATAGCAGCAACATCCACTCTTGCCGTATTTTCCATGGAGATGGTCAACTCGCCTTTACTCACCTCCCTTTTCAGCAGAAAACCCTGCAAGGATCTACTACCCAAGAATTAGTAGAACTCGAAACTAAACATGTTTCCGTTACTAGAGCAAAGGACGTACATTCCTTCTTCAACAAGGTACAATCAGTCTTCCAATGTCCAGGCCTACTGCACTTAAAGTGTTGGTCCCAAGACGGATACCTTGGTGTAGGGGGGGTGAATACACCAAGGTTTAAAAACTTTTCCAAGTTAAAACTCTTTTCAGAGAGCTGGCTGTGTTCGATCCAGCTGGATGGCAGCTTGATCGACACAGCTGGCTGTGTGTGTGTGCGGAATGTGGTGGATTTGGAAAGTCCGTCTGTTGCTTCAAATTATATTGCAAAGCTCTGTTTCACTTTTCAGTTAGTCAGTTTATGTAGATTGAGATGTATGCTCATGAAGGTTAGTAACATGCATAAAACAAAGCGATAAATAACAAGAGCATCTTTAACGTGGTTCGGAGTAACCCCTCCTACGTCCACGACCAGATTCACTGGTAATTCACTACCACTTGGTTTCCAAGTACCAAGCAACTTCACAACTCTAACCCGAGCTGTGTTCCAACAGTTTGCGGGCACTGTCAAGCCTACACCTTCAGTTTCCGGGTACTGAAGAACCTAACCACTCGAATTACACGCTTCGAGCAAGCGTACCTTTACCTAACCTTTCTGGGTTTGGGTTTGGGTATGGTTTTCCAACTATGAACGAGTTCTTACAATGAAGAACAAGGAGTATGATGAACTCGTTCAAACTAGGCTTAAGATATTTATTCTGATCTATTCTGCCTATGACTGAATATGTGAACAACTAAGAACACAAATTGATCGGTAGGTGTTCTTGAAAGATTTGGCTGAAGATCATTGTTCATTTTTCTCGTTTTCTTCTATTTCTTCGGATCGTCTTGCCATTCGCCATGCCTTCTTCTCTTCAATGGTGAGGAGGTATATATATAGGTGGAGATTCAAACTAGCCATTGGAAGAGAGCCGTTTGAATCTTACCTACTCTTGTTGACTTCTGGCCTTTACCTTCGAAGTAGGTCTGCATCTGCAGAGGCTATTCCTTCTCTGATTTGACTGCGTCAGACAAGATCTTCTGACATCGGGATCTTGTCTTGGAGAAGGTCTTCGTCTTCGAGCTGCCAAGCGTCTCTGCTGTGTCTTCAGCGTCTTGGACTCTGCTGCGTCTCGACTCTGAGCTGTGTCTTAGACCTGTGCTGTATCATCAACCTGAGCTGTGTCTTCAACCTGAGCTGTGTCATTAACCTGAGCTGTGTCTCAGACCTGAGCTGTGTCATCGACACTAAGCTGGGTCTTTTACACTGAGCTGGGTCTTTGACACTAAGCTGGGTTTCCGTCACTGAGCTGGGTCTTGATACTGCAGGATCTTTGACTCTGCTTGGTCTTGCTCTGCTGAGTCTGCACTGCTGAGTTCTATAAGCTGTCTGCTTAGCTGTGTCTTCTGCTGTCTTCAGCGAATCTACCTGTAAACTAAGAAACTCTATAAGCTCAAACAGGTGAGCTGGAAACAACACAAAGTTTGTACATTCATCTACTCGGTTGGGGTCAGCTGGGTTTTGGTATCACTTCAAAACATGTTTATTATTTTCCCAACAATTTCCCCCTTTTTGATGATGCCAAAACCTTTACAAACTTTTACAGAAAAACACAAAACAAAAATCCTAACTAAACTCTTCCTGGCTGCTCCACATGCCTTGACGAGAGTTTGCACTCTTTCTCCAGTTGTCTTTCCAGCTCGCCATTTGCCTCTTTTAGATTCCTTTTCTGTTCAATCCTTTCCCCCTTTTTATTTCCGTTTTTCTGTTCAATCCTTTCCCCCTTTTTGGTTCATCAAAAAGATATTGGGAGGAAGGAGAGTCGAGGTCTGGCAGCGGCGTTCTGGTAATAATTTCTTCCCGTTCTTGGTAACTCCAGTCAGCTTGGAGCTTATACCAATTGATGCACTTTTGGCTCTTCTTTTTCAGCTGATACCAATTGATGGTCTTTCTCAGCTGTATGACTCAGTTTGGAGTGAGTCATCTTGACCTTCTTCCTCTGAGGGAAGGCTCCGTTTGCAAGGTTCCCCCTCAATTGGATAGCCCAATTGTGTTTTATCAGCGGGGTTTGATTCCTCCAGGCTTGATAACTTCATCTTGAGATCTTTGGGGTTTCACCGAGTCGGTCCAAATTCGTGTCTGATTCCTTCTTGATGACACACGATGATCCAGCTGGGTATATCCTGCTGGATGTTCTGCTTGACGATTCTGCTGGACTGAGTTCCCCCTCAATTGGATATTCCAATTATTTTATCAGCTGGGTTTGATTCTCCTGGCTTGATGTGGAACGAGTTGCAGCTGATTATTTGATGGTGAGAGATCGCGAAAGGGACCGTCGTCGGCAGGATTTAAAACGGACGTAACTTTCGCTTCAAGGATCAGAATTTCTATTATAATACCATTCTGGAAGCGGAACGACGATTCGGATTGAACTCATAGCACTCTGCGCGATGACCTAAGTGGTCCCGGGCCCAAAGTTGGTCCTTGAATGGATCATATCCTCTCTGGACCTTGTTGACTGCTTGAAGTCTATTTCCCAGCTGGAGTCTATCAGCTTGACATCCAGCTTGATATTCCGTCTGCTGGAATCTTGAAGTTAAGCTTGGTTGATTTCCAGCTTTATGTCTAGTTGAGATCCTCAGCTGTGTCTTTTTGGTTGACCTTGATGTCTGAGCTGAATGACCTTCTGCCTTTGATTTTGATTCCAGTCAGCTGGATTTATCTGTTGCCTTTTAGCTTTCTGTCCAGCTGGGAGCCGCTGCTTTTCTTGGGCTTTAGATTGCTGAGCAACTTGTATTCTTTGGCAGGGCTGAGCTTTGTAAGCTGGCTTGATGATGTTCGATCTTTTTGGAACATCATTGGCCTTGGTTCCAGCTGTGTTTGAATTGGATGGAGCCAGTCTGTTCTGATTCAACTCTGGCCATCTTCAGCTTCTTGAACATTCTTCTGCTTGAGCTTATTCCTTAGCTCCAAATTCTCAACTGGCTAGATTTCAAGGATTTCTAGCAATCTCTTGAAGTCGCTGAGCACTTTTTCGATGAGGTCTTTTTTTAGCATGCAATCAGCTGTGCCATGTCCAGCTGGGCATTCTACTTGATTTTGCTCTCTTTCCAGCTGTGTAGAGTTCCTCCTTGATTTGATAGTAGGTGGCTTTTTCTTCAGCTGCATCCTACTTCCTTTGATGAGGTCTCCGTTTGTATAGCGAGTAGACAATTGTCCCAAATCCAATTTGATTCATCTGTCGCTTCTCGATTCTTTTCTTGAGACCAATGTACTCAAGAAATGTGATCGTCGAGTTTTTAGTTTTGTATCCAATTTGTCTTTATTTCATACAATTTGGTCCCGCCGCCTAGCTGGGTTTCTTCATTTTCTTCGTCGGTTGATTCAGTAAGATGTTCTAGACATCTTAATCAAGGTGATCATCCTCATCTGAGTCGGAGAAGGAGATTTGATCATCATCCATTTTGTTCATTTCGAACCCTTTATCCTTTCTCCGGGAGGATGACTCAGCTGGGTTTCTCTTTGGATAAAGTTGCTTGTCGTGATGAACCTTCACGATCTTCTTGTACCTTTCCTTGCTGTGATCCAGCCTATTGATATTCCGTACAAGCATGGCAACTTCTTCGTGCAATTCTTCTTTGCTCATATTTCTGCGCTCCTTGTTAGTCCTTCCAAGCTGAGCTGATTGAGCTAATCTTCTTGATTTTGCACTGAGAGCTGTCTCTTTTTCCTTGGGAGTCAGCTCCGTTTCATTCATCCGGCTGGATGATTCTCCGCTTGTGATCCCCAGATCAAATTCGTTGGCTTTCAAGATGGAGAACAATTTTTCCGTCTCCATGCTGCCAAGATCAGTTCTGCTTTGGTGAACCACCTTGTGTGTACACCATTCTGAGGAGAGAGCTGTAAGAACTTTCAAGTTCTTATCTCGAACTGTATATTTTCCAGTTCGGATCGTCTCAATCTTGATGACGAGGTTGAAGAATCTAAGCTCCATTTGCTCGATGGACTCGTAGGGGAGTTGCTTGAAGTTATCGAACTTCTGGCATGCAACTGAGAATTGGTTCTCTTGAATTTTCTCTGAGCCTTCACACAGCTTGGCTAGAGTGTCCCACATCCCCTTAGTTGTCTCGCAGTTGATGATCTTGCTGAGATAAGCGTTCGTCACTGTTGAGGAGATGACGTTGCGAGCGTAGCTATCCAAACCAGCTAGTCTTCTTTCTTCTGGAGAGTACTCATTCCTTGGCTTCACAACTTGCCGGAGTACTGGTTCAGCTCCAGGTGTGGTTTCTGCTTTTCTTTCTGACTTCATGATGATGATGGGTCCGTCTGTGATAACATCCCATATCATGTCGTTTTGCGCGCACAGAAAGCTTTTGAGTCGGAACTTCCAGATCTTATAATCATCGACAGAGAATGTCGGAAGATTCCTGCACAGAGAAGATTCCATGACAGTATGCAATATAATGATTTTAAAAAAATTTTGAAACTTTGAAGGATCTGTTCAGGTGACCACTATCAGCAAAGAAATGTTGACTTGACAGATACAGTGATCTTTTGAACCACTGCTCTGATACCAATTGTTGGTCCCAAGACGGATACCTTGGTGTAGAGGGGGGGTGAATACACCAAGGTTTAAAAACTTTTCCAAGTTAAAACTCTTTTCAGAGAGCTGGCTGTGTTCGATCCAGCTGGATGGCAGCTTGATCGACACAGCTGGCTGTGTGTGTGTGCGGAATGTGGTGGATTTGGAAAGTCCGTCTGTTGCTTCAAATTATATTGCAAAGCTCTGTTTCACTTTTCAGTTAGTCAGTTTATGCAGATTGAAATGTATGCTCATGAAGGTTAGTAACATGCATAAAACAAAGCGATAAATAACAAGAGCATCTTTAACGTGGTTCGGAGTAACCCCTCCTACGTCCACGACCAGATTCACTGGTAATTCACTACCACTTGGTTTCCAAGTACCAAGCAACTTCATAACTCTAACCCGAGCTGTGTTCCAACAGTTTGCGGGCACTGTCAAGCCTACACCTTCAGTTTCCGGGTACTGAAGAACCTAACCACTCGAATTACACGCTTCGAGCAAGCGTACCTTTACCTAACCTTTCTGGGTTTGGGTTTGGGTATGGTTTTCCAACTATGAACGAGTTCTTACAATGAAGAACAAGGAGTATGATGAACTCGTTCAAACTAGGCTTAAGATATTTATTCTGATCTATTCTGCCTATGACTGAATATGTGAACAACTAAGAACACAGCTGACTGGCTGGGTGTTCTTGAAAGATTTGGCTTTGAAGATCGTTGTTCATTTTTCTGTTTTCTTCTATTTCTTCAGTCGTCTCTTCACCAGTCTCCTATTTCTAATGTTGGAGGAGATATATATAGGTAGAGATTCAAACTAGCCGTTGGAAGAGAGCCGTTTGAATCTTACCTACTCTTGTTGACTTCTGGCCTTTACCTACGAAGTAGGTCTGCATCTGCAGAGGCTATTCCTTCTCTGATTTGACTGCGTCAGACAATATCTTCTGACATCGGGATCTTGTCTTGGAGAAGATCTTCGTCTTCGAGCTGCCAAGCGTCTCTGCTGTGTCTTCAGCGTCTTGGACTCTGCTGCGTCTCGACTCTGAGCTGTGTCTTAGACCTGTGCTGTATCATCAACCTGAGCTGTGTCTTCAACCTGAGCTGTGTCATTAACCTGAGCTGTGTCTCAGACCTGAGCTGTGACATCGACACTAAGCTGGGTCTTTTACACTGAGCTGGGTCTTTGACACTAAGCTGGGTTTCCGTCACTGAGCTGGGTCTTGATACTGCATGATCTTTGACTCTGCTTGGTCTTGCTCTGCTGAGTCTGCACTGCTGAGTTCTATAAGCTGTCTGCTTAGCTGTGTCTTCTGCTGTCTTCAGTGAATCTACCTGTAAACTAAGAAACTCTATAAGCTCAAACAGGTGAGCTGGAAACAACACAAAGTTTGTACATACATCTACTCGGTTGGGGTCAGCTGGGTTTTGGTATCACTTCAAAACATGTTTATTATTTTCCCAACATAAAGCATTTTCCAGTTCCTTTCACCTTCGGCTTTTTAACACCTCCAGTAGGAACTATCTTCTTATTCCCACTTTTTTCTTGGTCTTTCTTGCGATTTGGCCCCTTTCACTTTTTCCCATCTTTTGGTGCAAAGCGAGAGCTATTCGCAGTAGCAAGTGCCTATGGACTCTTCCCCATAACTCCCTCGGCTGCAACCAGTTCATTAAGCAACTCGTTCATAGTGAACTTTTTCTTTCTCATCACTGCGTTGAGACGGAAGTTGTCATAAGACTTGGGGAGAGTATGGAGTATCATGTCAACCTTGGCTTCATCGATGATACCTCCACCGAGCTGATCTAGCTCATTGAAATGATTAATCATTCCGAACACATGCTCGCGTACAGATGCGCCTTCCGTCATCTTCGATGCCATGAGTTTCCTCATGAGCTCAAATTGAGCTGATCGATCAGATTCTCCAAAGAGCTCTTGAAGGTTTCTCATAATTGCAGCTGCAGTCTCAAGAGACTGATGTTGCTGCTACAAATTGGAGGTCATAGTGGTCATAATATAAGCTTTCGCCATATTATTGGCCTTATGCCACCTCCTATGAGCTTCCCTCTGCTCCTCGGTAGACCGAGCAGTTGGGGCCGCGAGCGAGAGCGAAAGGAGTACAAAATTGTACTCTTCAGCAGTTAGGACATATACCAGGTTGCGCTTCCATTCCACAAAATTTGGTCAGGTAAGCGGCTTAGCAGTAAGAATATTCAATAACGGAGTAACAGTCATATCTGAAAAATTAAACATGCAAACGCATATAAGTCACTTATTATTGCATAAAATTCGAAAACTTTAATATTGTAAACTTTTGATAAAACAATATTAACATAATTCTCCATTAGCCCAAGTGATTTACATGCAAGACACAATCGTGTGGACTAGCTATATTTCTTAAACCTGGATTGGGCAAGATGATTTGAACATGAACCGCAACACTCGAGAGGTCTAATATGGGCGTAATGATCTGCATGTATATGTTCCCGAAGCACTAGCTCTGAGTCCAATACATTCTGGGCAACCTTGGTAATTAATTGATCACTAATTAACTAGGGAGTCTAGATCACAAATAATTTCAAGGTCAATGCATAGGGTGTCCCTTACATCTGAAAGTATGACTGGTGTGGGTGAGTAGTCCGTGCTCTTGGGCACGAGGAATGGCTGTTTCAGGTCTGCCTCATCCGTAATGCTTCCGTGGGTAAGGTTTCTATTGAAGTGTCTTCGTAGAAGTTTGTCTAGGGTTAGGAGAGAATGCCTGGGGGTCTCAGGGGTGGCTCTTAATAATATGGGCAGATAAGGAATGGGGTGGTGTTGTGCGTGACGCGTGACAATTGGGGGCAACATCATTTCTTTTCTATAACCGATTGATGCATGCATGTAGTGAATAAATTTGCACCAATGACCGAGGGAGTGTTTATGTTCAATGATTCAAGCCTTGTCCAGGTTTACTTTGTTATTTAATTCATCTACTTTGATTAGTTTCAGTTTAGTTTTACTATTATTGTGCCCAAGATAGTGACAGTCCCGACCAACACTTTTGCAATACCGGCGAAGTAAGAAGGAGAGAAGCATACGATCAATTCCCTGTGGATCAACCCTATTCTTACCGCTAGCTATCTAGCCGTGGGCATAGGCTTATAAATTTATTTTGCGCGGTTGAACGACGGCCGCGTCAAAATTGGCGCCGTTGCCGGGGAATTGATTTTCCAGTAACTTTTTCTCTTGAGTGAAGGAGGCGGCTGCGCCTTGTGTATGTCCTGGGTGCCAAACCCAAGATGAGAACTCGGACCTTTACTGTACGATCCAGAGCTAGAAAGAACGGTAATGGCAATAAGGGCAGCCAAGAGACAAGTAGAAAACAGCCTGGCTGACGAAGAAGAAGACAGCAGTAGCCAAGCAGAAAGTGATCAGTTTGAAGAAGAGTACTCTGAGCAAGAAAACGATTACTTTGACCACCATGAGTCAGACGAGAAAGAAATCATGGGTGAACAACAACCATAAGAGCGCACTCTCAGGGCAATGTATTACCCGAAATCTGAGGCCGTCAGGCATAGTATTACCCGAAATCGCTAGAAATTGGGAGTTGAAACACTCTTTGATTCAGATCTTTCCCAAGTTCAGCGATATGTCAGGGAAAGATCCCCAACGTCATCTTCAGGATTTTGAAATGGCTTGTGGGACAGTACGTACAGTTGCGGCCAATAACCCTAAATTTGCGGATTATGTGAGACTACTCACATTTCCATTCTCTCTTCAAGACGGAGCAAGAGAATAGCTGTATACCTTGTCCGAGGGGAGCGTAACTACATGGCAGCAGCTTCAGCAGAGATTTCTTGAAAGATACTTCCCTGCTGCCCGTATACAGAACGGAAGGAAGAGAATCAGTACCATCAAGATGAGGGCAGGGAAATCTCTGTATGATTATAACGAAAGATTCAAGCAGCTGTTGGGCCAAGTGCCCACAACACAGAATCCCAGACCAAGATCTTATCCAATATTTTGTGGCTGGTCTAAGGCCAACGGAGAGGAACTGGATTAACGCAGCATGTGGAGGGTCCGTGCTCAATAAGTTGCCTAGCGAGGCATTTAAGCTTTTCACTGAGATGGTCGAGGAGGCCAGAGATGAAGGGAAAATGCAAAAGTTCAGCACTACGGCCACTACATCTCAGGGAGATGAGAAGTACGATAGGCTGTGCACTCAAATGGAAAAATTCATGAGCACTATGACCGCTGCTATGGGCACGACTTCTGGATCAGTGCCGAAGAAAGCAGTGAAAAAATGCGAAGTATGTTTGGCCACAACACGTGGAACTGACCAATGCCCTACATGGTTTGAAGAAGAAGATGTGAACGTTTTTGGGTAACAGAATGGAAATAATGGGCAGAAGAGGTTTGACCCAAATTCTCAAACTTATAATCCAGGGGTGGAGGTATAATGAAAATTTAAGATATGGGAATAACCACTATCAACCACCACCTCAATTTCAACAGCCACAGCAACAGTATCATGGTCATAATAGAGATCAGCATAAAGGCGATTCATTAAGAGATATTGTTGAAAAGATGGCCGTGGAGAATCTCAAGACACAGCAGGAATTTGAGAAATTCAGAGTAGAAACTAGGGGCGGTATGACCAATATCAACGCCCAACTCTCACATCTTACCCAGGCTGTCGCACGCCTGGAGAAGAAACAAGGAGAACTACCTGTCCAAGTCGAGATTAACTAGGCCCATGTGAACGTTGTGATATTGAGGAGTGGAAAGGCTTTACCCGAGGTAATTCAAGAGGATGAAAGGGATGACACGTCCAAAGAAAGCATTGAAAAAGACACAGTGGAAGAAGAGAAACTTGCCCAAGAAAGAGAGGCTGAAAAGAAAGCAGCAGCTAAGGCCAAGAAAGTCGAGGTGCCCGCTTATGTACCAAGGGCACCATACCCAGGCAGGTTGGCCAAAGAAAAAGAAAATCAAGAGATGAGTCAGATGTTCCACGTATTTAAAAAAGTGGTGATCAATTTGCCACTACTGACTGCATTGCGGTCCATGCCAAGGTGTGCGAAATTTTTGAAGGAGCTTTGCACAATGAAGGTCAAGTACACTGACGACGTAAGGTTCCACGTTGGAGAAAACGTGTCAGCAGTCCTACAGCCAGACATGCCCACCAAGTGTGGAGATCCAGGGATGTTCTACATTCCATGTGCATAGGAACGATGAAAGTAGAGAAAGTTATGCTCGACCTGGGTGCTTCGATCAATGTCATGCCCTTATAGATGTACCAGGACCTGGACATGGGACCATTAAAGCCTACAAGAGTGGTGATTCATCTGGCGGACATGTCTAGTATTTTCCCTGAGGGTATATTGGAGGACGTATTGGTCAAGGTAGAAGACCTGATTTTTCCAGCAGATTTCTATGTGCTGGACATGGGCAAAGCGAGTCGTAAGGCACCAGTCATGCTGCTAGGAAGACCTTTTCTAAAAATAGCTCGTACTCCTATTGATTGTGATACGGGCAAGCTGACATGTGAATTTGCAGGAGAAACGGTGACCTTTGCCATATATAAGGCAATGAAGCATCCCCATGACACTGAGATGGTAAAAAGCATTGACATCATTGAGGAAGCGACGGAAGAGCATTGGGCAGAGATTGGTATGGAGGATCACTTGGATATAGTACTCCAGAAGAGCATCACTGAGGATCATGTCCAAGGAACAAGTACAAGTATCGAGCACGCTGTAAACTATTTAAGGGGAGAAGCTGATCGAACACAAAGGACAGAACCACTCGAAATCCCTACTCTAAAACCGGAAGACAGATTGGTGTAATCCCTTGAGCGTGCACCTAAATTGGAACTCAAGACTCTGCCAGGACATTTGAAATACATGTTTTTGGGCGACAACGAGACACTACCTGTAATCATTAGCGCCGAGTTGACCATGGAGGAAGAAGAGAAGGTGCGGGATATTTTAAACCGCTACAAGGAAGCAATAGGCTGGACTTTGGCCTACATCAAGGGTATAAGTCCAACCATTTGTATGCATCATATCCTATTAGAGGAAGACGCTGAGCCCGTGAGAGAACCTCAACGCAAACTCAACCCGGCAATGAAAGAGGTAGTTATGAAAGAGATACTGAAACTACTGGACTTGGGCATAATCTACCCTGTATCTAATAGTAGATGGGTCGGTCCAGTACATGTTGTGCCCAGAAGTCGGGAATACAAGTGGTAGAGAATGAGCAGAAAGAGTTGGTGGCAATGAGGCTTCAAACAGGATGGAGGGTTTGTATAGACTACCGGAAACTTAATCAGAGAACAAAGAAAGATCACTTCTCGTTACCCTTCATTGAAGAGATGTTGTAAAGGTTGGCGGGCAACAAGTACTTCTGTTTTCTGGACGGGTATTCAGGTTATATGCAGATCTGGGTTGCTGAAGAAGATCAGGGCAAAACAACATTCTCTTGCCTATTTGGCACGTTCGCCTACCGAAGAATGCCTTTCGGGTTATGCAATGCCCCGAGCACATTCCAGCGGTGCATGATGAGTATTTTTTCAGATTTACTTGAAGATTGCATCGAGGTGTTCATGGACGACTTTACCGTCTATGGTAAAGATTTCGACCGTTGTCTTGGGAATCTGGAGAAGGTAATGAAGAGGTGTGTTGAGAAAAGCCTTGTCCTAAACTATGAAAAATGCCATTTCAAGGTCAAGGAGGGCATAGTTCTTGGGCACATTATTTCGGAAAGAGGCATTGAGGTTGATAAGGCCAAGGTTGATATCATCACAAAATTGCCGTACCCCACCTCTGTCAAGCAGTTACGAGGATTCCTTGGGCATGCTGGGTTCTACAGGAGGTTTTGTTGGGAAAATTATAAGGTTTCGTTTTAAACCAAAACCCAACTGATTCTCCAACCGAATAGATGATTGCGTCAACCTAAATAGTGTTTTCCAGCTCGCCTGTTTGAGCTTTAGATTTTCTAGGTTTACAGGTTAAGGAAGCGGAAGACAGCAGTCGACCCAGCTGTGTCTCGGCGGGGAGTCGGCTAGCGGAAGACGACGGTCGACCCAATTGTGTCTACGGCGAGTCGGCCTAGCGAAAGACAGCAGGCGTCAACCTTCAGCTGAGTCCTCCAGTAGAGCATGATCAAGCTGAAGAGAATTCGAGCTGAGTTCAAAACACAGCCGGTCCAGCTGTACAGAACAAAGGGATCTAACTGAAGACATCACTTCAAGTCAGTCCAGCTCTGAATTCAAAAGCCAGCTCCAAAGGCAGAAGATCCCGGCGTCAGAGGAAGTCAACATGCCTCGACCAATGAGGGATTGCCAAATCAGCATCCTAGACTTCAGGACCTAGGATGTGACACAAATGAAGACAGGTGCAGATTCGCCCAACGGCAGATCTTGAATTTAAGAAGAGTAGGTAAGATTCAAACGGCTCCTCCAACGGCTAGTCTTGAATCTCTACCTATATAAACCCGTCTTCAACCTCAGGATCAGATACGAAAAACTCTCTACAAGCTTTCATTCTCTGAAATCATCAATCATTCAAAAGCTCTCAAGCAGTTCTACATAGCTCAAAGAACACTTCATCTTAAAGTGTTTCTAGTTCAGAAACTGCATAGTTTTTCGACTGTTCCCTAGGCCAAACTCTTTGTATATCTTAAGCCTAGATTTCGAACGAGTTCATCATACTCTAAAGTTCTTAATTGTAAGAACTCGTTCACAGTTGGAACCCCAAACCAAACCCCTCTTACCCAGAAAGGTTAGGTCAAGGTTACGCTTGCTTGAAGCGGGAAATTCAAGTGTGTAAGGTTTTTTCAGTACCCGTAAACTGAAAGGTTAGGCTTGACAGTGCCCGCAAACTGTTGGAACACAGCTCGGGTTAGAGTTGTGAAGTTGCTTGGTACTTGGAAACCAAGTGGTAGTGGATTACCAGTGAACCTGGTCGTGGACGTAGGAGGTGTTACTCCGAACCACGTAAAAACTCGCGTGCACTTTACTTTCTCTTTATATTCAGTTTTGTACTAACTCTTTCATAACATTGCATATTTGATCAAAACTGCATACGCAGCTGCTCTCCAAAGACAGCTGTGTCTCTCTGAAAGTTGCACAACTTGACTAAGCTGAAAACATAAAGTTAATCTTTTCAAACTGAGTTTTTCTAAGTAACCGAGCTAAGTTTTCAAACCACCACTTTCCGCACCGCCAGCTGAGTTATTTACCCAGCTGACCCTCCCCAGCTGGATCGATAACTGAGCTCACCAACTCTGTGATTTAACTTGAAAAAGTTTTTAGAAATCTATTTGGTGTATTCACCCCCCCTCTACACCAAATTCATAGCTCAGGGACCATCAGGTTTGTTAAACATTTTGCGAAAATTGCCCAGCCCATGACACGACTGTTACAGAATGATGTTGCTTGGAATTTTGATGAAGATTGTAAGAAGGCATTCCACATCCTAAAGAACAACTTGGTCACAACACCCATCATCCAACCCCCTGATTGGGGTATGCCATTTGAATTAATGTGTGACGCAAGTGGATACGCTGTTGGAGCAGTTCTTGGGCAGAAACGGGGCAAGAAAAGTTACGTCATATACTACGCCTCGAAGACATTGAATGGTGCCCAGTGCAATTACTCGACCACAGAAAATGAGCTGTTAATTGTGGTCTTTGCCTTTGAAAAATTCTGTTCCTACCTGTTAGGGAGCAAAACTACAGTCTATACTGATCATGCCGCACTGAGATATCTCATGGCCAAGAAGGAGACTAAGCCCAGACTGATAAGGTGAATTTTGCTTTTACAAGAATTTGATGTTGAGATCAAGGACAAGTTGGGGGCTCAAAATCAAGTGGCTGACAACTTGAGCAGGATAATTCAGCAGGAGAACGGAATCCCGATCAAGGAGACCTTTCCAGACGAGCACCTTAGTTATGCCTAACAGAGTAACCCGGAGCCTTGGTTCGCAGACTTGGTAAATTATATCGTTACAGGGGCAATACCTGCTGAGTATAGCCCATATCAAATGACCAAACTGAGGGTTGAAAGTCAATTATATATTTGGGACGAACCTTATTTATGGAAGAAGTGTTCAGATCAGCTCATCCGGAGATGTGTTGAGGATGGCAAGCAAAGAAGTATCTTAGAACATTGCCATAACAAGAAATGTGGGGGACACTTTGGGCACCAAAGGACCGCAAGAAAAATTTTGGATTGTGGGTTCTATTGGCCCACCATATTCAAAGATAGCTTCGAATGATGTAAGAGTTGTGAAAAATGTCAGAAGGAATGAAACATTACAAAAATGAATGAAATGCCCATGATGCCTATCTTGCCCGTTGAGATCTTCGATATATGGGGGATAGATTTCATGGGTCCCTTGCCCAGTTCTAAAGGGAATCAATACATCCTTCTTGCAGTGGATTACGTGTCCAAATAGGTCGAAGCTCGGGCAACACAGACCAACGATTCGAAAGTGGTTTCTCACTTCTTGAGAACCAGTATCTTCAATAGATATGGTGCACCCAGAGCTATCATCAGTGATCAAGGGATGCATTTCTGCAACACCATGATGGAGAATCTATGCAAGAAATATGGTGTCCATCACAAGGTGTCCACAGTCTATCATCCTCAGGCTAATGGGCAAGATGAATTGTCCAACAGAATAATCAAGACCATATTGTGAAAGATAGTGGGCCCAACAGGAAAGGACTGGAGTGCACGGCTCGATGATGCATTATGGGCATATCGAACTGCGTATAAAACGTCATTTGAAATGTCACCATACCGGATGGTATTTGGAAAAATTTGTCATCTGCCAGTGGAGCTCGAGCATAAGGCATTCTGGGAAGTAAACAAAGTGAATTATGATTGGGACGAAGCAGGGTTGGCGAGGAAGCTCCAGATTCAGGAATTGGAGGAGATTAGGCTCGAGGCCTACAACAATGCCATCTTGTAAGCAAAGGATGAAAAAAGTCCACGACATGATTATTAAGAAAAATGAGTTCTGCTATGGGCAATTGGTACTGCTGTACCAAACCAGATTCAAGTTCATGTCGGGCAAGCTATCAACCAAATGGGCTGGACCATTCGAAGTTCAAGCTCAGTTTCCCAATGGAGCGGTGGAATTGAAAGATATAAAGACTGGGAAAATTTTTAAGGTTAATGGTCAACGAGTGAAAGCCTATTATGGGCAGGATACTGGAGGTATTGAGGAGTCATCCGCACTCCCAGAGGAAGCGTAATTCGAGAAGGAATCATCATGTCATGCCCAGGACGTTAAATAGGGCGCTGACCAGGAGGCAACCTGGTTCGTTTTTTTATTTTCAGCAATTTCCTTAAATAATTTTCTTTTCTTAAATTATAATGTTAACCCTAGGGTATAGATTGTTGTTCCTTGCGCGTGGAGTTTTGTTTGTGTCATTCTGTAGGAATTGAGGGCATAACGAAGGATGCAGTGTATAAAAGCGATGGGAGATGTGTCTCATGGGCAGGGTGATTGCCAGCTTGGGCATGAAAACTGAAAGAATGACAATTGCCGTCACATCATCTGCGGGTGTGAGAAATCAGCCCTAAAAAGCCGCTTAACCTACCTATTACTCACATCACCCACTCTCCCACACACTCTAACCACAACCTTCCACCTTCTCTCTCTCTCTCTCTCGCTCTTTCATCGACAAAACTACCGCCACACTCACCATGGTTTCCACTCGCCCCCAAAATAAACTCAGAAAAGTCCCAACCGGAACCAAGATTGATCTCACCTCCGACAAAAATTCACCACCCAAGCCACCCATTAAAAAACGTACTGCCATGGAGAACATCCCCGAAATACCTACCACTACCAAGTCTGTTGTGCCGGACAGTCCCTCTTCCATCGACATTAACCAAATTGCCATGGAAATTGAGAACCCCTCGCTCTTCGAGGAGCAACCGCAAGCAATGTAGGGTGAAGGCGATGAACAGTAACCCAAGGCAGTAGCAGCACAGAGGGAGGCCGCAGCGCTGACCAAGAGAAAGAGCGCCGCCGACGCAGGGTCGTCGAAGAGGGCGAAGACCGTGGCGTCTGACGTCGGGTCTATGCTACCGGCAGAATCTTCGTCCGCGGAGAAGGAAACCCCTGCTGATTCCACAGCCAAGATACAGTCGGCGGTGAACGAAGAAGATGAGGAGAACGATGAGGAGGAGCAACCTCTCATCACAAGGCGCAAGAAACCCATCGATGCAAGGCCATTATTTGTTAGCCACTCAAATATCCCAAATACTACTATCCACTTGAAAATTTATCTCTTGTTATCCAATTTGAGCTTTTATTGCCTTTATTTCTTAGCCGGATGATAGGGGATGATGGAGTGTATGGGTACCTAAAGTTTGTGCTTAGTTGAATATTTTATGGGGTTGATGGTAATTAAAAGAGGGCTCGTTATTGTTGATGATTAGAAATTCTCATAAGCTCATTGAAAATAAAAGAGAAAAAAGTGAAAAGTTGAAAAATTATAACCAATTGAGATTGTTTGCTTAGTCAATAGTTCGCTTTGAAAAAGAGTAAAAACATGAGAGCATAAGAGAATGAATTGGATGCACTTTATTAAAACTTTTGTGCATGTTTGAGCCTTAAGGATTGGTGAATGGTTGAGAAGGAAGATGGATTTATTCCATACTCGATTTGAAGCAGAAATAAGGTGGGTGATTAGTTGTTTGATTATTAAGTCACTTGGCCAAATTTCCCTACCTTAACCAATGTCCCTACATTATAACCTTGATAAAAGACCTATTTGATCCTTGTTCTTGCACATTTTTAAGCGATGGAGAAATTAGACGATATGCAAGCTTATGGTAAGATATTTGTTTTGTATTGATTTCTTGAGCGTTATCTGCTAAAACAGTTGAGTGTTGAGTGATACACTTTCTTCTGAGATTCAATTGTTTGGAATGTTGAGATTGATTTTTGCTATTTGTTTGTGTTAATTGGTGATAGTTGTGCTTAATGTCGGATTAACATATTTTTGAAATTTGAGGCATTGATGATCTTAGTCACGCCTCATTCGTGTTTCTTGTTCTTTGTTCTACTCATTATTCGAGGACGAACAATGATTTAAGTTTGGGGGAGTTTGATAAACACTCATTTTGCATGGTTTTCACTTGTTCTTTTATGCATGTTTTGATAAGATTATGCGCTTATGTGACGTCTTTTGGTTTGTTTTCTTAATTATTCTGTGATGTCACGTTTGGGTATAGTTTTATGTGTATTGTGTAGATTTGAGTATTTTGGAGTAGCTCATAATCAAAGGAATAACTCAAGATCCAAGGGCAAGGTGATTGGGCAAAAGAATCGTACACAAGAAGCAAAAGATGGGACGAGCCATGAAAACTAAATTACATATTTTGCAAATTGAGCAATGTAGGAATGAAGTTCAGCTCGTTGGAAGTTCGTAGGCTAAAACGGATCAAAATTCGGAGTTATAAAAAAGGAGAACGGGCCGAAACAAGTTTGCTGCGCAAAAGAGACGAAACTGGCGACCTGGATGTCCCGGTCGCCGTTTCTGCAAAATTTACCTTACAAAACCGGCGACCGGGACAACGACCGTTGGCCGGTTCGCCGGTTTCAACTGGAATGACCCAAACTTGACAAAATCGGCGACCGATCCAGCGATCCACAGCCCGGGTCGCCGATTTTGTTCGGTACATGGCCCAATGTGCAATTTTGTTACCTTTTTTGTCTAGATTTTGGCTCCCATCTATAATAGGTCTTCATAGATTAGTTTTGGGGACTTTTTACATCTTTGAATTATATTTTTGCTCTTTAGATTTCTTTTCAAGTTCTTAGTTAGCTATTTACTTTTTCTTGGAGAAGATTCGAGATTGAAGATTGAAGATATTCAAGACGAGATCAAGGATCTGAACCTCGGTTTTTCTAATTAGTATCTTTTAATTATGTTTTTCTTTTATTTCTTTGCTAAAACCCTAGTTATGAGTAGCTAATTTTTTCGTTGATCCTAGGGTTTGTAAGACTCAATTGAGATGATGTTTTTGATTTATTGATTCCAATTTTCCTATCAATTTATGGTTTGTGATTCTTGGTGCTTTATTCATGTTTAGATAGGTGGCCACTATTTATGCATGCTAGTTGTTCGGTTAAATTCTTAGCATGTTAGTTGATCAATGGAACTCAAGAATGCATGATATGAATGATTATGAGACCTATCGGAGATTAATTCGTTCATATGAGGTTATAGATCTTTTGTGCTTTTTTGGAGTTAGTAAATTATCTTGAGACCTAGCGGAGATATATACTTTGCTAATCTACTTTTGCTTGACTTGTCGAGAGAGAGCTTGTGAATATTTTTGTGATTCCTTCACCTGAATTGAATTAAAATTGGTAATTGGGTTAATAAGTTAATTTCGTTGTTGATTTTTAGTCGAAGCATTCCCTAGGATCAGTCTTTTATCCTTGATATTTTATAAATTTATTTCTTTATCATTTGTTTTCTTTTAATTAATTAATTTCTTTTTAAGTTGAAAATAAATTCCCAAATCAAAATAATCAAGAGCTTGAATAGTAAAGTTTCTAAATTTTATTTTCCACTGTGTTTTCGATTTAGAGTCCTTGTGGATACGATACTCGATTTACTAACTGTCTACAATTGCACCATTTAGTTGCGGTATATATTGCTAAGATTTTAGTGATCAGTTTTATTGCATGCTTATCACGAAAAACACGGAATTTTCTAAACATGTTGTTCTAGAACTCACATAATAAATCATGCTCGCTTGAATTCTAAAACATGCTTAGAAACGCGATAAGACCTAGCATGCATTTCTCTAAACGCAAATATTTGCAAATTAATCAAATATTTCATGCTTTTGAACACCTCAGCGGTGATTAAAATCACGACATGCAAACATGCTTATTTTACGACAAATTAAATTTGCCGTCTTATCGTGGGTACTTTGGAACCTGTCCGTCCCTACCTATTTTATTACATTGAATAAAATAAACAAAAAATAAATGAAATCCTAACTATTACATAATAGTCTTGGTCTTGGTCTTGGGTCTACAAGCCTTTAAATCTGGCCCAAAAAGAATTAAACTTGGACTTCCACCATTAAATAACAGATCTGTGGCGGTCAACTCATTAAATCCAAGTCAACAAGCCCAAACAAACAGCCCATAGACTGAGCCCAAGCTTCTGACCCAAATTCCGGCCTGAAGCCCAAACCTGCGGCCCGTATCTACTCCAGCCCGTGACCCGCAACCCGCGACCCGCTGTAAACCCTAGGGTTTCAATCCTAATTGCAGCCGTCACCTTTCCGGCGGCGCCCGCCGACACCCTAGCCGTCGTCGGCACCGCCTCGCCGGAAACACGCAAAAAACACCGCAGCAGGTTTGGGAACCCGCGACGAACGCCGACAATGACCGCACCACCACCACCGCGGTGCAAGTCAGCCGCAACGTCGCCGCCATCCCCTGCCACTGCTCCTTCGCCGGAAACACGTTGTTGCCGCTGCTGCCTCGATTCCGCAGCAACGAAGAACAACAGCTGCACTGTGCTACCACTACCGCAGCCATGGAGTAGCGCCGACGAGCCGCGGTGAAGACACCGGGATAAAACCCAGCACGCCGCCGCCGTCGCACTGCTATCTTCAACCACCACGAGGAAGCCACCTTCGTTTTCAACCATCAGAATCGCGACACCACATATCGACAGCTGCTCTTCGCCGTCGAGATGTGCCACCGCGCATGCTGCTGCGTCGCCGATGTCGCGATGAAGAACAACAGCAGCAGCCGTTGCTATCTCCGCTCTTTACCGCCGCCAGCAGTAGCAGTTCCGGCGTGGTCTCCGGTGCGCGCACACGCCAGACCTCGCTCCGCCACTGCCGTTGCCGTCCCATCACTGTGCGTCAACTTTCTTCGTCGTCCGCCCACTTCTTCTTCCTCTTTGCTTTTCTCTTGTACAGCAGGTACAACAAAAACAAAAGAAAGAAATACAAAACGAAAAAACATAGCAAAAACCTAATCTATTTCACGGATTTTCTCGTGAAATTACAACAGATTTAAGCCAAACTGGCAAAACGACAAATTATCAGAAAAAAACCCATGATAAGACGACGAAAAACGAATCTGCGAACAAACAGAAATCCAAAACAAGGATTTACTGTTCGTTAATCCGACAGAGCCAAAATAACTGATCCGGGCTCTGAAACCAACTGTAGAAAACGGCTATTTGACTAACCGATTCGATTTGCCCACGGATCTATTTCGGTTATCTAACGAATACTTGTAAATCTAACCTATGCATGCTCCTATGAATTAAATGCAATCATAGGATGTTTAGTGATATACCTGCAAACTTGACAGTCAAAGATTCCAGAGTAGATCGAACTTCGAGATCCTCTCCTCAAGAAAAACCGCCGCCTCTTTTTTTCTCTCTCGGATTTTTTAGTTCTCTCTATTTTTTTCACGTAAACAACTAATGACTTATTCCTAATATTTATAACTGGTATACAATACCTACTAAATATTAGCGCCCATAAGTCAAACCCATGTCAAAGCCCAGATGGGCTTGACCTTAGAGAAATAGGCTCCATTTTCTAGGAGTTGGGCCAGTCCGGCCAATTCAGGGATCTACTAGCTTAAATAAGATTTAGGCCTCCCATGTCTAATTTCTTTTATTCAGCCCAGAATAATAAATTAGAACACAAGTATTAATTTATTCCACTATAAAATTAATACTGAATTACCTTCTTATTTATTTGATGAGTCGGAGCTAGTATTAGACTTAATTAATCCCCGTGTTTAAGATTACAAATATCCATTAATTAATTAACAGCCTCTGACAGCTCTATAATTAATTAATAAGTTAATTAATAATAATTAACATCTTGAGTGCTACCACTTAAACTTATTATCATACTGGAATTAATTCCACCTGCAGGGTTTAGTATGATAAACTTATTAAGTTCCTTAAGGGATATTATCAGCCTGTTATTAGCAGGACACGGAATCCTTAATTGCAGTTTTATTGCATATCAAATAAGAATCGTCATCACCCAAAATATCGAGCATATTGAGCTTATAGACCAAGCTCTCACCCTTGATAAATCAAAGTAATAATCAATTACTTATTTATATCAATAAACTCAATTAAAGCTAAGATTAATTTAAGTCACTGAGATCTTGGTTCTTAAGTCAGATTAAAGAACTCATCTCACTGTGATCCTTTCAATACGTAAACTTATTATGATACGTAAACGTACTAGCATAAATAAATAGCCAAGATAAACTATTTATCATTTATGCTACAGTCTAAACCAACAACTTGTCCTAAGTTGTCTCGACTGTGAAATTAATTTATATCTCATAAGAAACCGATTATATGATCTTCTGTGATCAACAATACACCATATAATCTATAATATTGAGATAAATGGACATTAATTTAATTATGCAACAATAATAATTCAGATAGGAAAATCATAGTGAATATAAGGAATCAATAGATACAAACATAAAGGCTTGATTTAGGTATACAACCCTTCATATTTTTATTTTTATTATTATTTTTCAATATATAAGCATGAACATTAAAAATAATTTAATATAATTTTGGAGTGATAATATTTTGATAATTTATCAAAAAGAGTGTTTCCTTGATTTTATTTCACTTTCTTTAGTTTCAAGAAAACAATAGATATTAAACTATTTTTTTTCCTCACAATCTGTTAAAGATTTCATTATATACGATGTTAATTGTTGTGTATGTTTGATCATCTCATCACAAAGTCAAATTTCGAGAATTATCCATACGTGCATATAAATACAAATCCAAGAATTATAATTCAGAATACGTATTTTTGAGATTTTTTTATTTACGTCAATTTAAAAATTTGTTAAATTAAACAAATTAATATTGACAACTTAATACTTGATCAAATTAAAATTGTCAATAAAAATAAAAATATTTATTTGGCCAACAAATTAGTTTGCCAAATTATATTGGTTGTGCAAAATAATTGCGGAATGAGAAAATACACATGGATTGTGAGTATTTTTATATAGTTCTCCAAGAGTGAAGTTTTTATTAAGATTCAATGTGGTATTGGAAAATTTATATTAAATATACATAGAATAAATAAATGAATAAAAATGTTCATAATCAGTATTAAAGATAAATAAGAATACTAAAAAGAGAGAGCGGACGTTTTAATAATATATAGTCTTTCCGGTAATCTTCTACTCCTAAGCATGGCCAAATTTCGTATTTCTCAATTTAAGCTGTAAATTCATGAACGAAATTGACATGGACAATTTTTATTTGACGTGGCACAGTTCATCTGATGTGGAGTTTTCTTGTCAAGGCGAGCTTAATTAGCATTTATGTGGCATAATTCAAGATTAAAAATTAAAACAATAGGCAAAAACTCCTGTACATCATGATGTATCATGCATCCGGTTCAACCCGACCCGCGACCCGACCCAACCCGACTCGACCCGCCGACCTGCCTGACCCGCCCGGTCAATGTTGACCGGTCAATGGTCAATATTAACTGCGTTGACTTTTTATTTTTTAAATTTTTTTTAAGAGTCGAGCGAGGGGAGCCGAAGGTCTCAGAGCGAGCTAAAAAACATTAATGTTGCTGCAATCATTATTTATAAATTAAAATCGGAGCCGAAGGAGAAAAATAAAAAGTCAACGGTCAAATATTGACCGTTGACCGGGGCGGGCGGTCGGGTCGGGTTGATGTATGGTACATCATGTTGCACATGAGTGCAACTCAAAAAAATAAAGTAGATAATTAATTTTTTTTTTTTCTCTTTCTCATCTCCTCTGTCTTTCTCCTCTTCTCTGTCTCTGGCTCCGCGTTACCTAATGGTGGAGCGATGATAATTCAGTTAGCAAATATTTGAGGTGAGGAAACTCATCATCACATGTTTCCCATGAATCACCAAGGTATGCACAATCTAGTAGTTTTAGCACTTCTGATTAGGTGATGAACCGATAATAGACATATATCTGCCCAAGAAAATTCCCCAAACATAATTTCTTGCAACTTTGCAAGTTGAAGCAGATCCTTCAGATGATAAAGGTTATATACACTCTTGATGGACTGTATAAACAAGCCCTAATGTTTTGACATTTAGAATCATTTGCACCATCTTCTCACTCCATACAAGATTTCTGATGAGGGTATAAAGATCATAGAAGACACGATGCCTTAATTGCTGCATTCTCCAAATTTCCAATGGCAAAGCAAAACTGAGAGGCATATCTATCAACCTCTCTCCATTTTATTTTATTTTTTGTGTACGAAAAAAAAAACAAATAATGTAAATTAAGCTGGTCAATTTCGTGATCTAGTCTGATCAAGATAAAAGATCTGATCAAAGTAATTTTGTAAGGCAAAAATGCCTCCCTTTCCATGACTGATTTAAGCAAGTGTGACAACACTGTTTGAGGTATTTGAGCACTATTCTTGTTCATAGATCTGTCAAATAAGACTAGAAATTAACAAGCATCAGTAGAAGCCTAACCTCAGCCCCTCTTAAAGGCCTTGTTTTCCCTGACCCGACGGAATGAACTTGAAGAGCATCATTTCCGCAACTCTGTTGATACTCTGATTTGCTTGGCAGACTTAACAGCAGACATCCTGCAGTCTTCCACTTTAATCTGTTCGAGTGTCGAGATTTCTCCTATTTCTTCTGGAATCTTCTCTAGTATATAGCATAGACAACCTAGGTGCCCCAGCAATAGACAATTAATTATTACAACTAGACTGTTGTGTTGTGTTGTGTTGTTGCTTCTTACAAGATTATATCACTATTCACTAGTCGAGCATCATGAGATAAATAGACAGGTTATGATCAGTTCTGCTTCTCTGAGTCCTTCGCATTTACGTTATATATTAAATACTCAGTTCCCCCACCCCCATTTAATATCAGTTTCTGTTATAGGTGAAGGCTATTCCTCAAGTTTTGACAGTGTGGATCATTACTTTTTGTCATATGCTTACCCTTTATTAGAAGAAACGCGTGCTGAAGTTGCTTCTTCCTTGAAAACTCTTGAGAAAGCACCTTTTGCGGAAGTGGTGTCTAATACTATTGTATTAATATCACGTTAAAGATAACGTGAAACTCCTGCTAAATCTCACGATCACGTAAGAGAAAGCCCCAAAATAAAGAATTTTCTGATAAACTTCGATATCCCCCAATTAACTGGAGCCCTACCCTTAAATACGTAAATAAGAAGAAAGCAAATAAATATCAGTAAAAGTAAGCTATGGGCTTTATTCAGCCCATCCAAAGACACAAGCCCAATAACTAGAGATTTAAGTAAATCGTTTGGGCTTGGTAATCACTCGGCGTTGTCGGCCCTTAGCAATTCCCACATCTTGTCGGTTCCCTGCATCTTCTTCTGGTTCTCGTTCTTCTATCGTATCAACTCCCCCCACCTTCGAATTCACCTTGTCCTCAAGGTGAAAATCAGGAAACACTTCGCGTTTGGATGATATAGGTTCCCATGTAGCTGCCTCCGGAGGTAGTCCTTGCCATTGCATTAACACTTGCGACTCGGGTTGTCCGTCACAAAGTACCACTCGCGACGATACAACAACCAATGGAACCAACGTTGGCTGCCCCGCCATATCAACAGGAAATGGATTAAGAGGTGTAGTGGTTGAACCGACAAATGGTTTCAACAAAGAAACATGAAACACGGGGTGAACGCGACTCCGTGCTGGCAACTCCAATCTATACGCCACAGAGCCCACTCGTTCCAGCACAGGATAAGGGCCAAAATACTTCTTGGCCAATTTCGGGGAATATCGTCTAGCCACAGTAACTTGCCGATAAGGTTGAAGCTTAACCCACACAAGATCTCCAACGTGAAACTCAGCGTCTCGTCGCTTTTTATTGGCTTGCTGCTGCATTCGATTCTGAACCCCATGTAAATATTCTTTCAACTCCTTCAACAAATTATCTCGCTCTATTAACAAAGATTCCAGGGCATCCAACGAAGTTGAGCTCGGCTCATAGCGAGGCACAAGAGGTGGGGCACGACCATATTGCCTGGAATGGACTCATATTGATGCTTGTGTGGTAGCTCGTGTTGTAGCTAAATTCAGCCCATCCCAAAAATTCAGCCCAACGCTCCGGTTGGTCTGCTGTCATCGCATGGAGATATTGTTCCAGCCCTCGATTGACAATCTCAGTCTGCCCATCCGTCTGTGGGTGATATGCTGAACTGTATTTAAGGGTTGTACCACTCAACTTAAACAACTCCGCCCAAAATTGGCTAAGAAAAATTGGATCCCTGTCTGATATAATAGAAGAATGAAATCCATGTAATTTAACAACCATATCAGAAAATAATCTAGCAACTTTGCTAGCAGTGAATCCGGCGGCTAAAGGCCCAAAATGGGCGGCTTTTGTCAATCTATCCACCACAACAAGTATGACCGAAAAGCCTCGAGAATTGGGTAAATGTGTTATAAAATCCATAGTCAAGTCATTCCACACCAACGCCGGCACAGGTAATAGCTGTAATAAACCGCCCGGGGCCATCGTCATATGCTTCACTTGTTGGCATACCACACAAGATTTCACAAATAAAATTACATCATGCTGCATCTTAGGCCAATAGAACAAAGCTGAGATGCCCATCAAAGTCTTCTTAACACCTGTGTGACCTCCTATGGAAGAACAATGGAATTCTTGCAATAACATTTGCTTTAAATCAGAATTTGTAGAGATGAGATACCTGATTTTGAAAGTGAGCAACCCATCCAGCAACGCATAGTCAGGAGACAATTCCCCGCACTGTAATCGCTGATGTAGATCAATAAGGTCAGTACTCACTTTATTTTCACGCCTCAAATCATTTAGGAATGCAGTAATAGGGATGCTCTGAATAGCTAAGCAAGTCGGCTCAAACATCTCTTCCACCATATCGTCATCAAACAACATGTTCGCAATCTCACCATGTATCAGCATGCTCGCACTAGAGCTAGTGTTTGCACTTTCCGGCGCCCGTGACAAAGCATCGGCCACAATATTTTGTTTTTCGGGTTTGTACTCAATCGAAAAATCATAACCCAATAGTTTTCGTACATATTTTTGCTGCTCCGGCGTGTGGATATGTTGTTATAGAATATCTTTCAAGCTGCGATGATCTGTGTTGGATTTGAGCGAGTAGCTCAATTGAAGTTGGCAAGTTTATGTAGAAGCAAAATTGACTGAAGTGTTTTTGAGTTGTGCGAGAACAGAAACTGGTTTCTGAGCTTCAGTTTGAGCTAGTTTGATGTGGAACAGAATGGAACAGATCTGAAAGATTCTTTCCATATTTATGCGGATTTTGCGGAGATCTTTTCCTTATCCTTGTTTGACGCGGAAAAGATGTTATATTGGTGATATAATTAATTGTTCCACAAGGTATATCTTCAAAGGAAGTTTTCATGCATAAGGAAACTAGGGCAAAGGAGGTGGAGAGCATATCTAGGGTTTCTCAAGACCTATATATATAAGTTGAATATAGAGCTGCTGCTGCTATTGTTATTGTTCATAGCTTATACTATTTCGTGAGAGTATATTTCATTGTGTCTTGAGAGCGTTTATTTCATATATATACACTTTTGTAAGGGGGTTGGGTGTCGAGTTGCGACTCGAGCTTAGGTTGTAAGTGGTGTACTTGCAATCATCAATTCACGTAGATCGGGAAGGGTGTGAGTGAACGGGTAGCATAAAGTGGAAGACTTGTATGTATAAGATCCTCTGTAACTACAACTTCGGATAGTGGATTGATTCTCTCTTGGGCGTGGCCCCCCAGACATAGGTTGATTAACCGAACTGGGTTACCATTCTGTGTGTCGTTTACTTAGCTCAGTCATTATATTCTGTGTTATATTTTGTGCTAAGTTTTGCTGTGACAGATTCGTACTTTATATGCATAAAGTGCTTGGTTTAGAACTTTCAATTGGTATCAGAGCGGTACACCGACCATACAGGTGTTGATCCAGGGACAAATTTCTAAACTTGTTGCAGCTTTTGAGCTACAATGGATTCGAATGATGATTATTTTGTGAAACTACCAATTTTGGATGGATCTAATTATTGTTATTGGAAGGTTCGTCTCAGGTCATACATTAGGTCTATCAATGAGAGTGCATGGACTGATGTGGAGTTTGGGTGGAGTCCTCCCGTAAAAGCTGACGGGAGTGAGAAACCTAGAGATAAATGGCTTGTAAGAGAATTGACTGCTTCATGTATGAATCAAAAAGCCATTAATATTATTCAATCAGCTGTTAATATGGAAACATTCTCTCTCATATCTAAATGTGAGACTGCAAAAGAAGCTTGGGATACTCTTCAAAATATTTTTGAAGGTAATGATCGTGTGAAGGATCATAGACTTCAACAACTCACATCCAGATTTGAGATGTTGAAAATGGAAGAGTATGAGACTATCGGCGAATTTCATTCCAAACTTCTCAAAATTTCCAATGAGAGCTTTGCCTTAGGGGAAAAGATGTCTGAAGAAAAGTTGGTGAGAAAAGTTTTAAGATCTCTTCCGAAAATGTTCGAATTCAAAGTTGCAGCTATTGAAGAAGCAAGAGACTTGTCTACTATGAAGCTGGATGATCTAATTGGATCATTGAGAATTTTTGAAATAGGCATGGAGGGTGACAAGCCAGAAAAGTGGAAAAACGTTGCTTTTGCAGCAGATAATGTGAATCAGGTGTCCGAGTCTGTGCTAGTGTCCGTGCTAGATAGTCCTGAAGTATTTGTGAAATTCTTGAATATGATCTCAAGAATCGCTGAAAGAGCCATTGATCGATTTGAGAAGAAATAGATCTCTGGAAAATCTTCAAATAGTCCTTCATCTACTTTTTTAGAAGAAAGAAGTAAAAGGAAGAAGAAAGATTTAGTGGCTCATATTGCCACGGTGGAAGAACAGAAGTTGGATCAGTATTCAACAGATGACTCTGATGATGAAGATGTGGATAAAGATCTCTTGATCGAACACTTTGAAACACTTAAGAGTAAGTGTGAAGAAGTGGGTGGTATCAATGTCAAATTGAACGTAAAGATCAAGGAGATAAGTAAAGAAAGAGACATCTTGAAGGGTCAAATTTGTGAAGTGTGTCAAGAACGAGATAGTCTGAAAGCTCAAAATAATGCTCTTCTATTTGAAGCCAATCAAATGAAAGAAGACAATGTGAAGAAAGCCAAAGAGCTAGAACACTTCAACAAAGTTGTGAAGATGATGAACAACGGGACTGAAAAGTTGGATCAAATGTTAGAGACGGGTCAGAGTTCTACAAGCAAGGCTGGTCTTGGTTATCGGGATCATCAATGGAAACCTGTGGATCCCAACAAACAGAGTACGTTTGTTCCTGACAAAGAGAAAGAAAAACAAGATGAAGCTAAACCTCAAGATCAAAAACATCGACATTCTGACACCAAGAAAAAGGTTCAGATTCACACTCAGAATCCATGTTTTGAGTCAAATCGGCAGGCTCAGTACTCTTCTCATCAAAGGAATAAATCATTTGTTCCTAATTGTCATTATTGTGATCGTCCTGGACACATCAGACCTCATTGCAGATTTTATCTTGATGATAGAAGGAAGATGACGAATATAAGAACTTTTCAGTCAAATAAAGTTTTTATTAATGGAGGACGTGGCAAGGAGGACATTGGTTATTCTAGAGGAAAGACCAATCAACCTTATCCTAATAAGGTGAAATATTGTGCAGCTGAAAAGTACAAAGATAAAGCACAATATGTGGCACAGAAGACACAGTCTGTTCCTAGACGTGCGAATTTTCAGGCCCGAAAGTATCAATCTCATAGAACATCTGCAAGCACATGGCGTCCAATATGTCACTATTGTGACAAATCAGGTCATATTAGACCAAATTGCAGATCTTATCATAAGGATAAACGGGAGAAGAAAAGAAAAAAAATTCAGAAGAAGTGGGTACGGAAGCTAGTACCTGTTCCTGTATCTGTTCCTGATAATATTAGAACATCTGGAGAAATCTCATGTCAACTTGATCCTATTGCTACGAAGAAAATTGTATCTTTTGCACATGTTTCAAGAGATGTTCATCCTTCAGAAGTTATCGTGTCAGCAGTTGATCCAGTTTCTACTGTCAATGATCATGAATGTGTTCCTGCTGTTCCTGAAGAACATGTCTCAGTAACTGATCCAGAAGTCGCTCCTCTTTTCGTTCGTAAGACACAGCTTGATCCCGCCATCAAGGTATTACTCCAACGTATGTTCTTTAAGATATTTTTACAAACAAACACATCTCTTTCTTGTTAGAGATGGTTTTTTTGTAGCCCCTTGATGAATTGTGCAACAAAAAATGGGGGAAAATTTATTTGGAGTAAAGGAAGATTTATGTCGTTTTAAGGCTACTGAGCCAGACACTGAGCCTTTTGGTCCTGACTCAGAGTCTGAAGAAGACGAACCAGACCTGGAGCTGAATGTTGAAGAGTTTGAGTCTGGATCTGATGCGATCTCTGAATCTGAGGAAGACATGTTTGTGCGATCTCTGAAGCGTTATAAGAAGACTGGTTGTTTCTTGTCTTTCGTCATTTCTGTGAGACAAAAAGGGAGAGTAAAACAAGATGAAGTTATTTTGACATTGTTTTGTGATTCCGCTGCGAAGAAGTGTTATCTTCTATTGGATAAAATTTTGAAGTGAAGTTTCTCCTAATGTTTGGATTGAGGGGGAGTTCTGATCCAAGTGGTTTATCCCATTGCGTATTCGAGGGGGAGTTGTGATCATAGAAGCTATTGTTTAGTTCATACTTCAGTTTAAAGGGGAGCTTCATCATTATCATTTTCATACGTGCTGTCGTGATTGAAGTCAAGTATGAAGATATTCAATATTCTGATTTTGTTAAAAGCTTGGATTATGGTTTTGTCTGCATATATGCCAAAGGGGGAGATTGTTGGATTTGAACGAGTAGCTCAATTGAAGTTGGCAAGTTTATGTAGAAGCAAAATTGACTGAAGTGTTTTTGAGTTGTGTGAGAACAGAAACTAGTTTCTGAGCTTCAGTTTGAGCTAGTTTGATGTGGAACAGAATGGAACAGATCTGAAAGATTCTTTCCATATTTATGCGGATTTTGCGGAGATCTTTTCCTTATCCTTGTTTGACGCGGAAAAGATGTTATATTGGTGATATAATTAATTGTTCCACAAGGTATATCTTCAAAGGAAGTTTTCATGCATAAGGAAACTAGGGCAAAGGAGGTGGAGAGCATATCTAGGGTTTCTCAAGACCTATATATATAAGTTGAATATAGAGCTGTTGCTGCTATTGTTATTGTTCATAGCTTATACTATTTCGTGAGAGTATATTTCATTGTGTCTTGAGAGCGTTTATTTCATATATATACACTTTTGTAAGGGGGTTGGGTGTCGAGTTGCGACTCGAGCTTAGGTTGTAAGTGGTGCACTTGCAATCATCAATTGACGTAGATCGGGAAGGGTGTGAGTGAACGGGTAGCATAAAGTGGAAGACTTGTATGCATAAGATCCTCTGTAACTACAACTTCGGATAGTGGATTGATTCTCTCTTGGGCGTGGCCCCCCAGACATAGGTTGATTAACCGAACTGGGTTACCATTCTGTGTGTCGTTTACTTAGCTCAGTCATTATATTCTGTGTTATATTTTGTGCTAAGTTTTGCTGTGACAGATTCGTACTTTATATGCATAAAGTGCTTGGTTTAGAACTTTCAATCTGTACGGAGGAGAAATCGACGGCCACTTTCCTATAGCCTCTGTCACAGCGTGGAGTTCTTTAATATATGTTGAAGCTCCTTGTAATTGCACGCCCAACTTTCGACTATGGTACGCAACGGGCGAGTTATCTTGTAGCAATACGGCACCAATTCCCACCTCAGAGGCATTTGTTTCAATAATAAACTGCTTTTCAAAATCTAGAAGTCGCAGAACAGGAGTTGAGGCCATCGCTTGTTTGAGTTTAGAAAAAGTGACCGAGGCAGTCGTTGTCCATTCAAATTAGTCGTTGTCCATTCAAATTTATCTTTACGCAACAGATCAGTCAATGGTGCTGCAATAGAGGCATAACCTTGAACAAACTTCCGATAGTAGCCCGTGAGCCCAATAAATCCACGAATCTGTTTAACAGATCAAGGTTCCAGCCAAGCCAACATAGCTTCCACTTTTGCAGCTCTCACCTCCCCAGCACTGACAATATGGCCTAAGTATTCCACAGCTTGTGTCCCAAAACTACACTTGGAAAGTTTCACAAAAAACTGATTAGATTTCAAACACTCCAAAATCAACTGCAAATGCTCCACATGTTCGACTTCATATGCACTATAGATGAGGATATCGTCAAAGAAAACCACCACGAATTGGCGCAGAAACTGCTTAAGGAAAAAATTGATAGTTGCCTGGAAAGTGGAAGGAGCATTTGTCAGGCCGAATGGCATGACGAGGAATTCAAAATGACCTTCGTGAGTGCGGAAAGTCGTCTTAAATATATCCTTCGCATGTACTCGGATTTGATGATATCCGGCACGTAAATCCAACTTTGAAAAAATAACTGATTTTCCCAATTCATCAATCAATTCATCCACTGTTGGAATGGAAAATTTATCTTTGATTGTCACGACGTTTAGAGCACGATAATCCATACAAAAACGGAAAGATCCGTCCTTCTTCTTAACTAATAACACCGGCGATGAAAAAGGACTTTGACTCGGCCGTATGAGTCCATGGTCCAACATTTCTTGTACCAATCTTTCCATTTCATTTTTCTGGAAATATGGATAACGGTAGGGGTGAACATTAACAGGTTTAATGCCCGGTTTCAAATTAATGCAATGATCAAATAACCGATGCAGAGGAAGTTCCTTTGGCTCGGCAAACACGTCTTGAAAATCAACCAGCACCTCTCGCAAGCTTGACGGAACACCGACGAGATCAACTTCTGACAATGTTATAGTCTCAAATGGTGCAGATTTGAATAGATAGATCTCAAATACCTCAGCCACTTTCTGTTTCTTCACCAAAGTTTGCAACAATCTGAAACTAATTTCCTTGCTACCCAATGTGGAATCACTCTTTAAGACGACCTTCTTACCCTTCCAACGAAATTCCATAACACCACGGCTATAATCATGAGTAACTCGACCCAACTCCTGTAACCACTGAATGCCAAGAATAATATCCGGACCTTTAATTGGTAATACAAATAAATAAAGGGAAAATGTAGTACCTTGAAGATCAATTGAAACTACCTTGCATTTGTGCTGACATACAAGAGAATCACCATTGCTCATGTACACCCAAAAATTAGAAGTACTGGTTTCGATGTTTAGTTTCAAGCGTTCTGCAAGTGTGGGATTTATGAAATTGTGAGTACTACCATTATCGATTATTACTTGAAACTTCTATTTTTCTCTCTTGCCGAAGAGACGTAAAGAATGCGGCTGATCGGTTCCTGATGAGGAGTTCAAACTTGAAATGTCACCCCCAATAACTCCATCATCGATAGCCTGCTCATCAGTATCACTATCTCCCCCATTGTCATCTGCACCCACATCCAAATTCTCTCCGGCCATGATCATCACTGCGCCCTTATTTTTGCAACGGTGAGCTGCAGACCACCGTTGATCACAATGAAAACAAAGACCACGTTCACGCTTGGCACGAATCTCTGCTTGTGTCATTTGACGAATCGGCACAGTTGGCGAATCCCTTTGAGGGGGTTGGGTTCTCGAAGAAAAGACCTCGCGCTGCCCTGTTGTTTTCAGAGGTGGCAGAGGCGTAGAACATTGCACCGGAGTGCGAGTTGTCCCACCCGTCAATTGTGAAAAAGAGATACGGTTGTCACTGCATGATAAGGCCCGAACATTAGCTTGGTTGTCCAGATATTTCCCTTCAAAAACCTGAGCTAGAGCAAATGTTTCATCCAAAGTAGTCGGCTGATTCAATTGCAATTCGCGGCGAATATAGGACTTCAAACCCGATATGTAAAATGAAATAAGCAGAGCCTTCGAAATACCTTTTGTGCGCGCCATTAAGGATTCAAATTCCAATTGATACTCAATCATTGAATCTTGCTGAGTTAATTTTGCCAATTTCCCTTCCGAGCCTTCAAATGGAGATGCTCCGAAACGCGATTGAACGCGCGCTAGAAAATCAGACCAAGAAGATAGTAATTCTTGCGATTTCAACCACTGAAACCATGTGGAAGCTTTCCCATCTAGGTGGAAGCCTACAATTTGGATGCGTTGCGCATCCGGTGTATTATGATACGATAAATACTCCTCAATTTGAAACGCCCATGAATAGGGATATGTGCCATCGAAAAGAGGGACATCAAGACGAACAGATGATCCACGAAACGGCGGTGGAGGTGGGATCTGTTCATTGTGAGCTGCTTTAAGAAACTCCATGATTTCATCCAGTTGCTTCTGAAATCCGACCTGAGATTGTCGAATTTGTTGTTGTCCATCAGCACTTGTTCGTACAAATTAATCAACTTGGGCACTAAGTGCACCAAATTTCTGCTGCCACTCACCGGAGCTCTTCTTCATGGAACAACTCTCAATGAAAGCACCAATAATACGATTGTATTAATATCACGATAAAGAGAATGTGAAACTCCTGCTAAATCTCACGATCACGTAAGAGAAAGCCCCAAAATACAGAATTTTCTGATAAACTTCGATATCTCCCTATTAACTGGAGCCCTACCCTTAAATACGTAAATAAGAATAAAGAAAATAAATATCAGCAAAAGTAAGCTATGGGCTTTATTCAACCCATCAAAAGTCACAAGCCCAATAACTAGAGATTTAAGTAAATTGTTTGGGCTTGGTAATCACTTGGCGTTGTCGGCCCTTAGCAATTCCCACATCTTGTTGGTCCCCTGCATCTTCTTCTGGTTCTCGTTCTTCTATCGTATCAGTGTCTCTCAGAGGGAAACCAGACACACTTATCTATGATGTTGAAGTTGACAACTGGAGAAATAAAACAAGTGTTCGTGGCAAGTGCCTTACAGAATATTGCCTGGTGATCTTGTAATGCTTTCGGATTTAAAACCGAAAAATGTTTATGACTTGCAAGGCATTGGATGGGAGTACACTTTCGCGTCTGTAATGAAAATTGCTGGTGACGAGAATGGTGATAATTGTACATCCTCTGCTTTCAGACTTAAAACAGCTCACGCTGTTGATGTTGGTGATCAGAAAAGCAAGTCACTATATGTGGTTTACTTGACGAACACAGTCACTCAAAAAAAGATATGGAACGCATTAGACATGTATCAAAATCTGAAGATCATTGAGAAAGTATTACTCAAGAATGACCTGGTATGCCAAAAGGCATTTTGGAGTTATGGAGTTTTAAAAATCTAGAGTTATTGTACCTTGGGCGTTTACTTTGTGTGATATGATAGATTGATAAAACATAGGATTGACTATATGAAGGATTAGATGATCAAACAAGCTAAAAAATAATTCATCCATCAAAGTAAACGGTGGATTTTTAACCTATACTATTTTTATCTATCTATCCTATCACCCAAAGTAAACGCCCCTTAATAGAAATTAATTAGTTGTGAGGGATGTATAGTTTCTGGTATATGATAGTGATGGAAGTCGGTTGTAATTTATTCATAATTCTCATTTTACTATAATTTTTTGGTCTCCCTGCATTTTTGGGAAGTCAAATATTCAGGTTTCCATTCTTATTCCCAAACTATCATTTGAGTTTCTTTTGTATAGTTGATCAGTCAGTTATAATTGTTGCCTGTTTTTAATTATGTTTCCATTATGAACTCTTATGGATATGGTAATTTTCTTTATTCTAGCTGTCTCATGATCTAAAATCTTTTGTTTTCCGCTTGGTAAGTCTACCTTTCTGTGCTTGCCTGAGTTTTAACTAGTGAGTATATGTGTAACAGGGTGAGGGAAATTGTGACTTCTGCCCTTAAAATATTCACAGTGAAGTTGAGGGGGAATTTCAATCAACTTTATTATCTAAGTTAAATGAATCACAAAGTAGAGCAGTTCTGGCCTCTATAAGCAAAACTCGGTGCGACCACTACTCTGTTGAACTGATATGGGGTCCACCTGGGACCGGCAAAACGTCAACCTTGAGTACTTTACTGTATATACTCTTAGAATTGAATGTGAGGACCATCATCTGTGCTCCAACAAATTCTGCAATTACAGATGGCACTAGTGAGAGATTCAGATCAAACTGGGAGTGGGAAGAGCTTTTTGGCTTGTCCTTTAGGAGGCATGCTCCTACTTGGGAACAATGATCGTCTTAAAATTGGCTCCGACATTCAGGAAATCTTGTTAGAATACCGTGTTGATAGACTTACAGAGATCTTAGCATCAGAAACTGGTTGGTGGGAGTCCTTTTTTAACATGATTGTTTTTCTTGAGGATTGTGTTCCTCAGCATCAAATGTTTCTGGAAAATGAACTGATCAAATCCAAAGAACATTCAGATGCTGAAACTGCGCAGTATGGAACCAAATCATTTTTGGATATTGATAGAGATCAATTTAAAAATCTAGCATCACCTCTGAGGAAGTGCATGTTGACAGCTATCACTCATTTTCCAAGAAGCTTCATTGATGAGGAGAAATATCAAAACATAGTGCAACTTTTAGATCTTCTTGACTCTCTAGAGAAGTTTCTGTTTGAGGACCCTGGCATGACATCTAAGATTTAGAGACTATCTCTGTGCAACAAATAATTACTGGTTCTGAATATTTTCTTGATACAAAATCCTTACAGAAGATCATAAGGGACTGTTTGTTCATTCTAAGATCTCTTCAGACTTCTTTTAGTGAATTTGACTTCCAGCTACACTCAATTGATTCGGGGCCTTTCCAATTACTCGTCATAGATGACTCAGCTCAGGTAAAGGAGTGTGAAACAACCATAGTCTTACAGATCAAAGGTGTGAGACATGCTATTCTGGTTGGTGACGAGTGTCATCTGCCAGCAACAGTGTCCAACAAGGTCTCTCCATTGAGTTATTTTTTCTTAAATTGCATGTCATGTGCTGTTTCTTAGTGATTTGTTTTTCCGGCAGAGGTTTATTAATAATGATAATGATTTGTTTATACACAGCTGTGTGAAGAAGTTGGCTTTGGGAGAAGCTTGTTTGAACGATTAAGCTCAATGGGTCATCCCAAACATCTGCTGAATGTGTACTAGTACAGGATGCATCCATCAATTAGTCTTTTTCCAAACTCAAAGTTCTACCAAAATCAGATATTAGATAGTCCAAATGTGCAAAGACCAAGCTATAGAAGATCGTATCTTGAAGGGAAAATGTTTGGTGCCTATTCATTCCTAAATGTCCATGATGGAAATGAGGAATTGGAGAATGGGAGCAGAAGAAACGTGGTTGAGGTCGCAGTCACATTGAAGCTTGTGCACAAACTCCGGAAGGTATGCATTATGTGTCAGACTAGGCATATTCATTTCCATCTAGTAACTCTGAATTCATGTCTTTAACATGAAAGGTTCTTGCTGCTCAAACCCTAACACTATTATCTTAAAACAACACAGTCACTTAACACGGGTACTAGTTACAGAGGAGATTTTGATTGTGTTTGTCATTCTTGAGTAAGATGATAGATTTCCATTAGGATATAGACTGAGTAATGTCTACGAGTATATTTACTCATTTCTTATAGATTGTGTTCCTTCCGTGTAAATTGACTGAGGATATAAGCTATAGACACATTAAGCCAATCAGTTGATTGATGTAGTGTTACATGCATGAACAACTAGAGTAACACATGCTCGCAACTCTTGTTTGATGTTCCTTAAAAAGTTTTTTCTCAATAGTTTCTTGTACTATCTGCCAGGTATAATAGCATAAAATTATAAATAGTTTACTTTAATACATGTTAGATGTCGCCATTCAGTTTGCACCTTACGTGTTTTAATGAGATATTATTGGAGTTTTTTCAAATTACACATCTCACAACGAATATCCTTGTTTCTTATTAAATTTTTATTGATATGTATCATGAGCACCGTTGAGTAGCTCAAGAGAAAAACTGAGTTGCGGTTTGATTTCTCCATATGCTGCACAAGTTGCAGGCTTACCACTGACGTGGGATGTTATCACTGACGGACCCATCATCATCATGAAATCAGAAAGACAAGCAGAAACCTTACCTGGAGCTGAACCAGTACTCCGGCAAGTTGTGAAGCCCAAAAGGGAGTACTTTCCGTGAAGTTAAGACAAGCTGGTTTGGACAGCTACGCTCGCAACGTCATCTCCTCAACAGTGACGGACGCTTATCTCAGCAAGATCATCAACTGCGAGATAGCTAAGGGGATGTGGGACACTCTAGCCAAGCTGTGTGAAGGCTCAGAGGAAATTCAAGAGAACAAATTCTCAGTTGCATGCCAGAAATTCGATAATTTCAAGCAACTCCCCTATGAGTCCATTGATCAAATGGAGCTCAGATTCTCCAACCTCGTCATCGAGATCGAGACGATCCGAACTGGGAAATATACGGTTCGAGACAAGAACTTGAAAGTTCTTTCAGCTCTCTCCTCAGAATGGTGTACACACAAAGTAGTTCACCAAAGCAGAACTGATCTTGGCAGCATGGAGACGGAAAAATTGTTCTCCATCTTGAAGGCCAACGAATTTGATCTGGGGATCACAAGCAGAGATTCATCCAGCCGAATGAATGAAGCAGAGCTGAGGATCAAGCCAAGAAAAGAAGCTCAATCAGCTCAGCTTGGAAGGACCAACAAGGAGCACAGAAATATGAGCAAAGAAGATTTGAACGAAGAAGTTGTCATGCTTGTACGGAGCATTAATCAGCTGGAACAAAGCAAAGAAAGGTACAAGAATATCGTGAAGGTTCATCACGACAAGCAATTCTATCCAAAGAGAAACCCAGTTGAGTCATCCTCCCGGAGAAAGGATAAAAGGTTCGAATCGAGCGAAACAGATGATGATCAAATCTCCTTCTCCGACTCAGATGAGGAAGACTGCTCTGATTAAGATGTCTGAAACATCTTATTGATTCAACCAACGAAGAAAATGAATAAACCCAGCTAGCCGACTGGGACCAGCTGTGAAATAAAGACAGCTGGATACAAAAATGAAGATTCAGCCAGTCATACAGCTGAGAACATTGGTCTCAAGAGAAGAATAGAGAAGCAGTACATGAACCAGCTGGATTTGGGACAGCTGTCTACTTGCTATACAAACTGAGACCTCATCAAAGAAATGAGCTAATGTGTGAATTATTTGGACTGCTCAAACCGGATAAAGAAAAGCTCATCCAGCTGAGGGGGAACAAACTCAGCTGGATCCCAAAGCTCAGTTCAGAGGGATTTCCCAGCCAAAAAGGTAATCAAGCTCAGCTGGACATCAGCCGAAGAACTAAAGAATACTCAGCTGAGGAGAAAACTCAGTCAAGCAAAGAAGAAGACTGCCGTGGTATCAGCTGGATACTGTGTCTACGCTGACCGGTTTGCGTCTCATGCATTTATTGCTCTGAGGAATATAATATTTAAGTTCAATCAATTTGAATTCTAATGTTAAGCGGACATATATTCCTTAGTTAAATTGTTTGATAAGTTTCCTTTCCCGTCGCATTAATTATAAAGTCTGCAGAGTACTGTAGCACGGCAGTATCGAGGCAGAAGTGCATCTTAGGGATAGCTGGATATCACGCAAAAGTGCATCTTAGGGATAGCTGGATCTCAAGGAGAGATCAGCATTCCAAAGCTCAAGCCGATGATTGCCATGATCAAAGGCGCAAAAGTCAACTGGTTTGATTTCTTACTCAACCGACTGGTCGGTCGAGTCGAGAAGATAAAGTTCAACTCCACCAGGACGACGTATTCAACTTCAGAGCCACTGTATCTATGCTCTAAGATTTCTTTCTTGATAGAGCAAGCTGTGAAAGGGCACACAGTAAAGTGGGCTGATTCAGAACCGTTTCCAGAAACGAAGATTCTATTCCAGAGAATAAGTCAAGTCAATGATCTTCTGAAGAAACAGCCTGCTGTGAGCAAAGGCAAGAAGCAGCTGGAAGAAACAGAGGCAGAGGCTCCAGCTAAGAAGATTTAGAGAAAAAGGAAGACAGCTGACCCCAAACCAGCTGGAGGTCCAGCTGAGAAGAAAAAGAAAACAGTTGTCATTCCACCATGAAAGGCGATACCTTCCTCTGAAGAGACTCCAAGTCAAGCAATGGTGATTCTCTCCCTACAGCCAGTGTCGGCCTTCAATCAATATGGATCAAACATCCTGGCTGAGATGGGATTGAATGATGGATCGTCATCCAGCTCAGAGGACGAGCTGGATAATCCAAAAGGCTCACCCCAGCCCTCACCGCCTCCCAGCTCTCCAACCAAAGAGCCATCTCCTGTAAGAGAGCAGGCAGATATTCAACTGGCTGAAGCTCCTTCACAGCCAGCTGACACCCAAGCTGAACCCTCTTCCACTAATCCCAGCTCACCCCAAAACTGCCATCACCCAAAGTTCAATCTCCCACGCAGTTGGCTGATACTTCTTCACAGCCTACTGTGAACCCATTTGAACCAGTTCCTCAAATCTCCACAGAATCAGAGGAGAGTGATTCTACTGCCTCTCCTTCACTCAACTCCACTGGCTCAGCCTTCATGGAAGCCATGTACGAGGACTTGCGCATTGCAGGGATCAAGAGTGCTCTAATTCAGTATCCAATCCTGGTGCACCTGCCTATCGCCCTCACCAAAGTCGGAGATCTCAAGTTCTATCTTGCCATCAAAATGACGTCTTGGTACCAAAATGAGCAGCTGATAGAAACCTTCTCTTATGAGAAGTTGAAGACAGATGAAGCATGCCTTCAACACACTTTTGGCTTTGGAAGCCTGGAGGATGCATACTTGCATCAGTATGAGCTCATTAAAGGTATCATCGAAGTATCTCATAAGTACCCCAAACCGCACCCAGCAAATGTCTGGGAGTCAGCCAACAAGCTTCTTACAGCAGCGGAATGGGAGACACCGTCTGGAGCTGACAATTCCAAAGAAGTCTCAGCTGAGATTACCAAAGAAGCTGTACCAGAAAACACAGCTGAGGTAATGATCATTGAGGAACCAGCTGATGCAAAGAAAGAGAATCCAGGCGAAGCAGCCCCCACCAAGTCCAATTGCCGATGACACTCGCGAAATGGTCGAGTTCGAGGCAGTACAAACCCACCATGTTGAATCGTGAACCCAAACAGTCCAAGATCGAATTCTCTCCTGCTCTTCAGAAACAAATCCAGGACTACGTAGAAAGGGCATTTCTTATGGAAAATATGAAAAATCAAGCTGACCTTCTTCTTCGGTGTACAGCTATTGAAATGCAGACAGATACTCAAGGGAGGACTATCGATGAAATGCAGAAGTCCATCTACATCCTTGATGAGGACACCAACCGGAATCTCAAGCAGTCCCTCGTTACTCAAGATCTCGAACTCAGAAATCATCTAGAGAAGAGGGTACCTGAGATAGTAACAAGAGTTCAAGCTCCACTGGTCGACGACATAGCAAATCTTTCAAGCCACTGGAAGCTCTCAAAAGTCCACTCTCTCCAACAGCTCTGACATCCGCCAACTCTTCAACCTATATAAAGATCTGGATGCTCGCCCGTAGCCGGAAGAAGAACACTGCTCAGCTGAACATTATCACAGCTGACAACTCAGCCAAGATCGCTGATGTGGAAATTGCTCTCGCCAAGCTCAACGCAACAGTCGCAGACCTCTCTGATGGTCCCTGAGCTAGGTATTTGGTGTAGAGGGGGGGTGAATACACCAAATAGATTTTTCGAAACTTTTTCAAGTTAAATCACAGAGTTGGTGAGCTCAGTTATCGATCCAGCTGGGGAGGGTCAGCTGGGTAAATAACTCAGCTGGCGGTGCGGAAAGTGGTGATTTGAAAACTTAGCTCGGTTACTTAGAAAAACTCAGTTTGAAAAGATTAACTTTATGTTTTCAGCTTAGTCAAGTTGTGCAACTTTCAGAGAGACACAGCTGTCTTTGGAGAAGAAATTTCGTGTGTGCAGTTTTGAACAAATATGCAATGATATGAAAGAGTTAGTACAAAACTGAATATAAAGAGAAAGTAAAGAGCACGCGAGATTTTACGTGGTTCGGAGTAACACCTCCTACGTCCACGACCAGGTTCACTGGTAATCCACTACCACTTGGTTTCCAAGTACCAAGCAACTTCACAACTCTAACCCGAGCTGTGTTCCAACAGTTTGCGGGCACTGTCAAGCCTACACCTTCAGTTTCCGGGTACTGAAGAACCTAACCACTCGAATTACACGCTTCGAGCAAGCGTACCTTTACCTAACCTTTCTGGGTTTGGGTTTGGGTATGGTTTTCCAATAATGAACGAGTTCTTACAATTAAGAACTTTAGAGTATGATGAACTCGTTCGAAATCTAGGCTTAAGATGTATAAAGAGTTTGGCCTAGGGAACAGACGAAAAACTAAGCAGTTTCTTAACTAGAAACACTTTAAGATAAAGTGTTCTTTGATCTATGTAGAACTGCTTGAGAGCTTTTGAAAGATTGATGATTTCAGATAATGAAAGCTTGTAGAGAGTTTTTCGTATCTGATCCTGAGGTTGAAGACGGGTTTATATAGGTAGAGATTCAAGACTAGCCGTTGGAGGAGCCGTTTGAATCTTACCTACTTTTCTTAAATTCAAGATCTGTCGTTGGGCGACCGCACTGTCTGCATTTGTGTCACATCCTAGGTCCTGAAGTCTAGGATGCTGATTTGGCAATCCCTCATTGGTCGAGGTAGGTTGACTTCCTCTGATGCCGGGATCTTCTGCCTTTAGAGCTGGCTTTTGAATTCAGAGCTGGACTGTCTTGAGGTGAAGTCTTCAGAGATAGTTCCTTTTGTTCTGTACATACTGACCGGCCGTGTTTTGAACTCGCCTCGAATTCTCTTCGCCTTGATCAGCTCTGCCGGAGGACTCACCAAGGTTGACGCCGTCTTTTGTTATCGACTCAAAGTAAACACATACCGTGTCGAATGCTATCTTCTCATATGACTCAGAACACATACTGGTCGATCATTGTCTTCATACGACTCACCGTAAACACAAACTGGTCGATCCGCTCGTCTTCGTTAGTGACTCCGTAAACACAAATCGGGTCGACCGTCGTCTTCCGCTTCCTTAACCTGTAAGCTTAGAAAATCTAAAGCTCAAACAGGCGAGCTGGACAACACTATTTAGGTTGACGTGATCATCTATTCGGTTGGAGAATCAGTTGGGTTTTGGTATCAAATCAAAACCTTATAATTTTCCCAACAATTTCCCCATTTTTGATGATGCCAAAACCTAACTGAGACAACTTATGACGCAGAAAAACTTGTGTTTTATTAATGTAAGAATATACATTATAACACAGGAAAAAGAAAGAAGAAAAAAAACAACTTCAAATCTTCAGTCTTCAATCCCAGTTGGCTGGGTCTTCTCTTCTGCATCCGTTGCTTCTTTCTTTTGACTCGTCTCTTCAGCTGATTCTGATTCAGCTGGTTCCTCTAGCTCAACAGTTTGCCTGTTCTTTGACTTGTCTCTCTTCTTCCTTACTTCTCCCTTTTTGGCATGATCAAAACAGGGTGGGAGAGATACACCATCGGCTGAAGCGATGTTTTAGTTTGGCGAAACTGTGGTTTTCAGCTCTGAGCAGCGAGGTTTGGAGTCTAAGTGGCTCAGCTGTTGTATTAGTTGGCTCTTCTTTAGTAGCATTAGCCTCAGCTGTGATTGCAGACACAGCGTCCTTGGCCTGATTCAGCTGGGGCAGTCTAGCTGAGTGCTTGGAGGGATGAGTTGGCACGGGAGATAGCATCTTCTGAGTCGGGCACAACTTCATTCCTTACAACTTTTGCTTCTTCAGACTTCTTAGATTGAATGAGAAAGTCTGATTCAGCACTTGAGGGACTTGTGTTCAGCTCATATCATCATCATCCAGCCGCAGGTGATCATTGGCTGGGTGATGTTTCTCATTTAAGCTTGGTGCAGGGACTTGAGCATCTTTCATCGGAAGATCTTGAAGCTGGTGTCCCTGTGGAGCTGAAGGAAATTGAGGAGAAGGCGGTTGAAGTATTCCATGTGTCTTGGGGTTTAAGCTTGGTTGATCAGCTGGAATACTCCATTGCGGTGTTGGTGACGATGATGTTCACGCAGGGGCATGAACTTCTCCTCCACCGTAAGAAACGACCGCTTGTGGGCCTTCTGCTCCTCGGAGAATGATTACGAATTCTCTCATAATGTCAGCTGGCTTCTCTGCTGACTGACTGAGCATCTTTGACTTGAGTCTTCTGTTTGAAGACGGTGCTTCAGCATGTTTTGTCTCCTCAAGTTGTCTCCGATTCCCAGCTGGGACGGAGATAGATGCATGTTGATTTGTCTCCTGCATCTTTTTCTGTGCCTCCTGTGGTGGAGCAAGAGCTTTGTCATGACTGCTCTTGAATACTCCGACTTTATCAACATTTGGTCCAGGTCTGTTGACGTTGATTTTTGCATCCCAGGGAGTTGTATGTCCCGTTCTCTCTTTTATGTTGAGAGAATCAGTGGGGCTGAGGAGGTCTTTTTCCTTTGACATTCCCAGGAAGTTTTCTGCACCTTCCTGGTGAATGACGTTCTTGAGCTTTGCAGTCTCTCACTACGCTGGCCTGGATCTGTCGAAGGGCTTCACCTTCTTCTGGACTTCCGTCTTCTTTGAGAGTTAAGCAACTCTTATCTTGAAGCTTTGACAGATTCTTCAAGTTTGATCGGCTTCGGGAGATATCTTTCTGGATTCCATGTTCTTCTTCTGCATCTTTTGTTAGTAGAAACAAATAATTGATGGAAATAAGAAAGAATGCCGAAAACTTTTTAGGGAAGATGCAATGCTTTACGTATATCTTCTAGCATATTTAAAGAGTTTTCTTGATGAATGGATGATCAAGATTTGTCTATTGATAAGAAGATCTACGATTAGGAGTGATTCTCGCGTCGTGTCAATTTCTTGATTAGAAGATGTGAGTTAATGCGCGAGAGAGAATGGTTGAGGCGTTTTGACTTTTGCCTCGAAACTCCCATGATTCAATTCTTTGTAGACTCTTAATTAAGATTGATTAGATATGACAAGATATGAGATGAGAGAAAAACAGGTTGAGTAGGTGTAATTAATGTTGTTGCAAACCTCTCAGCTGATCATTGTAGTCAGCTGATACCTCGGTTGAGTGGGTGTGCTGGGTCATCGTGGTTCCACTGTTCCCTCGCTCGAATAATTCTTCACTTTCAGCATCTGGTTTAGCTGAATTCTTTCTCAGCTGATATCAGTGACGTTGATTCCAAATTGCAGTTGTCTGCTTGCATTCAGCTGGGTCTGCTTCCATTCAGCTGGGTTTGCTTCCATTCAGCTAGGTGAAGCATCGTCTAGGTTGAGTAGTCCAAGTAATCCGCACAGCATTTTGAATCTTGCTTCTATCAGTGGCTTTGTGAGAATATCAGCCCGATGTATGTCTGTGTGAATTTTCTCAACAATCACCTCCTTCTTTTCTACGTGATCTCTGATGAAATGATGTCGTACGTCTACATGCTTGCATCTTGTGTGAAGTACTGGATTCTCTGAAATGGCAATCGCACTTGAGCTATCACAGAAAATTGGAACCTGTCCAGTTTTCACTTCATAGTCATCCAGCTGATGTTTCACCGTAGAATTTGCGAGCAGCTTTCCGGCGGCCATATATTCTCGCTTCGTCGTGGAAGTTGCGACGCACGTTTGTTTCTTTGAAAACCATGAAATCAACTTACTTCCTAAGAACCGACAAGTTCCCGAAGTTGATTTTCTCGTCCAACCGATCTCCAAGTCCGAATCCGAGTATCCAAATACCGTAGATTGTCTTCAGCTGGGTACCACAGCCCAACATTCTGAGTTCCTTTGAGATATTTGAGAATGTTCTTGGCTGCTTGCATGTGTGCTTCCTTTGGATCAACTTGAAATCTGGCACACACTCCGACTGCGAAAGAGATGTTTGGATGACTTGCTGTTAGATACAGCAGGGATCCTATTATCCCTCTGTATTTGCTGGAATCAACTGACTTCCCTTCGCTCTCGGTTCAATCTTCCGCTTGGTGTTCATTGGAATCTTTACAATTCTGCTGGATTGAACTCCATACTTGGCGATCAAGTCTTTCACATATTTGGATTGATTTATGAAAATTCCTTCTGATGATTGCTTGACTTGAAGTCCTAGGAAGAAACTCATTTCTCCCATCATGGACATTTGGAACTTCTCTGACATCATCTCTCCAAATCTTTGGCATAAGAAGCTTGATCTTGATCCAAAGATGATGTCGTCTACGTAGATTTGAACAACCAGAATATCTTCTCCTGACTTGATGGTAAAGAGAGTTCTGTCTACTGAGCCCTTCTTGAATCCTTTGGATACGAGAAAATTTGACAGAGTGTCATACCAAGCTCGAGGTGCTTGCTTCAATCCATAAAGAGCCTTCTTTAGCTTGTAGACTTTATTTCCTTCTACTTCAAATCCTGGAGGTTGTTCAACGTAGACATCTTCTTTGATTTCTCCATTTAAGAATGCACACTTCACATCCATTTGATAGACCTTGAATTTGTGATGTGCTGCATAGGCGAGAAAGAGTCTGATTGTTTCCAATCGTGCTACTGGAGCAAATGATTCTTCGAAGTCAATTCCTTCCTACTGAGTGTAGCCCTTGGCAACCAGTCGAGCTTTGTTTCTGATGACGACTCCCAGGGTATCTAATTTGTTCTTGAATATCCATTTGAGTCCTATGACTTTGACTTCTTGAGGTCTGTCGACCAATTCCCAGACACAATTTCTGAGGAATTCGTTCAGCTCTTCTTGCATGGCATTTGTCCAAGGCACGCTCTTCAAAGCTTCGAGAATTGATTGAGGCTCTGGCACTTGAGCTACGTAACACGCCATTAGAGTTGTGTCTTCATCATAGTCCGTTAGTCCTAGCTCTACTGAGAGTTGAGCTGTGTCAGCTGCTTCTTGATGATCCGTTGAAGCTTGAGCAGCTGAGCTTCTGGTTTTGACTTGGTCATTTGGTTCTCCAATGATTGCTGATGATGGATGATCTTCAATCCATCTTCTCCTCTTACGAATTTCTTCTTCCAATTGATTGATGCTTGACGTGGCTAAATTTCGTCTGACTTGTAGTTGCTCAGGAGTTAAATCTTGAGAGATTGGTTCTCTTTGATTTAGATTTGAGGAGACTTCTGTAGAGGCTCAGCTGGAGATGGAGCTGGGGACTTAGCTGTGTTTGGATTTTCAGCTGATGATGTTCCCCCTTGATTTGGCATTGAAGCTTCTTCTCGATTTCCAGCTGGTGGAGCTTCTTGGTTGATTTTAAGTTCCTCCTCTGGCTCATTGTCCCAAATTAATGGTTCGGCCAGATTCCTGATTCTATTTTCTTGAGCTCTTGTCTGAATCAGTCTTGAAATTTCTCCTTCATTTCTTCGTTTGATAGACTCTCTATATTCGAAGGAGGATTCGTCAAAGGTAACATGTGGAGTTACTTCGACTATTTGAGTTCTTCTGTTGAAGACTCTGTATGCTTTACTCACAGTGGAGTAACCAAGGAATACTCCTCGGTCTGTCTTCTCATCGAACGTCTTGAGCTGTGTCTTCCCATTGTTGAGGATGTGACATTTGGATCCGAATACCTTGAAATATCCAATGTATGGTATTCTGTTATTCCATAGCTCATACGGTGTCTTTCCTTGCCTTGATGTGAGTAGGGAGCGATTCTGAGTGAAGCAAGCTGTGTTGATTGCTTTAGCCCAGAACTTCTTTGGAATGGCAGAGCTAGCTAGCATTGAGGTAGCTGCTTCCTTGAGAGTTCTGTTTCTTCTTTCTGCTACACCATTCTGCTGAGGTGTGCGTGCTGCAGATGTTTGGTGTTGAACTCCGTTCTTCTCGCAATAATCATAAATAGTTTCATTTAGAAACTCCGTTCCACGATCCGATCTTATTGACATTATCTTGCACTCATTACGTGTTGATAATCTTTCCACGGATAGGCGACTTAGTCCTCGGTTTCGCTTTTCCGGTACAAGAATGATACCCATGCGAATCTTGAGAAATCATCCACAACGACCGAGTATATTTTCTCGCCATTGAAGCTTGCTGGAGTAACCGGACCAAAAAGATCCATGTGAAGAAGTTGAAGTACTCGATCGCCTGATCGAACCGGCTTCGAGAGAGAATGAAATTCTTGTCTCGCTTTCCTTGTTGACACGCGCCGCACATATGACTTTTGTCATATATTTGATCTCGGAATTCCATTAGCGAGCCGGTTCCTAGCCGCCTTGTTGATTGTCTTGAAGTTGAGATGATTCGGCCGTTCGTGCCACGGCTGACTTCATTGTCGCTTTTCGATACAAGACAAGTCTCCGGAGGCCGCTGTTCCGCCAAGAAAGTACATATTTCCTTCTCTTTTCCCTCTTAGGAGTATCTTCTTGGTTTTCCTGTGCATCAAACTTGACAGAAAAACCGTTGTCGTAGAATTGGCTAATGGAAAGCAAGTTATGTTGCAATCCTTGTACATAAGAAACATTTGGGATTATAACATTTCTAGTTTTAAATGTACCATAACCTTTGGTTAGGCCTTTGGAGTTGTCACCAAATGTTACTTGTGGACATGTACGCTTGATATACTCCTGGAGTAGATGCTTTAGGTGCGTCATGTGCTTGGAACATCCACTGTCCAAGTACCATAGCGTTCTCATCGACTCCTCAAAGATGCGTCGATTCCTTGCAACCTAAACAAAAAATTAAACTTCAGGTACCCAGTTTTAATTGGGTCCTTGTGGGTTAGACAGAGATCCTTTGATGACCCAGATCTGCTTGATGACTCGAATTGAGTCATTTGATCTGATGATTCTCCCAGCTGAGTCGATATACACATTCTTTGTGTTCTTCGGTTGTTGCTGTCGGGGTCTTGATCTTCGTGTCTTCCCGTTTTGATGTCTTGATTTCTTTTGGTTTCCAGCTGTGTGCATAGCTGAGACGTTCCTTTGTCTCTGCTGTCTCATGCGATCGCCGCCGTCGGAAATGATTATCCAGCTGGTACTCATGTGAGTGGTATCCAGCTGGGTATCTCTGATATCCCGGTTGATATCGTTCAACGTGCTGTTTCTGTTGCTGGTATCTGTGAAATCCAGCCTATTGTCTTTGTTGAGGTTGAGCACGTTGCTGTCTGAGTTGGGCTTGAGGTTGTCGCACAGCTAACCTTCTTAATGCCTGCTGTGTCTTCGACGGAGCTTGAGGATGTTTCACAGCTGGTCTTCCTGACGCCTGTTGTGTCCTCAACTGTTGATGCTGCGCTGCTGGGATTGGAGGTTCGTTTGCGCGTACAAACATTACCTTTGTTCCACTTGTGGAGGCAATGTTTGAGGCATCCTTTGATTCGTTGTATCCCAGTCCCACTTTGAGTGCCGCTGGACGCTGAGCACTAATGATCTCGTCCATTGTTGACGAGGCTTTGATGAGAGCTACTATCTTCTTAGATAGTACCTCTTCGGTGCTTTTCAGCTCAATGATCTCAGCTGACTTCTTTTCAGATTCAGCTGTGACCTTTTCCACATCTTCTATCAGCTGTTTCTTCTCATAGTAGAATTCCTTCATCAGCTGATCTTGTTTCACTATTTTGTCTTTTAGTGAAACGACTTCCTGTTGGAGCTGAGTAGTATCAGCTGCGTCTGATACTTTTGTCTTTTCAAGTTCCGTCTTCAGCTCGGCATTCTCACACATAATGACATCAAGGATCTCTTGAAGCTCCTTGGAATCGTTCATTACTTTCTCTACTAGACTCCAATCAGGTAGTCCAGATTCTGAGACCTGTGTAGAGTGTTCGTGTGATGGTGAGATGTTAGATAAATTTTGAGTTCGAGACATTACCTCATCTTCATCGATGCCGTCTGTTTGTCCCATGAAGCATGTATCCCAATCAGGTTCATCATGGGCCATCAGGGCTTCTTCTTCCGAGTCTGAAAATGGCATGTCATCCATTTTGTTGCACTCTGATTCTTCATCGGCGATATAAGCTCTCCTTCTGTCAGCTGCTTTAGCTTTCAGTTGGTCTTTGTCTTTCTTGGACAGCTTTGGACAATCTAGCCGGTAGTGTCCTGGTTCCTTGCAATTGAAGCAACCTTCTTCTGTTCGTTTGTTAGCTGACTTCTCATCAGCTGCTGTGTACTTGTCTCTGTAAGTTCTTGCGAACTTCTTGTATTTGCCTTTGCTGGTGTTGAGTCTGTTGTAGTTTTTGACCAGCATGGCTATTTCTTCAAGTAGCTCTTCCTTGCTCATGTCCTTCTTATCCTTTTTCGATGACTCAGCTGACTGTATGTATGCGGATTTGTCAGAGTTGGCTCTGAACGCAATCTCTTTTGGAGCTGGGGTGAGTTCTCCGTCATTCTGTCTGCTTGAAGATTCTTCTTGAGTGATCTTCAAGTTGTATTCGTTGGCTTTTAAGAGTGAGAACAACCTTTCTGTAGATAGATCACCCAAGTCACTTCGACTTTGGTGAACTACCTTGTAAGTGTTCCATTCGAGTGAAAGAGCCGAAAGAACCTTTAGATTCTTTTCCCGCCGGGTATACTTCCCGCCCGATTGTCTCTATCTCGATGACTATGTTTGAGAACCTTAGCTCCATCGCTTCGATGGACTCGTTGGCTAGCTGCTTGAAGTTGTCGAGTTTTTGGCAAGCTATTGTGAATTTGTTTTCTTTGATCTCTTCTGATCCTTCACATAGCTTGGCAAGTGTTTCCCACATCTCTTTAGCTGTCTCGCACTTGATGATCTTACTCAGGTAGGCGTTTGAGACTGTTGATGAGATGGTGTTTCTTGCGAAGCTGTCCAGTCCAGCTTGTTTTCATTCTTCTGACGAGTATTCCTTCTTTGGCTTGAGAATTGGCCGGTATTCTGGTTGTCCTCCATCATGAGCAGGTACGAGTTTATTTCCTTGTTTATAAATAAGGATGGGTCCGTCTGAGATGATGTCCACATCATGTCGTGATGCGCACATAGGAAGCTTTTCAATCTGAATTTCCAGATTGCATAGTCGTCTACCGAGAAGGTGGGAAGATTCCTGTTAAGATAAGAATCCATAGAAATATGCAGTATGAAATAATATGAGTTTTTCTAAAAAACGGATCTGTTCAGTTGACCACTGACACAGAGTTTCAAGACAAATCTCTTGATTCAGAAACAACGGTCGTTTGAACCACTGCTTTGATACCAATTGATGGTCCCTGAGCTAGGTATTTGGTGTAGAGGGGGGGTGAATACACCAAATAGATTTTTCGAAACTTTTTCAAGTTAAATCACAGAGTTGGTGAGCTCAGTTATCGATCCAGCTGGGGAGGGTCAGCTGGGTAAATAACTCAGCTGGCGGTGCAGAAAGTGGTGGTTTGAAAACTTAGCTCGGTTACTTAGAAAAACTCAGTTTGAAAAGATTAACTTTATGTTTTCAGCTTAGTCAAGTTGTGCAACTTTCAGAGAGACACAGCTGTCTTTGGAGAGCAGCTGTGTGTGCAGTTTTGAACAAATATGCAATGATATGAAAGAGTTAGTACAAAACTGAATATAAAGAGAAAGTAAAGAGCACGCGAGATTTTACGTGGTTCGGAGTAACACCTCCTACGTCCATGACCAGGTTCACTGGTAATCCACTACCACTTGGTTTCCAAGTACCAAGCAACTTCACAACTCTAACCCGAGCTGTGTTCCAACAGTTTGCGGGCACTGTCAAGCCTACACCTTCAGTTTCCGGGTACTGAAGAACCTAACCACTCGAATTACACGCTTCGAGCAAGCGTACCTTTACCTAACCTTTCTGGGTTTGGGTTTGGGAATGGTTTTCCAACAATGAACGAGTTCTTACAATTAAGAACTTTAGAGTATGATGAACTCGTTCGAAATCTAGGCTTAAGATGTATAAAGAGTTTGGCCTAGGGAACAGACGAAAAACTAAGCAGTTTCTTAACTAGAAACACTTTATAAAGTGTTCTTTGATCTATGTAGAACTGCTTGAGAGCTTTTGAAAGATTGATGATTTCAGATAATGAAAGCTTGTAGAGAGTTTTTCGTATCTGATCCTGAGGTTGAAGACGGGTTTATATAGGTAGAGATTCAAGACTAGCCGTTGGAGGAGCCGTTTGAATCTTACCTACTCTTCTTAAATTCAAGATCTGCCGTTGGGCGAATCTGCACCTGTCTTCATTTGTGTCACATCCTAGGTCCTGAAGTCTAGGATGCTGATTTGGTAATCCCTCATTGGTCGAGGTAGGTTGACTTCCTCTGATGCCGGGATCTTCTGCCTTTAGAGCTGGCTTTTGAATTCAGAGCTGGACTGTCTTGAGGTGAAGTCTTCAGAGATAGTTCATTTTGTTCTCGTATAGACCGGCCGTGTTTTGAACTCGCTCGAATTCTCTTCGCCTTGATCAGTTTCGCCGGAGGACTCACTCGAAGGTTAACGCCGTCGTCTTCGCTAGCCGACTCTACCAGAACATACTGGTCGATCGTTGTCTTCTACTAGCCGACTCGCCGTAAACAAACGGTAGGTCGACCGTCTTCGCTAGACTCCGACTCAGTGGGTCGACTGCTGTCTTCCGCTTCCTTAACCTGTAAGCCTAGAAAATCTAAAGTTCAAACAGGCGAGCTGGACAACACTATTTAGGTTGACGTGATCATCTATTCGGTTGGAGAATCAGTTGGGTTTTGGTATCAAATCAAAACCTTATAATTTCCCCAACACTCTCTACCTCCCTTATTGATAATGCCAAAAAGGGGGAAGATTTGAATGAAGCTGGAAAAACAATGGAGAGGAAAGCTGCAGCTCAGGGGAAACCTGTGCAGCCAAATCAATCAGAAATCGACGACTTTGCTAAAGAGCTGGATGAGGAAGACCCAACTACAGCAGTCAAAGAGACATGGAGAGAGAAAATGGTTGCTCTTGCCAAAGCCTGTGGACACAAGCCAGAAGAATACAAGGACTATCACTGGCTGTGTAACTTCCACAACGAGCAAAGAAGAGAAATGCAAGAGCTGGATAAGATTATCAAGAGAAAAGCCGATTCGCTCAAGCCTGCTGAGAAAAAACAAAAGAAGAAAAGGCAGAGCTACAAGCAAGCTAGAAAGAATCAAATCCAAGCAGCCTCAACTGACAAGAAGAACCCAGATGATATCAATGAAAACTGGGAACATTGCAAATCAGAATTCCTCAAAGAATCAGTACAAAGGCATGGATCCAGAAACTGCGTTCCAGGATTATCTCCTCGAACTTCACGAGACAGATCCAATGATGGCAAGATCAATTGCTCTATATGCCAAAAGAAACAACATCCAGCTGAAGGCTCCAAAAGTCAAGCAATTCAAGCCTCCATCTCTAACTGGAACGAATCTTCCTGACAAGGCCCAAATTATCAAAGAAATTCATCACTGGGCTAGCGAAAAAGGAATTTCAAAATCAAAGAATCAAGCAGAATGGAAGAAGCTGGAAGATTTCATCTTCAACAGATATGGTCTCAAGACTGACCAACAGATTGACAAACAAAGGAAGCAGCAAAGCTGAAGACCCCGTTAAGTGACGTGCGTATGTAGATTGTAGGTCACGCACGCGTGAGTAGTCAAAACGTTCTGACTTCTTCCTCGACTTTCCCGAGCTACAGTACCCTGCATGCTTTTCATTAAATGCGATGGGATTCGATTTGCTGAATGGCTTATTGACGAATCCTTCTAAGGAATGTTTGTGAATTTTGAATTTAAATTCAAATAATTTTATCCTTAAATAGCATATTCCTCAGGGAAGTAAATGAAAGACTGCAAACCTGTCAGCTGAACTTTGTAGTCAGCTGATACCTCGGCTGTGTTTCTTTATGTTGAGTTACTCCTTCAGTTTAACTATCGAGCTAAGCTTGATTCCCCCTCAGCTGGTTTCCCTTCCTGAACGGTCAGCTTGGACATAGTATCCATCTGATATTACAGCGGTCTTCTCCTTTGCTTGATTGACAGTTCTCCTCAGCTGAGTATTTGTAGATTTTGCTTGAATTTTAGTCAGCTGAGTTCCCTTTAGCTCTTCGACTGATGTCCAGTGGAGCTTGATTCCCTTTTTGGCTGGGAAATCCTTCTGAGTTTTGGGATCCATCTGAGTTTGTTCCCCATCAGCTGGATGAGCTTTTCTTTATCCGGTTTGAGCAGTCCAAATAATTCACACATCATCTTGACTTGGATTTCAGCAGATTGTGCTTCGATGTGAATTTTCCCAACAATGGATAATCTTGATTTGATAGTAGGTGGCATTTTCTTCAGCTGCATCCTACTTCGTTTGAGCGGATTTTCTCACCATCAGCTCATTTCTTTGATGAAGTCTCAGTTTGTATAGCAAGTAGACGGTATCCCTAATCCGAGAAATTTGGTTCAAATCTTGCTTCTCTATTCTTTTCTTGAGACCAATGTACTCAGCTGAATGACTGGCTGAATTTTCAGTTTTGTATCCAGCTGTCTTTATTTCACAGTTGGTCCCAGTCAGCTAGCTGGGTTTCTTCATTTTCTTCGTTGGTTGAATCAATAAGATGTTTCAGACATCTTAATCAGAGCAATCATCCTCATCTGAGTTGGAGACGGAGATTTGATCATTATCCATTTCGCTCGATTCGAACCTTTTATCCTTTCTCACGGGGGATGACTCACTGGTTTCTCTTTGGGTAGAGTTGCTTGTCGTGATGAACCTTCACGATCTTCTTGTACCTTTCCTTGCTGTGATCCAGCCTATTGATGCTCCGTACAAGCATGGCAACTTCTTCGTGCAGTTCTTCTTTGCTCATATTTTTGGACTCCTTTGACTTTTTCAGTCTGAGCTGATTGAGCTGATCTTCTTGACTCTGCACTGAGAGCTGTCTCCTTTGCCTTGGGATTCAGCTCCGTTTCATTTATCCGGCTGGATGATTCACAGCTTGTGATCCCCAGATCAAATTCGTTGGCTTTCAAGATGGAGAATAATTTTTCCGTCTCCATGCTGCCAAGATCAGTTCTGCTTTGGTGAACCACTTTGTGTGTACACCATTTTGAGGAGAGAGCTGAAAGAACTTTCAAGTTCTTATCTCGAACTGTATATTTTCCAGTTCGGATCGTCTCGATCTTGATGACGAGGTTGGAGAATCTGAGCTCCATTTGCTCGATGGACTCGTAGGGGAGTTGCTTGAAGTTGTCGAACTTCTGGCATGCAACTGAGAATTTGTTCTCTTGAATTTCCTCTGAGCCTTCACACAGCTTGGCTAGAGTGTCCCACATCCCCTTAGCTGTCTCGCAGTTGATGATCTTGCTGAGATAAGCGTCCGTCACCGTTGAGGAGATGACGTTGCGAGCGTAGCTATCCAATCCAGCTTGTCTTCTTTCTTCTGGAGAGTACTCCCTTTTGGGCTTCACAACTTGCCGGAGTACTGGTTCAGCTCCAGGTAAGGTTTCTGCTTGTCTTTCTGATTTCATGATGATGATGGGTCCGTCTGTGATAACATCCCACATCATGTCGTTTTGCGCGCACAGAAAGCTTTTGAGTCGGAACTTCCATATCTGATAATCATCGACTGAGAATGTTGGAAGATTCCTGCACATAGAAGATTCCATGACAGTATGCAATATAATGATTTTAAAAAGATTTTGAAAAAAAATTAAGGATCTGTTCAGGTGACCATTATCAGCAATGAAATGCTGACTTGACAGATACAGTGATCTTTTGAACCACTGCTCTGATACCAATTGTTGGTCCCAAGACGGATACCTTGGTGTAGAGGGGGGGTGAATACACCAAGGTTTAAAAACTTTTCCAAGTTAAAACTCTTTTGAGTGAGCTGGCTGTGTTCGATCCAGCTGGATGGCAGCTTGATCGACACAGCTGGCTGTGTGCGGAATGTGGTGGATTTGGAAAGTCCGTTGTTACTTCAAATATATTGCAAAGCTCTGTTTCACTTTTCAGTTAGTCAGTTTATGCAGATTGAAATGTATGCTTATGAGAGTTAGTAACATGCATAAAACAAAGCGATAAATAATAAGAGCATTTTTAACGTGGTTCGGAGTAACCCCTCCTACGTCCATGACCAGATTCACTGGTAATTCACTACCACTTGGTTTCCAAGTACCAAGCAACTTCACAACTCTAACCCGAGCTGTGTTCCAACAGTTTGCGGGCACTGTCAAGCCTACACCTTCAGTTTCCGGGTACTGAAGAACCTAACCACTCGAATTACACGCTTCGAGCAAGCGTACCTTTACCTAACATTTCTGGGTATTGGTTTGGGTATGGTTTTCCAACTATGAACAAGTTCTTACAATGAAGAACAAGGAGTATGATGAACTCGTTCAGACTAGGCTTAAGATATTTATTCTGATCTATTCTGCCTATGACTGAATATGTGAACAACTAAGAACACAGCTAACTGGCTGGGTGTTCTAGAAAGATTTGGCTTTGTAGATCGTTGTTCATTTTTCTGTTTTCTTCTATTTCTTCAGTCGTCTTGCCAGCCTCACCAGCTTCTTCTATTCAATGGTGAGGAGGTATATATATAGCTGGAGATTCAAACTAGCCGTTGGAAGAGAGCCGTTTGAATCTTACCTACTCTTGTTGACTTCTGGCCTTTACCTACGAAGTAGGTCTGCATCTGCAGAGGCTATTCCTTCTCTGATTTGACTGCGTCAGACAAGATCTTCTGACATCGGGATCTTGTCTTGGAGAAGGTCTTCGTCTTCGAGCTGTCAAGCGTCTCTGCTGTGTCTTCAGTGTCTTGGACTCTGCTGCGTCTCGACTCTGAGCTGTATCTTAGACCTGTGCTGTATCATCAACCTGAGCTGTGTCACTGACCTGAGCTGTTTAGACCTGAGTTGTGTCATCAACACTAAGCTGGGTCTTTTACACTGAGCTGGGTCTTTGACACTGAGCTGGGCTTCCGTCACTGAGCTGGGTCTTGATACTGCAGGATCTTTGACTCTGCTTGGTCTTGCTCTGCTGAGTCTGCTCTGCTGAGTTCTTAAGCTGTCTGCTTAGCTGTGTCTTCTGCTGTCTTCAGATGTCTTCAGCGAATCTACCTGTAAACTAAGAAACTCTATAAGCTCAAACAGGTGAGCTGAAAAACGCTTAGGCTTGTGCGATCATCTACTCGGTTGGGGTCAGCTGGGTTTTGGTATCCAATCAAAACTCTATTAATTTTCCCAACACTTTCCAAAAACCCACCACATTCCGCACACAGCCAGCTGTGTCGATCAAGCTACCTTCCAGCTGGATCGAACACAGCACAGCCAGCTCACTCAAAAGAGTTTTAATTGGAAAAGTTTTTAAACCTTGGTGTATTCACCCCCCCCTCTACACCAAGGTATCTGTCTTGGGACCATCAAAGGTTCTTGCTGCTCAAACCCTAACACTATTGTCTAAAAACAACACAGTCACTTAACACGGGTACTAGTTACAGAGGAGATTTTGATTGTGTTTGTCATTCTTGAGTAAGATGATAGATTTCCATTAGGATATAGACTGAGTAATGTCTACGAGTATATTTACTCATTTCTTATAGATTGTGTTCCTTCCGTGTAAATTGACTGAGGATATAAGCTATAGACACATTAAGCCAATCAGTTGATTGATGTAGTGTTACATGCATGAACAACTAGAGTAACACATGCTCGCAACTCTTGTTTGATGTTCCTTAAAAGTTTTTTCTCAATAGTTTCTTGTACTATCTGCCAGGTATAATAGCATAAAATTATAAATAGTTTACTTTAATACATGTTAGATGTCGCCATTCAGTTTGCACCTTACGTGTTTTAATGAGATATTATTGGAGTTTTTTCAAATTACACGTCTCACAACGAATATCCTTGTTTCTTATTAAATTTTTATTGATATGTATCATGAGCACCATTGAGTAGCTCAAGAGAAAAACTGAGTTACGGTTTGATTTCTCCATATGCTGCACAAGTTGCAGGCTTGCACCAATTCAAGATAAGCTTCAATCAAGTTATGATAACCTTACGATTAAGGTGAAATCAATTGATGGGTTTCAAGGTGGTGAGGAAGATATCATAATTATTTCAACAGTAAGGTCTCACAAACATGGATCCATTGGTTTCTTATCTAGTAAGGAAAGAACCAATATCGCTCTTATCAAAGCTCGGTAAGTCTATACATTTAATTTTGCTTCATTTTTCTTCAGAGAGATTATAATTAATCTTCCCTTTCTTCTAGTCATTGTCTATGGATAATCGGAAATGATAGAACTTTGAGTGAAAGTCATTGAGTTTGGGAAGCAATAGTATCTGATGCCAAGGATCGGCAATGTTTCTTCAATGCTGATAAAGATCCTGAAATCCAACAAGTTATCATAGATGTCATTTTAAGAGTTGGGTCAACTTGATGATCTTCTGAGCGAGGAGAGCACAATTTTCAAAAATTTGAAGTGGCTGGTATAGGATTATATATAAATAATATCTTTGGTATTCATTTGTTGCTCTATATGCTCTTCTCTTATATATGGTTTACTCATGTCATCATCAGTTGATGAGCCTTCCATACTATTTCAGACCTTCATATCTTGCTGCTTAGCTATCTTCTAAATAATAAATTTTTATATATAGTAAGGAAGATATCATAATTATTCGGCAAACATGGATCCATTGGTTTCTTATCTAGTACGGAAAGAACCAATGTCGCTCTTACCAGAGCTCGGTAAGTCTATACATTTAATTTTGCTTCATTTTGCTTTTTGCTTCAGAAAGATTATAATTAATCTTCCCTTTCTTCTAGTCATTGTCTACAGATAATCGGAAATGAAAGAAATTTGAGTGAAAATCATTCAGTTTGGGAAGCAATAGTATTTGATGCCAAGGATCGGCAATGTTTCTTCAATGCTGATGAAGATCCTGAAATCCAACAAGCTATCATAGATGTCAAAAAAGAGTTGGGTCAACTTGATGATCTTCTAAGCGATGACAACACAATTTTCAAAAATTTGAACTGGCACGTACAAGATTATAAATGATATCTTTGATATTCATTTGTTGCTTTATATGCTCTTCTCTTATATATGGTTTACTCATGTCATCATCAGTTGATGAGCATGTTCCATACTTTAAAGATATTTCAGACCTTCATATCTTAGTACTTAGCTATCTTCTAAATAATAAATTTTCATATCTAGTAAGGAAGATATCATAGTTATTTCAACGGTGAGGTCTCACAAACATGGATCCATTGGTTTCTTATCTAGTAAGGAAAGAACCAATGTCGCTGTTACTAGAACTCGGTAAGTCTATACATTTAATTTTGTTTCATTTTGCTTTTTGCTTCAGAGAGATTATAATTAATCTTTCCTTTCTTCTAGTCATTGTCTATGGATAAATGGAAATGATAGAACTTTGAGTGAAAGTCATTCAGTTTGGGAAGCAATAGTATCTGATGCCAAGGATCGACGATGTTTCTTCAATGTTGATGAAGATCCTGAAATCCGACAAGCTATCATAGATGTCGAAAAAGAGTTGGATCAACTTGATAATCTTCTAAGCGATGAGAGCACAATTTTCAAAAATTTGATGTGGCAAGTACAAGATTATAAATGATATCTTTGGTATTCATTTGTTGCTCTAGATGCTCTTCTCGTATTTATGGTATTCATTTGTTGCTCTATATGGCATACATCCCGAAGCTGTTTCTTTCATTTTCTATGTTTTCCACTATTGGTTTTGGAACTGGCTATTGTCTGCCTATGATATAGCCTTTGATTTTCTCCTCTCCTCACTAATTGTTATCCGTATCTCCAGGTTTTGTTCAACAATGACTTTCGAAAGTCATTTCAGAAACTGAAACTCCCTAGTACGAAGAAGTTGGTAATAAATTTTTATTGAAGCTTGCAAGTGGTTGGCGGCCTAGGAAGTTAAATATGGACAGGAAGTGTGACAAGTCTTCGTACATCGTGAAACAATTCAAGGTTGATAGTTACTATGTTGTCTGCTCCGTTGTTATTTTGGAGTACAAGCAGGTTTTGAAGGTGTGGGACATCCTGCCTTTGACGGACACCATCAAGTTGTTGAAACAAATTGACAGTGTAGCTTGTTTGTATACAGACGATTTCATCAAACACGGAGTTGAACATTGTTTTTAAAACTAATCAAGTATTATTTTTCTTTAGGAATTTGGAGGTGCCATTGAGTTGGTCTCCCTCCGATGGCACTAGCTAGCTCTTTTACAGTCATGGATTGCTGATATGATATTGCTACTTCTTCAAGTTTGAAAATATCTATATACCTGCCATATTTTTGCCATTACTTTTACACTAAGAATTCTATATGGTACGTGAATATATCTACCTGGCTTATTTATGCTATCAGCATCACTTATGTGCACCGGTCACTTACGTGCAACCGGATCTTCCGACCCGAACCGGTCAAAACGGGTCAAACCCGTTGACTTTCTTTTTTTTAAATTCGATTTTTTTAATTTGTTTTTCTTCTCCACCTTCGACTCTGATTTTAATTTATAGATAATGATTGTGGCAACATTAATGTTTTTTAGCTCGTTCCGAGGCCTTCGACTCCCCTCGCTTGACTATTTAAACAAAATAAAAAATAAAAAAAAATTGAAAAAAAGAATTAAAAAAAATTGAAAAAAATCGGAAAAAAAATATTTAAAAGTTAGGCGCGTGTGTTAAAAAAAAATTTATCAGGCGCGTCCACGAGCCTTAGTTAAGGGTTGAAAAGGGGTGCGTGGTTTACACGCTCCCGCGCGTATGGGCTCCGTCACTTCGGTGCGACGGGTGCACAGTAGTTTTTGTGTTCTGCTATATATCACGAGACCAGTTGAGACTTTCTCGCTGCTTAAATTTTTCTTTCAATTTCTTCTCACATCTGTCCGGAATCGATGAGTAGCTTGCTTTTGTGATCGGTACTTTGCAATAAGTTTTTTTTCTTGTGTGGTTAACTCTGTGCAAGTAAACTGTAAAACATGAGCAGCATAAGCTGATCACATACTGGCTTAAACTTAGTCAGACTTAGGGTGAGAGAGAGAGAGAGGATAGATTGTGCGTCGTTGCCCAAAGCCTCGAAGTTTTACTTTAATGTAATGGTTTTGATTAATTAATCATTAAATAATTATCTTTTAATTTTTCATAATTATAATATTCTCCAACCGAGTTTGTCTGTCCTTGCACATATTGTTAAAAATAATTTAATTTTATTGATTAAAAATTTGCAAATGTTGTAATTGCATTTTTGTAAACATTTGGCACTATTTTTTTAAAGGGAAAATATACTCCAGCTTTTATAAATGACGGACTTCCTAGTATGGCCCTTCTCTAAAAATAAAAAATAAAAAAAAAAGGTATGTCTATTGGCTGAGAAATTATTATCTCGGATTTGTCTTGAGTTTTTAATATTAATCTTGTTTCAAAAATAAACTCCCTCGAAATCAAAAATTACAATATCTATCAACTACTGAAGTAGGGAGGAAAATCTCTAGTTATAGACTTATAGTGTTCGTAACCTAATTTATGTTCCAATACCTTTTTGTATTGTGAAGTGTTGGAGCAATTTTTAATTCATTTATTTTCTTCAGAAAACTAAAAATAATAAATTATAGTAAAACTTTTTTTGTAAAACGTATTATAAATTATAAAACTTATGTATTAATATAATAAATTTGTTCACTAAATTGATAAATAAAATTAAAAAAATTAATTGCAGAATAGCTAACCCCAATTGAAAAAATAATGATTGTCAAAGTGCTAAATTAATTGTAAACTCTCTCTACGAAAAAATCGTCAATAATAATTAATAACAACTTCTATTTATTTTATTTCATTTTTTTGAGATCCAGTCATCCAACTGCTATTTAAGACTAGTGAAATTCGAATTGTTTTGAAGTAACTGAAAACAATTGCCATTTTCAGTCATCAGATTGCAGGAAGCAACGCTGATGCATATTCCAATCTTCCGTCGCTACACAGCATCATACTTCCGACGCCTTAAATTACTCGGATATTCATCCTCTCGCAGCAATTTCCACTCCTCATTAATTCAATCCTCAGAAATTGGAAAAACCAGGGATTCGGCCGAATTTTATGGTGTAATTGATGAAAAGGACATTCTCAGAGCGGCCCCAAATGGCAATCTCCTTGTTCTTGATCTCATTGATCGCCGCGCAATCCAGCCCGACGCAAGATTGTACGTTGATATCTTCAAGGCGTGTACTGATCAGCGTAAGCTGAAAGAGGGGCGAATAGCTCACGCTCATTTTCTGTCATCTAGGTTTAAACACTACGTTGTTTTGCAGAACACTCTTATGAATATGTATGCAAAGTGTGGTGATATGAGGATGGCACACCAAGTGTTTGATGGAATGACTGAAAGGGATATGGTTTCTTATACTATGTTGATCACTGGGTATTCACAGACTAGTGAGTTCAATGAGGCGTTGAGGTTGTATGCAGAGATGGTGAAGAAGGGCTTACGGCCGAATGAGTTTACTTTTGGGAGTGCTCTGAAGTCGGCCGGTGGTATGCAGAGTGATTCAATGGGTAGGGGGATTCATGGCGCTTGTGTGAAGTTTGGGTACGAGGATAATGTGTATGTTGGGAGTGCATTGGTGGATATGTATGCAAGGTGTAATAAAATGGCGGAAGCGAAGGTCACATTTTATGGGCTTAAGATTAAGAACGAAGTTTCTTGGAATGCTCTGATTGCAGCATATGCGAGGGAAGGAGAGGGGCACAATTCTTTAAAACTATTCTCGGAGATGAAAAGGGGAGGTTATGGACCAACTCATTTCACGTATTCCAGCATTTTTGCAGCCTGTGCGAGTAATGGGGCTTTGGAACAAGGCAAATGGGTGCATTCGGATATGATTAAGTTGGGAGTGCAGCTCATTGCTTTTGTTGGAAACACGCTTCTTGATATGTATGGTAAGGCAGGGAGCATTGAGGATGCAAAGAAGGTTTTTGATCGATTGGTGAAGAAGGATGTTGTTTCGTGGAACTCAATGCTTACTGCTTATGCACAGCATGGACATGGCCAGGAAGCCGTTAAGCTCTTTGAAGAAATGCGAAATGTTGGATTTCAGCCAAATGAGATCACTTTTCTGTGTGTGCTCAATGCTTGCAGCCATACTGGCCTTCTTGACAAAGGATTGTATTATTTTGAGCTGATGAGGAAATATAAGTTAGAGCCAGACATTACTCATTATGTGGCCATTGTTGATCTTCTTGGTCGCGCTGGCCAGCTTGAGCATGCAGAGAGGTTTATAAGGGAAATGCCAATCCAACCTTCAGCAGCTGCTTGGAAAGCTTTGCTTGGAGCTTGTAGGATGCATAAGAATATGGAGTTAGGCACTTATGCTGCTGAGCGCGTTTTTGAGCTTGATCCCCATGATTCTGGTCCCCATATTATACTCTCTAATATCTATGCCTCTTCTGGTAGATTGAATGATGCTGCAAGAGTGAGAAAGATGATGACTGAAAGTGGTATTAAGAAGGAACCAGCTTGTAGTTGGGTGGAGATTGGGAATTCTGTGCATCTGTTTGCTGCAAATGATGATACTCATCCGCAAAGACATGAAATTCGTATGATGTGGGAAAAGATCAGAGACGAAATCAAGAAAATTGGATATGTCCCAGATACGAGCCATGTACTTTGGTATGTAGACCAGCAAGAGAGAGGAGAGAGATTACAGTTGCACAGTGAGAAACTAGCTCTAGCATTTGCACTCCTCAACACCCCAAACGGAACCCCCATCTTGATAAAGAAGAACATTAGAGTCTGTGGTGATTGCCATGCAGCATTTAAGTTTGTGTCGAAGTTGGTTGATAGAGAAATCATCTTGAGAGACACCAACAGATTCCATCATTTCCGCCATGGTTCTTGCTCCTGCAAAGACTATTGGTAGTTTAAGACTTATTGTCCGAGCTTCGACTTCGAGAGCTGATCACAGAGTATAAGATGATAAAGAAGAAGCACTGCCTGCCTGCAAGCAGAGTTAAAGTGGTATGTCATATACTCCATTATCAATTAATAAATAATTATCCTTTTTATTAATTATATATTTAGGCAATGGCAGCCTGCTGTGCTTTGACTTTCCCAATGTTGTTTCCATTGTGGCCGTGTTTAACAATATTCCTTGAATGGTTGACCCCAAATCTTCAATGATCCACAATCTCTTTCACTCTCTCTCAACCTAAGTGAAGTCCTCCATTTGAGAATCTCACACCCAGTATGGCAGCTTATGCTGCTCTTGTTTCCCTTGCTAAAACTACACATCTTAATAGATATCAAGGCAATGATCTCTTTTCTATCGAAGCGGAAAAGAAAATTAGATCTATCCATGATTATGTAGTTTACTTGCAATCATTCCTTGAAGAATTTCCAGAGAAAGCCAAGTGTTGGGAGGGCAGGATCAGAGATTTAGCTCATGAAGCAGAAGATATTATTGAAGATTTCATGTGGCTTCGAATTCAGACACTTCATCAAGGGAGGCCTCTGCCAAACCTTGAAGGACAGCTGCAAATTGTAACAGAAAAACTTGGTTTAATCGCCGGAGATGTCATTTACGGGCGACCTTCTGATTTGCCTTCTGCTGTTTTGGCATCATCAAGACTTACACGTACAAGTGAAGATACAGTGATTGGTTTAGAGGACGACGTGACGACAATCTGGCATTGGCTTTGTGGAGAGCCGTCCAATCATCTCCAGGTCATACCCATAGTGGGTATGGGCGGCATCGGTAAAACAACTCTTGCTAGAACTGTTTATGATCATCCATCAATCTCGGATCATTTTGATTTTCGTGCTTGGATTACAGTGTCACAAGATTATAATAGTACACATAGTTTGAGAAAAATTCTTGAAGGCCTTTTAGAGTCAATGAATTTGTTGGAAGAACTAGTGTCCGAGCAGATGACTGATGGATCTGATGTGAATGTGGATGTGGAAGGACGTAAAGCCTTATACAAAAAACTAGAGAAGGTTGACGTGTCTGCAATGGAAACGAAAGTATTTCAGACCTTGAAGTATAGGAGGTATCTCATTGTAATGGATGATGTTTGGAGCACTGAGGTTTGGGATGATTTAATGAAAATCTTCCCAGATGATGCTAATGGAAGTCGAATCATGGTAACCACAAGGCTGTTAGAAGTAGCTGCTTATCCTGACTCTAACAGCCCTCTTCATGAGATGCAGGTCATGAATGATGCTCAAAGTTGGAATTTGCTTAAGCAAAAGGTGTTTGCAAACGGAAATTGCCCACACGACTTGGAAGGTGTTGGGAAAGAGATTGCAAAAAGCTGTTCAGGACTACCCCTTGCTGTTGTTCTGGTTGCAGGATTACTCTCTGCAGTCAACAACACTCGACCTTCTTGGGAGGAAATTGCAGGAAATGTAAAACTAGTTGTTGGTCGGGGTACAGAGGAGATACTATCTTTGAGTTACACGCACTTGCCTCATCATTTAAGGCCATGTTTTCTGTATCTTGGAGGCTTTCCAGAAGATGAGAATATCCGCCCTTCAAGACTCATTAAATTGTGGGAAGCCGAGGGCTTTTTGAAATATGAAAATAAATGTGATAAGAATTTGGAAGAGGAGGCAGAGTACTTGGAGGATCTTGTCAAGAGAAATCTTGTATTTGTCAATAGTAGGAAGATCAATGGGAAAATCAGGAGTTGCAGCCTCCATGATATGGTACGAGTTCTGTGCAAAAGAAAAGCGCTGGAAGAGAAGTTTCTTCGTGTTATAGACACGAAAGATGATTTGCAATATTTGATAGATGAGCGACGCTTCAGTTTGAGGCTTTCTGATGAAGATAGCCCATTGGTTCCAACCATTCGTACCATTATGAGCTTCAACCGCAAGCATTTTGCTATGCTGCTACACTTTTTAGGACGTTTTAGATTGCTTAGGGTATTGCATGATATAAGTGTCAACCCCGAAGAGTTCTCTTCCCAGGTATTTGAGCTGATTCATTTAAGACATCTTGCTTTGAGTGACTTCAGCGTTACATCAGCCATATCTAAGCTTGTGAATCTTAAAACCTTAATCATTCATCCTACTTTTCGTGGGAAGAGAATTAAATGGAGACCTGATCATAATTATTCATCTCAATTCGCTCTGCCATTGGAAATTTGGAGGATGCAGCAGTTAAAGCATCTCATCTTGTATAATCTTTATACTCTGCCTCATCCCCTAGAATCAAATCTTCCTTTAATAAATCTCCAAACTCTCTCACTTGTTGTAAATCTTGTATGGAATGAGAAGATGGTGGAAATGATTCCAAATGTCAAAAGATTGGGACTTGTTTATACAGCCCATCAAGAGTGTAACATCCATCATCTCAAGGATCTACTTCAACTTGAAAAGTTGCAATTAATTCTTGGATGGGATTTATCTTGGGTGTGGCAAAATCTTAATTTCCCTACTACACTAAAAAAATTGACATTGGTAGGTGGGGGATTTCCTTTGACAAAAATGTCTATTATTGGTTCATTACCTAATCTGCAAGTGCTTAAACTACAAGATTATGCTTGCCGTGGTGTAACATGGGAAACAGGTGATGGTGAATTTCCTCAGCTCAAAATTTTGCAAATTGAGAAATCTTATCTCCGACAGTGGACAATGCAGAGCAGCTCCTTCCCTATACTGCAGCGCCTAGGGCTTCGTTTTTGTTGGGATCTATTGACGATTCCAGAAGAAATGGGAGAAATCTGGACACTTGAAGTGATTCAAGTGGGAGACTGCAGGGAGTCTGTTGTTGAGTCAGCCAAGCAAATAAAAGAGTATCAACAGAGTTGCGGAAATGATGCCCTTCAACTTCATTGCATTGAGTCAGGAAAAACGCCTTTAAGAAGGGCTGAGGTTAGGCTTCTATTGATCATTGTCAATTTCAAGTCTTATTTGACAGATCTATGAACAAGAATGGTGCTCAATACCTCAAGGAAGAGAGGTATTTTTGCTAGTTAGAATCCTCTCCATAAGATTATTTATTTATGTTCTCATCAACAGTATTTCCGTATATTGCCAAATACACATATTGTGTATATAATATGAAAATAAAAATGGAACGTAATCTAAAACAGAGGATCGGGTGTGCCTTTGAGTGCTATAATAGTTACTATAAAAAAAGACGCAATTTAGCGACATATATTAACAGAAGTGTTTTGATTTGATCAGATTGTGGAATTGATCAGAGTATTAAGACCAGATTATGAAATTGATGAGGCCATCCTCGAGCAAAAAATAAAAAATAAAAGATATGAAGACTGAGTTGCAGGGACAGACACAGGTGCAGTTGGAGGCGCGGTTGCTGGCGCATAAACCAGCACAGAAGCAGGCATTACAACAGTGGTATAAGGAATGGGAGCATGAATACCTACAGTCTACAGAGGTGGAGGAGTGATGCAAATGCCACGTCATCCGCCAACTCTGAAGATGATTCCAACTCACCAAGATTCTACATGCTCATCTGCTGTGTCATTGTGGTATAAAATATTTTAATGTCTAGTTCGGAAGAAGAAACATATAGGAGAATATTTATATACCTCCGGATAATAAAATTATCCTCCCTCCGTTCACGAAGATTGTGACTATTAGATAACTGGAGAAGAGCCGGAAGACCTGATGAGTATGTCCGAGATTGCTCAGACAACGGCGGCGACGGGTCAAAGTGTCGTGTGACTGATATTTCATATTTGAACTGCATCTTTGACTTTGATTTTTAAATTGGATGTTTGTGAACTTGTGAGTTGTGAACTTATGACTTTGGACTTGATGTCAGTTTAATTGTTTGTTTGAGTTTTTAAGATTGATGTTGTCACTTGTGACTTGTTAGTGAGTTTGGTGTGAATGTGGTGATATCTCGTTTTTTTAAGTTGTATTATGATATTTGGGTCGAAACAGGTGGGAAAAAAAGTACTAGGTTGGAAATTTTAATGTTTTTTTTTTTTATTTTTTGGCCTGTTAATCGTTAACCAAACCGACTAACCGAGGTCGGTTAGCGGTTAACCGATTAACCGATCGGTCTCGGTTACGGTTATTAAAATTTGGAATTTTCGGTTTCGGTTAACCAAGAATTTCGGTTCGGTTAACCGAAATTGAACCGATTAGCAGCGCTAATTAGATTGTGGTACGAGTTTTAATAAAAGTTTAATAGATATTAAGTGAATGGAGAAAGTGATCCACCTTTTTTGTGGTATTAAGCTATTAATGGTGGGTCCTAGTTGGTTTTTTGATAAACAGTAAGATGGGATGAGGATAAAAAAGTAAGAGAGTGAGTGAGATCATGTTCTAAAATGGAAAGGTTATATCCTTTGTGGACGGACAAAAAAGAAAAATTAACTAAAATCTTCGTGAACGGAGGGAGTAATTATTTTATGAGTACCGGTTCGGTTCGGTTAACTACCGATTCCTATACATAAAGACTAAAAACTGAACCGGTACCCTTGATTTTTTAAAATTAGAAAAATAAACCGGGTTAACTGTATTTTCGGGACGGTTTCAGTATGATTTGTCGGTCGGTTCGGTTTCTTTCAATTTTTTTGCTCACTCCTAGGCGTATATAGGAGGACTTCACATATATGTATTTACTGATGTAAGAAAATTACTTTTTGGGGAATATTATTCGTGTTGCTTGTTTAACTGCTTTGGGACTAGACAAATGATATCATTATTTGGGCTCGAATACCTTCCTAAACTACTGAAAGCACAGTAATTCTCTGATGCAGATTTTGTTTCATATTTCAATAAATATTTATTGGCAAAAATTCTTGTACATCATGATGTACCATATATCCGGTTCAACCCGACTCGCGACCCGACTCGACCCGCCCGGTCAATGGTCAACAGTGACCGCATTGACTTTTTATTTTTTTAAGACTCGAGCGAGGGGAGTCGAAGGCCTCGGAGCGAGCTAAAAACACTAATGTTGCCACAATCATTATCTATAAATTATAAAATCGGAGCCGAAGACGGAGATGGAAAAAAAAAACCAAAAAGTCAGCGGTCAGACGTTGACCGTTGACCGATCAACGGCTGACCAGATCGGACGGGTCGGGTCACGGGTCGGGTTGAATCGGATGTATGGGTACATCATGATGTACCCAAGTGTAACTCATATTTATTTGGAGTATAAAACAGAGCCCAGCCCAATAAAGCTTGGGATTCTTAGTTTGAGTCCATTTCTAACATGCAATAAAGGCCAAAGCCTGCACCATGCATCATAATGCAATGTATTACAAATTCATTTCAAGTCGAACTGAGTATAGTCAGATCAAAAATTTAACTTGGTTATTATCAAATCGAGCTCAAACTTAATTTACTGAATACTATGTGCTTAATCCAGCATAAACGAGTGTCTAAATACATATTACATATAGTATTTAACTTTAAGTATTCATCGTTTCCCTTAGAAAATAAACTATTATATTCTCAAAAAATATAATATGTTACTAAATTTTTAACTTTCTCATAACAAATAAGGACAATTTGGTAATTAACATACTTCTTGCTAGTTAATGTATAAAGATATAAAGTTAAATGTCGAATTAATACTTATACTTGTTATTTCACAAAATCATTAACAAAATCAATCACAAGCCTACTAGTTAAATAGTGTCGAATTCAAACTTGATTCCTTTATGTCAATGAACTTTCTAAACAAGTTAGAACAAAACTTTTGTCGAATCAACATATAACTTGAAATCGTTTACAGCTCTGACCATGATTTACATCTTAGACATAACAATTCGACAACTTGAATGTTCACACCACATATATTTCAAAAACAACAATAAATTTTAGGAGCCTCGTGTGAAATGGGTCAAGTATTCAAATCCAAACCTATATCAAATGCCACATTTGCCGTAATAAAAAAATATGACATTGTATATGAGTTTGGATCCAAATCATTAACCAATCCATCCAAATTTTTGTGAAAACTTTATACTTCAACTGGGCCGAATTCAACCAACCTATTTAAATCAAATTCTATCGAATCAAACCAATGTAGATATGTGGTCCATTTGGATCATTTCTTTCTCATTAACCAATCCATGAGGACATTACAACAGAAGGCCCAAATTGAGAAACCACATGTGATTTAATGACAAAAGAGGAAAGAAAAGAAAGGACAGTTTGGGGAATAAGTGAAAAAATAATAGCCTAATCAGAGAAGACTCATCGTACGAAAGGAGCAGAAGCGGCCACGTCGCCTTTGACAGCCAAAAAGCATTAAAACCTCGTACCCCTGCCGACAAGTACACCCTGTACATTGGTCTCTTATCTACTTTCCCACAAATTTTTTTATTATTTTCCTCCCTGATTTTTATACAGCAAATTATTTGTTTATTTCATGTTTATAATAGCAATAAAACCTTTCAAATCATATGGCCACTTGCAGAATATTTGCATAAATAATTTTGGATGGGCCCCACCCCCCTTCCTAGTTGGGGTTTCTTGTTTAACTGTCTCCACATATCATGGTCATATACTTTTGTTGCTAAGACAAAAACATCAGATACTTGCAAGATAACATTAAGTAATGAGGGCTATGCCTTTTGGTGCGAGTTAATGTCAATCTTTAAGGAATGTGCTGCTTTTCTTGTACTCCTTTTTTTTCATTTATAGAAAAACACAAATAATAAAATTCTACCATTTTAGGAATGATTAAAGAAATTTATAAGTTGCAGCCTCCATTTATGAAGGATGAAGTCATCTAGCTCATAAATCTGTGTTTCATCTCGTATTTCACTTTCAAAATAAAATTAACTAATTTGATCGTAGAATAACAAAAATGAAGTGTTGATTGTGGATTAGAAACTATATGTATAATTCATTCGGGGTAGGGAATTACAAATCATTTCGTATTGTTTCTTCTACTTTGATAATATTATTATCATATCCAAAAGTTTGAGGAGTAGCAAGCAATACTTGGGAAAAGATTTGATGTAACATATATGAATTTATTGTACTCAATTTATAAACGCAAAAACTTGCGTACGGTGAGTGCGATTAATCCATTTAATTTAAAAAAAAATTGATTAGTTCATATTTAATTAAAACTAATTAGAATAATTAATTTCCAATTATAATTTATTAATCTCAATTAAAATTTAATTGAATTCAATTTGAGTTTATTAATTCCGATTGTGATTTATTAATTTCAATTATAATTTAATAATTCCTAATTACTATTCATTATTAAAATTTATTAATTTTTAATTATATATAACTATATATTAATTAAATTAGTTATTAAAACTAAAACAATAAAAAAAATTAATTAGAGATGGACCGTAGCGTGCAGTTAATCACATAGGAGTTCACACCACGCCATTTAGGAATAACAAACTCATTGTGCCTGGGATTGCAAAAGTATTACCCGATGTACTATGTCCACATTTTTCATATTGCATTATGATGCATCAAAATATCTATCGAAAAATTATTAATTACACTTACTAATTTTGTTTGTTGTGAAAACTACAACGGATCAAGAACCTACGAGAAATAAAAAATAAATGAAAATTCAACCCAAATCTATTACTAATACGAAAATAAAGCTGCCCCCTCCACGGTGCTCCGTTCAGATTTTTCTTTATTCTGGTAATTTATCTATTTTTAATTCATACATATTCTTATTAATTAAAATTTTATTAATTTCATATTCTTGAAATATCACATGTTTATCTATTAATCACATCTCATATTTATCTTTCCCTCTATTTAATTAATTTCTTCTATTATACATATTAAATAATAACAATTTCGGAATGCATTAATTATATATATATATTTTTTTTTGAGAAATTTAATCTGTCTAATATTAAATTGATCAGTAATTAAATTATCAAATGAATAGTTTAATTTTAATTAATATCAAAGTTAAGAATCTTTCTTTTTTTTTCTTCTAGAATTAAGATATTTAAATTTGTGAAACTTGAAAATGTAAACTTTTTTTTCCTCATTTTGGCAAAGATGAAACTTCGATTAATGCTTTCTAGAAAATATATACATTGAATCAAATATGGGATAGGTAGCTAAAGAAAATAACAAAAAAACTTGAAGATGTAAACATATTTTTTTCCGCATTTTGGCAAATATTAGAGATATCGATTTAACATGAACTAACGAGACGGTTCAAATATACTTAAAAAGAAGGATTTTTACTAATTTTAATTAATATTAACTTTGTTTAGATTTTTATCGAGTAATTTAGCATAAATCAACGAGACGGTTCAAATAACATAGAAAGAATTATTTTTACTAATTTTAATTAATATTACTTTGAAGATGTAAATATTTTTTTTCCGCATTTTGGTAAAGATTAGAGGTATCGATTAGTACGAACCAACGAGACGGATCAAATATACCTAAAAAAGAAGATTTTTACAAATTTTAATTAATATTAACTTTGTTTAGATTTTTATCGAGTAATTTTTAAAGATAAACCAACGACTACGGTTCAAATAACAAAGAAAGAAGGATTTTTACTAATTTTAATTCATTTTACTTGGTGTGTTCATATTTTTATCGAGTATTACTCAACGGATTTGAGACGAGTATGTACAGTAAAGTCACTATTTTAACCGAGATTAGGACGAACATGTAGAAAAATTCTAAACAAATTTAGATTTAAAAAAACACAATGAATAAGTATACTCGATCCATTATCATTCATAATTATAAATTTAGATACATGAAATAAAATTATTTTTTTAAGTTTGATTAATAATTAACACGAACAATATCACAACTTTTAAATAAGATATAAACTTATTTTTAAAATATATACATATAAATTAAAACATAAAAATTATTTCCCGTCGAATTCCGACGGACTACTTACTAGTTTTAGAAAAAGGAAGAAAATTACAAATTTGATGTCACTGTCAAAATTCATATAATTGTACATAATACAGTAGGGACCAAAAAAAAAAAGAATCGTTAGTTTGATGAAATTGTCACCGTTGATCAAAGAAACTGTGAGAAGCGTGTGAAGGGGCATCTCCCACCTTTCGGGCATGATAAACCCCACGCGCCAACAGGAGCGTGTAGCTGATAATGAATAAAGCTTTTGAGGGTCCATAGGAAAAGGTACCACTATACCTGCGAAGCGGCCGACCGTACCTTATCCGAATCTACTGTTATACGTCCAAGTGGCAAATTATTATTGGGCAAAGGCTGATCGAGGTTGATTACTTGATTCCGAGGGATTTCATGATATGATATTTTACATTGGATAAAACAGAGAAATATATAATACTCCGTCACTTCCGTTATTAATAATACATTACTGTTGGCCACGAAAATTAAAAATAAAGTGTAAAAGATACTTCTTCCATTCACAAAAAGTGTAGTTAGATTTTTATTTTTGTCCGTTCATAAAGAGTACTCTCTCCTATTCAAAATGTAAGTCTTTTTAGGCTTTTATAATTTTTGCAAAAATATATGTCATTCTAGCATTTTTTTCACCTTCAAAATCCATAATTACCCCTAATTAACTCACCTCCAAACTCACATTTTCACTATTCACTAATTTCAATTCATAATTTATCAAGGTTAAATTTGATAAAAATTAATTTCCTTAATTTGTGTGCACAACTCTATAAAAGACTTACATTTTGAATAGGAGGGAGTATAATTTATCATTTAAGAAAATGACTTTACACACTCTCTTATATTTTAAACCTCACATAAATTCAAAATAATGGATCTCTTTCTCCACTCAAATAATATCTAGCTTATTTTTTTCTTAAAATCTATGTCATCCACCAAAAACCACACTCTTAAGGGGGTGTATTCAATTGGGATTCTGTTGGATTTTTTTGGACTTTAAAAAGTCTGTGGATTTATAGAATTCATAGACTCCACACAGAGTTTGACTGACTTTTTTTTTATTGATTTACATGGATTTTCATCAACTTGTATATAAAAAAAGTTATCTAAATTGTTTAGAAAAAAAATTAAAAAATACATTAGTTCCAAAAAATACATTATTATTCATCATTATTATTCTCATCTTCATTGTGACTGACCGCGACGACGGAGGGAAGACAGGTTGGCCGAAAAATCCAAGAAAGAAATAAAAAGTGAAAGATTAGAAAATTGGAGAAAATGAGATCTGTTAATTAAAATAAAATTTAAAGAAAAAGAAATGGGAGAGAAAATCGGACTTACCACAATGGTGGTGGAGGCAAACCACGACGGCGGCGACAACCCTACCGCTGTTACTTTTTGTTTGAGGCGGAAGAGAGGCCAGTGAACGGCCGATGAGATATCACCGGAAATTTAAAGAAGAATAGAGTTTTTTTTCAGATTTTTAAATTTTGGGGATCTAGGATTTTCGATTTGGGGGATTTTTGTGCAATTACTGAGGAATAGAGAGGTCGGCTGAGAGGGAGAGCGAACGGAGGCGATGGTCGCTACGTTGGCAAAATTGGTCTCGTCGGAGAAGGAAAAGAGGAAAGAAGAGAAAGTCGAGCTGCTGCTGTTCGATTTAAAGAGTAAGTCGAGAAAGGAGGCTGAAAGAGGTAGAGCCGGTCGACGGCGATGAGGTGGCACAGGTGATCGGCGGTTTCCGCCGGAGAGGAAGAAGGGGAAGAAGAAGAAGATAGGAGAGTGGTGTTGCTGCAAATATGTTAGAAATGGGAAGAAAGAAAGAATTATACGTGTGTTGTTTTGGGGAAATCTCTGATTGTTAGAAGAGATTTTGGAGAGTGGAATTTATTTATATTTTTAAACGAGAATCAAACAAAATCCATAGAGTATTAAAATCTATGGACTGTTGTATACCTAAAGATTTTTTTAGACTTTTTAAAATCCGTATTGAATACCTCAAGATTTTTAAAGACTTGAAAATTCGAATTGAATACCCCCAGACTTTGAAAATCTAAAAAAATCCTACAGACTCCACAACCAATACACCCCCTTTAGTGGACAGAGAGAGTAGAAAAATAGTAGGATCTACACTTTTTGAAGAGTTAATGTTTAACATCTAGAGTTCGAACCATTAATAGCGGAACAACCCAAAAAGAAAAATGAGTCATTAATAGCGGGACGGAGGGAGTAATAGTAATAATAATAAAATATTTACTTTTATATGTTTGCTCTAAAAATATCTTTTTTCTTTTTATATATTTACGATTCATGCTTTTATATGTTAACTGGGAAGGGTGAGCGGTAGAGCTTGAATCCGAGACCACTCTGTTCACATACAAGATCTATTACCGCTTTGATGTCCTCGAAAGTACAAAAATATTTATTTCCTTAGAAAAATTTAAATGTTTTTTTAAATGTAGGTTATATTATCAAATCACAAATTTAAATTGATGATATTATAAAAAAAATGTTGTATAGGTCACAATACTAATTAAATTAGTATAAATTAGAAACAAATTCATAAAATGAGAAAATAACCCACATTTTATTGGGAATCGAACCACAAACATGCCTCAATTTAACTTTAAAATGGAAAATTCTTAAATGCTTTACTTTCATATTTTTCGTTTTAGATATAATTTAATATTTATAGTAGAAAATGTTTCTCAAATCTTTAAATCAAATAAAAATTTATTCACTTAATTATAATCTTCAAAATAAGTGATTTTTTTTTTAAATGTGATGAATTAATTACATTGATGATTATTTATCAATCATTTGTTTATTTTGGAAGACTAAAATTGTGATATAAAAAACTTTCACAATATTTTGTGGGACAGAGTCGCGAAAATCTATGGTGCCATGTACTAAATTGAGAGTTGGCAAACAATTTAGAACTCCCAATCCATATCATAAGATATCTCCAATTATAGCCCTTTTCATCAAGATGTGTATCAAGTAGATCACCTGCCCATTCTCGACGGATCGGCAGGTCGGTTCGGATTTTTTAACCGACTCGCCAGTCAACTGGCCGGAATGGTAACTGGAACTGTGAGCTTATAAACCGGTTCTGAGCCTGTAGTTTTTGTAACTGTAACCGACGATTCCTAATATATATATATATATATATATATATATATGATTTGTATCATATAAAAACTAGTCCCCATGTAAAAACTACAAAGTAATCTCAACCGTTGATCATGGTATGATCTATGGTTGTTAATAATTAAAGCATAAAAATAGTATGTAAAAATCATGATTTTATATAAGCATCATTTTTTATACAAAAAACATGAATCGAGAATAGTAGTATTAAGCATCATTGTATATATTAAAAAGCATGATTATATATTGAAAAAAACATAATTTGTAGTTTGTACGGGAGAACCGGTTTTTATATTAAACCATCCCTATATATATATATAGCGAGGATCAAATAAGAACACTTTCTTAGATAAGAAATAGAACAAATCTGAACCCTTGATCTTTGTTGATCTACGTTTAGATTTAACCGTGCATTTAGTTACTGTAATTTATGCATTTACATGTTAATGCATTATTGTACTTTATGCATTAAAATATTTATGCATTTAGTTTCTACATTTTATGCATTTCCGATGAAGTAAAAATGCATTGTTCTCACGTTCTCATATAAAGATGTGTTCTCACCAGATCCGCTCCCTATATATATATATATATATATATTTCATACTATTCGTTGCAAGATGGATGGCCTGGATCAATTTCATGCGCATCGATGATGTGCCCGGCGGTTAACCAGCAAAACCGGCGATGAACCGTCAGAACCGCCAGTTCTAATGGTAGCAAGCAGCACAGCAGCAGCTCAACGGCTAAAAAAAAAAACAAGCCGTTGGGCTCCCTCCCACTCCTCATCATCTTCATCCCTTCAATCCTATTAATACCACACATCTCTAATTAACCTTCTAAACACATCAATTCTCTCATCTCTCTACTAATTTCAAGCATTAATCTCTTATTTTCTTGCTCAAATTATTGCATTTTGTGTTCATGCTCATGTTCTCTTTGTCTCTATATTTTTGTGTTCAATTCTCACCACCATCACATCACTAATCCATCCATAATGTCGACCTCATCTCGTGCTTCTAAGGGCAAGGGCATCGCCCAAAATCAAGGAGACGATGCTCCTCCTCGATCCATGAGGAAGAAGAAATGCCCCGTCGATAGAAGGCAAGCTCGTATGATGCAAGCCGAGGAAATCTCGAGGTCATATGCCGAACGACTTCAAGAACAAGAAGATCAAGAATATTATGGGAAGATCGTAGATAAGAGGAGGAGATTAATCGACAATCTCAACAACAGTCCAACATAAGAGAAGAAGACGAAGTCGAAGTACCAATCACGAAGAAGAAGAAGAAGTTGTCGCACCTATCAAGCAAGTATTTCAAATATTAGAAATAATCAAGGTTTTTGGGAATTGCCTAAAATTGTAGATTAGCCTATCGTTAGAGTTAATGGTGATTTCTAGCCCTTTTAAGATAGCAAATATAAATTATAGCATAAATTATAAAAAAGATTAATAGAACACTTTTGGACTTGTTTGCCCCTCCTTTATTTTTTCACCCTTTGAATTCACTTTTTATTTAGTGATTTCACGCAGTAAAAATCGTAATCACATATAAAATGAAACTATTACAAGTGCATTCATATTTTTTATTACCTCTGATAAAAATTCGTGATCGAATACAAAATAAAACTATTACAAGTGCATTCACATTTTTTTATGATAACACAAATAAAAAATTGTGATCGCGTAAAACAAAGAAAAGGAAGAAGAGGTAAAAAAAAGGTCCAAGAATGCTACTCCATCCGTCCCGTTATTTATGGCTTATTCTTTTTGGGGCACGGAAATCAAGAAAAACGTGTAAAACAAAGAAAAGTGATATGGTATTCCACACTTTTTAAAGGGTTAATTTTTGTTATTTTGGATCTGGACCATTAATAATGAGACTATCCAAAAAGAAAAATGAGCCACTAATAGCTGAACGGAGGGAGTAGAATTTATCTTTGCTATATTTAAAGTGTTATGTTTGTTTTTGCCCCTTATTTTTATCTATCTAGACTAATTCTGAAAGATAAGTATCTATATGGGAAACACTTAGGATGTAATTAGTACGATGAGATGGGGAGGGAATGGAATGACCATTCTTGCCTGTATTCTTCTCATTCATATGATTGGTAATGCTCATGGAATGGAATCCATATTCCTAAAGGAATTGTAACAATCATTCCTTTCAACCTCATGGATTTAGCCATTCCATTTCTACCATCATTTCATTCCTATCTAATTTCATTCTTTCATAACAATCACCTCTATATTCTCTTACAAAATGGTTAATTAACCTCAATACGCCTCAACACCAAATTAACTAACTAACCTTAAAAAAAACAAAAAAAAAAAATGATGCATCTCTAACGTCTAAGTATTTTGCATGGCTCCATACTGTATATAGGCTTCATTATGAAATTGGACACGTATAGACACGTGTTAGCTACTAATTAACCTATTTTCTTGGCATCTTAAACTATAATAACTAGGGTTTAAAAATTTGCCATCTTAATTACAAGTAATAGCTAGGGTAGGACAAGCCAAAAAAATAAATTCTTAGGTTTGAACTTAATTTCTACCGTAGGCAAAACATCAAATATACAATATATATATGAATTTCACAGTTAATTCTTGTACTCCCCCATTTCAATAGCAAGATCCTTCTTTCCTTTTTCATCTGTTCCAATAGTAAGATCTCCGTTCAAAAATGAAAACAATTAACTCTTCAAAAGTTGTGGATACTACCACTTTTTATTTTTTTTATTCTTGTTCTTAATAACCGTGCCCAAAATAAGGAGATCTTGCTATTGAAACGGAAGGAGTATTACTTAATTAGGATTCAAATAGGAGATTTTTTCTTAAGGGCTATAAAGAAACTGAAAAGATTAATGCAACTTTACCTCTCTTCGTCTGCATTAATTCGATATTAATGTTTATTGACGATTCCTAGCAAATACAGTTGCTAGTTGCTACATTATTTGTAAATAAATTTTATAGAAATAAAAATATTTTATATTAATAAACAATTAAACATTAAACTTCATTCCGGATTTACGATGGCAGTCGCGCTCATAAAAGTTGTTACAAACATGAAGTGCGAGTTATGACTTTTATTGTACTTTTAAATCAATCGGTACGAACAAAAAATAAGAGTTCATTATTCATGATACTAAAAATAAGTACTACCTCCGTCCCATTATTGTTGTCTCATTTCTTTTGGGCACGGGTATTAAAGAGAAAGGTGTTTAAAGGGTAAAAAGATAGAAAGTGGTGGAGCTCATAACTTTTTATGAGAGAAGCATATTTCCTTTTATGGGAACAGGACAAGAATAACGAGACAGCCCAAAAGGGAATACAAGACAAGAATAATGGGACAGAGGGAGTACTAAATAAAAATTTTACTATCCATGCTAGGCTATTTAACTATTTTTTTCAACCACTTTTGCTTTAGTTTCATACGGATTGACGCAGAATCTTGGTAAGATTCTCTGGCGCCGCCCACCACCACCACCACCTTGGTAAGTTTATCCGGCGCTCGCAGCGTTTGTGGTGGTGTTGGCAGAAGAAATGAGACATTCGGAAGAAAGAGGAGACGAGAGAGGGAAAATAGTATTGAAATGCGTTTCAAGTTAAAATATTTAAAATAGATATTAGTTCATATGGTACTTCAATTCAAGCATTATTTTATAATTTTAATTAACATAAAATTAATATTGTTTTGTTGATTAGCTGAAAAATTGTGATATTATTCGTATTTATACATAACGAGAGGCATACTAGTCTGACTAAAACGCATATACACATACCATTCTAGGAGGAGATGAGAGGAAAAATCCTAAATCAAAAATAGAGTGTGCAGATTTTTTAAAATCAAATCGAAAATCAAAACCAATTTTTAGTTGGTAATTTTGTCTCTTGGTTAATTTTGCACACCTCTACTATCATATGTTCAATAAATTTGTCATAAATAAATTATGATAAATGCCAAATATAAACTCAACTTTACCCACGTCGCGGTATAAGTGGCACCACCGACATTATTTGATGGAACTATTTACTTTGCCCAATTAATCTTTTTCACTAAATCCAAAACCGAATGAAAATGCTCCCAAAAAGTTGTCTATTTTATAATAGAGAATTATTTATTTATTTATTTATTTATTTATTTATTTTTTTGCAAAAAATGATATACACCGACAAATGTGTTATCATGTATTCATTTTCTGTAAATAAATATACTAAACTTTCAAATAAAAATTCAATCATAATCAAATTACAGTCAGTACGAACGACACCGGTCATACCATTATTATATTATCGGTTGGCCTATCAATATGTCCCAAGTAGAATCCAAAGGGTTCTTCCAAACACTTTTGTAGAAATTCTCAAAATAATAACTTTAGTAAAAATAAAGGGGTGGGGTGGGGTGAGTGGAGAGTTGGTTTTTTTTAACCCAAAATGGAATGCAACTAAGAAGATTTTTAAGGTAATGGTTTGCCTTAAGGGGAAAGAGTTAGTACAGTCAAGATTCTTTGGGTGCGGGTGTCAATCAATGTTTATTGACAAATCAACTTTCTTTTTTATATATCTCTTCTCTTCTTTTCTTTCATTAAATATTCTCTGTTTGGAATTTGGCCCTTTTGGGTTGAGGGAGACAATGAATGATTGAAAATGGAAACATTGTTTGACGGTCCAGATTTGTTAATCCCTCTCTTTCTCTTATTGCCTGTTTTTGGAGATGGACTGTGATTGGATGTTTTTTGTTTTATGATTTCTTCACACTGAGCTAGTGACAAGCCACCCCCCCCCCCCCCACCCATTTACCGGTCTGTATTAAGGTTTTCTTCTTCTTATCTAGTGGTTCTCTCTCTCTCTCTCTAACTGGCATTTTCAAGGTGGAATGACAAGATTGCCCTCCTCTTGCAAATTGACATCATCCATGATGTTTTTTTCCTAAGAATCTTTGTATAATCCAGTAGAGACGGCTGCAGCCTCCGATGCAATACGCGCGCGCGCCGCGCCCTGCTTTTGTTTTTTTTTTTTTTTTTTTTTTTTTTTCGTTTTTCTCCTTTTTCATTTCGAATTTTTTTGTAGTTTTTCCATAAATAAGGCTATTAGTCTAAAACATATCGAACATATATCTTATATTAAAGATCACGACGAGAGCTTATTCGACATAAAATCGTAAAATCCGATTTGAAACGAGCAAATGATGATATTTGTTCAAAATTAATAATTTATGTACATTTATAAACGATAATGTGTATTATAGTGAGCGAAATAAATAGTATTATCGTAACATAAATGTTTAGATAAAAAAATGGGTTAAAAGGCGATAAGCGATGTGGCGGTTTGGAACAGCGAATGGAACCAGAATCGAAGCGAGTGGTTCTCTCTCTCTCGTTTCAGGTGGAATGACAAGATTGCCCGGCAAATTGACATCATCCATGATGTTTTTTTCCTAAGAATCTTTGTATAATCCGGTAGAGACGGCCGGGGAACCGAACGAACCGCCGTCGAGCCGGTTCGGTTTTTAGCCTAATTTCGTTTTGGTTACCAATATAAACTAGTCGCCTTGGGGTTCAAATTTTTTCATTTTTTGCTACTTTTTCTTGTTTAATTGTAATTTTGTACATTCTAACGTAATATTTAAGGTGAAATAAATATGAATTGTAACATAAATATAGATAAAAATGTAAAAAAAAAAAAAAGGAGCCGGCGGTTCGGAACCGAAACCGAATCGAAACCGGCGGTTCTCGTTTCAACTTTGAAAGCCGGAGCACCGAACCGCATCGATGCGGTTCTCGGTTCACGAACGACGGTTCGGTTTAGGTTCCGGAACCACCGATTTCGGTTCGGTTTAGGCGGTTCCAATTTTTTTTGGCCACCAATATAATCTAGTCGACCCTTTTCAAATTATAGTAGTATAAGATTTGAGGATGACATGAGCTTTATTTTCTTGATAAAACTAAGATTGCAGGTGGGTGGTGTTTTCTTCATATTTAGGACATTATTAAGTTAAAGGTAGCTAAATTATGTAGCATTATATTGATACTGCATTTTAATTTGGATCGAAATTGGTCATCTGAACTTTGATTTATGTATGATTTAAGGAAAAAGAAAAAAGAAAACTTTGATTTATGTATTATAAATGATTTTATTTTACTTTATAGTCGATCATATAAAATAATGACAGTTGTAATTTCACTCGTACTGGCACGTATTTTTCTAACACATTTAAGTTTTTTTTACCCACTCCTAATACCATTCTCCAATTAATTGATATAGTGGCCAAAACTCCATTTTAATCTAATATTTTCTGCATTTACTCTGTAACAAAATTTCTCTCCTTAAACTTTAAGCACGTGACGCTTTATAAAGTAAGTTAAATATACTGAATCTTAGTCATTTTTAATTGAAATATGCAAATGAATTTATATTAATCACTTGTTGATGCCAAAATTCGACATTAGATATTTTGTGTGGCGGATTTTGAAATATATAATGTGTCATAGTTTTTGGGTTTTTTTCTTGATCTCTCCAACTCCTTGTTTTTCTTATTAGCCTTCTCGCCACTTGCCACGGTAGGTTTTATAGGGTTCCAAAATTGAAAAAGAATAATGAAAAAGAATACTTTCTCCGTCCCAATAGTAAGGTCTCTCTTTTCTTTTTGGGGTGTCCCAATAACAAGGTCTCATTTCCAAAAATGAAAATAATTAACCCTTCAAAAAGCTTGGGACCTACCACCTTTTATCTTTTTACTCTTGTTTCTTAATACTCGTGCCCAAAAAAAATGGGACCTTACTATTGGGACGGAGGGAGTAGTATATTAACCACGATAGTACCTTAAATAATATTTTAGTACTCAATTTGATACAATGATCATAATTTATTAACCTTATGCAAACTTCTCCATATTCAGCTCATAAAAGTACTACCTACGTTATTGTATTTGACATCATTTATGACATGTTATAGAGATAATCTATACTTATTATAAAAGAGTCTTGTTTACAAAATTTGATTTGCCTATTATACATTTATTATATTATTTTACTAGTATATCACCCTCACGATGTCGGGCAGTGGCGGATGTATGCATTGGCTACACTGGGCTCTAGCCCAGTGCAAGTCCAAATTTTTTTTTAATATCTATATATATTATATCAAGCCCAATATAAAATTAGCTCAGCCTATATAATTTTTATTATGAGAACTCAACCCACATAATGCAAAAATTAATAAATCTATTGTCTGTAACTGTAAAGCTCACGCACGAAGAAATTATTAGAGTGATATATCGTTCTCCTCCATTTTCCATTCACGACTGCTCTGTTCGGTGAACCGGCATCGCCTGACCGCCGTCGATTATTCCGATCTCCTAGTCCTCCCTAGTCCCTTAGAGCACATGCATTGGTGGGCGGGTGGGGGGTGGGGAGGGGGGTGGGCGCACCGATGGCGCCCAGGAGAGGGCGGGTGGGGTGGGCGGACTGGCGCCCGGGCGAGCTTGCTGGGCGGGGAGGGGGGATGGCCACGTGGCGGCTGGGTATTGGGCAACGGTTTTTTAACCGTTGCTCAACGGTTTAATTTTTTTTTTTAATTTAATTTAATTCTAATTTTTACCTATAAATACTACACCTTATTCCATTCATTTTCACCCCATTCTCTACATTTCTATCTCAATTTCTTTTAAATTATCTCTACAACTTCTTATATTTTTGTGCTACAAATGGATCTCAATCAAAATTGGTCTTGGTTCGGTTCTAGTGATGCAAGTTTCGATCCCAATAATCCAAATTTTTACGGCAATTTTCGACCTCCATCCTTCCAAAACGTCTCCACCCCCACCCCCAACCGTCCTCAATTTCCGACGGGTTCCGCCTATGTCCCTCAATTTTCACCGGGGGCTTTCTCCACGTATCCTACACATCCGGCACCTTCTCCTGGCGACTTCCAATCGGCCGTCAATTTGGACTCACCGACCCCCCGCCGCCGCAGAATTAATGTATTTTTTTTTAATTTATCTTTATGTAATGTTTTTTTTTCAATTCAATAAAATACATTTAAAAATTAATGTTATTTAAATTATGAAAATAAAAATGAAATTGAAAAATAAAATCATTAAAATAATATGTGTGCCCATCTTAATTTGTGCCCACCAATGTGGCCAACTTTTTTGTGCCCACCCTACCCCACCAATACCCCACAAATACTAATTAAATATTGGTGGGCACAACTTTTTTGTGCCCACCAATGTGAGTGCTCTTATGTGCTTCACTCAGGTGTATGGAGCCCTTAATATGAAAATTGAGTTTAAATTTGGTGAATTTACTTTGATGAAGTCTGAAATAAAAGTAGAAGAGTTGATGAAATAGAGAAGAATTAATGAATTAGAGAATAATTAAAGAAATAGATGGAGTAATGGAGAAAAATTTACTGTCGTCTCTCGTCTGCTTTCAAATGGAGAAATGAGAATTGAAAAATATGCTTAGAATTTTATAAAATTATTCATTTGTAGGATCAATCCACTGAGGTATTAAATGATTATTTTAGTAATAGATGGTGAAATGGTGTTAGGCATTAGTAAAACCAAGTTAGTTGCAGACTTACAGAACCAACAAAACATAAAACAAAGAAAGAAGGTAGGACCACATTAATCTAATTCTGATTTGAATGGTCTACGTTATGTTAACTAGACTAATTCATCTAATTTTGACGTTGCATGTCTCTACTACTACAACTGAACGAGCATTTTCTGCAATGAAGCATGCGAAGAAGACAATTCGTAACAAGATGGGGGACGATTTACTTGAAGATTTGTTAAATATTTTGTATTGAGATATATATATATGTATTTTATGTATTGAAGTCTTGTCGGCACAACTTTTGTAAACTTGAAATATTTTGGTGTGTATAAAATTTAATGTGATGAAGTATTTTATTTTTCAGCCCACCCCATAGTCGAATCCTGGATCCGCCCCTGATGTCGGGGATTCATTTTATATGTAGTAAGTTATTTTTGCTTAATTTACAATAAAATTCTTACATTATCAATAATTTTACATGTCTATAAATTATAACTAACTGTAATAATTTTACATTTTATATGTTGTAAGTAAAATTTGAAATAACTGCAAAAATTCATTGTCCAAAATGATTATGCTTTTTATTTAAAAACTAATTTATATCACACAACTATATATTTTGCTATCAAAGAATGAGAATGACTAATAATTACATTAATTTAAAAACAAAGCAAACCGTATAAATGTATAAATAAGTTTACAACAAGCATAATAAAGTAGATTAACGTAGTATTATTCATATTGATATGTTTAAATATATATTTCCATTATATCCGGATACGTGTGTAATTCCATGTGATCAAGAGAATAAACATGATCATTAATTCATTACGGAATGAAAAATTGAGAATATGAGGCGTTGCTTTGAAAACTTAAATTGAATTAAAAATTGAGAAGAACAGCTTAATGAACACGGCTACATAAAATCAATATTCAGTACATTTTTTATTTTTCAATATAACTTTCAATATTCCCTCAAAATATATATATATATATATATATATATATATATATAACTTTCAATACACAATTTTTTTAGAATAAACTTTCAATACACAGTTTCCAACAAAATTTAATTTAATACAATGAGAACAAAAACGTTAGTAATTGAAATAATAAATTGAATGAAAAATAATTAATTAATACATAAAAGTTGGAGTACAATTTAGGTGGGAAAATTTCCCTTAGCTACTTTGTTTTAGTATAATATATAGATTATTAATATCTATTATCATATGATTATTTTATGTTAGACATATATATTATTAAAATCTATCAATATTACGTATATCGCATGCACGTACCACTCTACTAGTTATAATAAAAAAACTCAATTAGTATTTCTATGTCCCTCACATATAAAAAGTAATATTAAGTTGATGGCTTAGATTATAAAAAAACTCGAATATATTAAGATAACTATTAATCAAATAATATATATTTATTTTATATATATTTACCTTTTTCACGTACTACATGATACGCCTTTCATATTTTATTATTTATAACTTATCATCTAAAATAAGTACAATGTTTAATGTTCCTGTTCTTTATCTTTATCCGAATTTATGCTTCGTGCGTACGTTTGAACAGTCTCACGCATATGCAAAGTAATGTGAAATAATTTTGTATTATTAATAATCTATTCATTTTTATTATATATTAATAATTTTCTTCTCCCACTTTGAGGACGTTTGACCCACTACATGAGGAGGAGTAGCCTATCCTAACTTTAATTTGAGAAAACTAGTAAAAAAAAATACTTCCATCATTTATATTTGAGAAGACATACCTGGAAATGGTGGACAAACACCTTGAGAAATTGTTGGTAATTAAACATGAAAATAAATATGTTGGAGATGGAGGTGTAAGTTAAGGTAGATATTTTTATTTTATTTTAGAATTATACAAGATATATAAATACCATATAATCCATTATACCACTACATCAATCATGCACACAATGGTGGGAGAATATAAGCTATACCACTACACCATACAAAGTGTGAAATACGCTACACCGCACGAAGGTGGGAATCGAATTCAATACCTCTTGCTAAGGAGGGACTTATAATGCTTCAACTTTGTAACTTAAACTAGGCATCATTAGCAAAGTAGATGTATATTTTAAGGAGAGTCAAACTAAACATGGTTATTCTAATGATTGACTTTTCTTATTCATATGGCATTGCCACATCAACGATATATGGACACGTTAATCTTCCCTAAAGTGGTAGGCAGAGACGGAGCTAGGGGGTGGCTGGTGGTGGCGGTCGCCCCCCTCAAATTTTTTGATTTACTTATATATATTTATATATGTTTTATAAGAATAATTATAAAGAAATTTGTTAGTTCATTATTCAAGCTCAATCTCAAAATAATTTAAAATTTCTAATTTAAATAGATTGGATTTTACTTAATTAAATAATATATTATATCTTTGGATAGATAGAATCAACAATGAGATTTAATTTTGGAGGAGGAAAAATGATTTTGTTTGGAACTTTTTTTACGTGATTGAATATGGCGGAGGGCGACAATGGTGTTGAATTGATTAAGTGAGAAATACATGTTTATTATCTAAAATTATATTGTCAAATTTGAAATTAGTTACAGAAGTCTAAATTGGAATATTAACCTTATGTGTTTACTCCGTCATTTCTGTATAATTGGTCAGATTTAGAATTAGTTATTTTTATTAATTATTACTCCCTCCGTCCCAATAGCACAATCTCATTTCTTTTGGGCATGGTTATTAAGAAACAAGAGTAAGATAAACGGTGGTAGGTCTCAAGTCTTTTGAAGAGTTAATTATTTCCATTTTTTGAATGAGACCTTGCTATTGGGGACAGACGAAAAAGAAAAGAGAGGCCTTGTTATTGGGACGGAGGGAGTATTAGGTAATTTATCTTTATAATGTTTTTTGAATATTTGTGTATAAAATATGTATAATATTGTGCGAAAATATTATTAATGCTTTGAGAAAGTTCGCCCCCCTATATAAAATTCCTGGCTCCGTCCGTGGTGGTAGGGGAGCGTTTTTGTATGTAATAAATGTCATTGTGCACTGCCTTTTATTTTGACATCAAATTTAATGACACAGATAAAATATGTTATCTAACATTAAGAATTTTATGGTGGTTTCTTGAAAATACATGCGAGTTATAAAATTACTGAAATGCGAAAGATGTTACTATGTTAGTATGCAACGGATAAAAATCCAATTAGATGGTCCTGGTAGTACGTACTTAATAAATACAGTGATTGATCTTGTGATATATTAGTGTGTGTCTGTGTTTTTTTCTTACACATGAAAGGAAAATATATATGCTCATATTGTGCGTTTGAGAGAGATGTTGAACCATTAAAGGAAGTAAGTAGAATTTTTTTTTTTTTAGGAAAAGTAGGTAGAATAGTTGATTGTAATAAAGTATATTTAGGTTTATATACGTCTTACTTTAATTATAAAAAAACATGATTGTATTAGCATTTATTTTATTTATTCCAAAAATGTCCTGCTAACATTTTCCTAATTTCGTACTTATTATCACAGTTTTTATCAAAAAATTTAATTTCTTACGATCTCAATTTTTATTATAATACAAACTTTTGTCCTTCCGTTTGAATGGTTCAACATCTTCATCTAATCAAGTGACGGAAAATGTTAGTGGGAGTTTTTTAGAACAATAGCAATAACTTGGAGAGCAATGACATGAACTATTGCTATTGACATTAATGGTTCAATAGGTGATTTTGAGTGTTTTCCCACGGAGTCATATAGCTTAGTTATCCCATTGAACCAAGTTCTTGGAGAGCAATAAGTGTTTGGAAACCTGCATGTGGTGAGGTTAAGTCTTTGATTTTTAATGATTCTTGGATACCTCGAGAAGGTAAAGTATAGCAGGATACTTGGAAAAGAATCATCTATGTAAGTGTGAAGTGTGGGCCGCTTTGACGATGCACTTATGAATCCAAAGGGTGTTCCAGGGCCTGTAAAGGACACAAACGTGAGAACGGATGAGGATTGAGACAATATTGTGTCAATTTTGTTGTCTCGGTATACACGAAGGAGGACTAGTTCAAGGCATCGCGTCCACTAGGCCGCCAGTATACTCGATAATATTGGCTATGGAAGGTTCAAGGTCACAAGCCACCTATCCAAATGCAATAGCGTCTTTTGAGGACTGAGCTAAGTGTCTGCATACATTTGCATACGGCTTTCTCACTCATGTGGGGGATTGTTGGATATAATGGTTTGAAAATCATTATTTATGGTGGTTAATTATTTAATTTATTGAGAATTAAATAATGGAGGATTATTTTACTTGTCGAGTAAATAATTGGAATATATTCATGTTCTCAAAATCATTAATTGGTGAGTGAGAAATGGTATATTTGAGTTGTGTGTTGGAAATGAATTTGTTGTAAGCAAATTCGTTAATGTGGTTATTCCACGTTGAAGGAACGAGCTCGGACTTAGATCTTAAATTTGAGCTTTGAATGGGCTTGGTAAAATTATTGATCCAATGTCGAATTTTTAGGAATTGGGCTCGACCAATTTTGTCTAATCAATTAAACATGACAATTGTTTAATTATAATTACAAGCCTCTTTGTTTTTCCTAATACACAAAATTCAATTAAACTTTAATTGTTTAATTGCTTGGCTATAAAAGTCGGTCATGACTTTTATTTTGTTAGAAACCGCCGCCATTGGAATAAATGAGACAAATTGATTATAATTCAATTTGTATAAAAGCCATTTAAGTTTCAAAAATTTGAAATTGTTGGACCTTAATTGTTTTCAAGGCATAACCGTCCGTTTGAATATAATAAATGGGTATGTGGCTGTTTGGAGCAATGGCCTCTACACGAGTGAGTTTGGCTATATATAGGGTGCATTTGCATAGCTTTAGATATATAGAAAATCGGCATCTCATCATCATACGAAAATCTTTTTAGTTTGCTCAGTTTCTCGATTCTTATCTAGTTCGCCGGAGCTCGCTGGATTGTGGTGCTTCATCCGTCGAGACGAAGTCGTTTTACCTTTGGGGACGAACCGCCAAACCGAGAGCACTACCGGAGCGTTATTCGTCTTGTGGGGAGAATGATTCATTCGACTCGACTTATCTTTGAGTTTGTTATTTTATTTTGTAATTTCAATTTTAGTTCATTTTGTAATCTTATTCTTCTACATTTCTTGTTTTATTTTGTAATCAAGAAAGGACGTGTACACCGGTTTCTGACATTTTATTGATATATATCATTGAATGTTAAGGACATTTTTGACAAGATGAATAATTTAAGATTTAATCAAATTTTTACCCTATACAAAAAAGACATGTTTCTATGTTCTTTTCTAGGATTTGTTTTTAAATGAATTCATCCCTATGAAAGTAGACATATGGAAAAACATTAGATTTGGCTCGATAAACCTCGGTGTGTGTTGTGCGTGTGTTTGAATAAAAATGTACTTAGGATGGTCCGGAAAATATCAATCAAATAAATGAAAAAAAAAATTAAAAATTGTCGTTGTTATAAAATGATGAGTGGCATAATGTACAAGAAAAAAGATATGGACAAGCGTTGCCCATAACGCAAGTACAAGATCTATTAAAATCTTTATGAACAATGGGTGCTTGCCTTTTCATAAAAGAGAAAGGCCAACACAAATTTAATTCACACACACACACATACTGCACGTGTTTGCTTTATTTTTTTGTTTTTTGCGATTTAAGGAGCTATTAGAGGTTAGATATGGCCTAAAGAGGAACGTGCGACAAGGACCAACGTGGAAATATTTGATGCCGAACTTATAGATGTAAGGAAATTTTAATTTTTGTAAAGAAAATGGAAAAATAAATTTTTAGTCTTGTTTAATTACGAGAAGACTCAGATTGAATATTTGTGCGGGGAGTTTTGTGTTGAATTATATTCAGATTTAACTACAATCAAACACCAATAAAATTACAAATGTCACTTAATATATCGTTGAATCTGCATATGAGTATCATATAATGATTCTTTATTCTTTTTTTTAATGATAAACTATTTTTGAAATTCAAACAGAAATAAAAAATTATAATTATTTGTCTCCACACATTTGGACTAGAACTTTGTGTTGGATATTAATTGTGCAAAGAGATGGCAACCTTATTAGCCGATCTATAAGAATGAGAGACACCAATGACAAGAACACCTCTCACACTATGTGCGTTATCTCTCGAATGACATATTCATGTAGATTAATTTTCGAAGAGTACTAGAATTATTTCACTCCAAAATGTTGAGAACGTGACATTTTTGGTGAATTGAGCTAAGTTGCATGTAGGAAAGGGTTTTAATCCCAATAGAATTTCCCATCATCTCGACAGATACAGATTTTTTTTTTTTTGTTTGAAGAAGAAGTCCAAAGGTAAAATTATAAAATTTTATACTAAAATCGTATTAATTTAAAGATTTGAGATGTCGGCACTCAGGTCGGATTAACAATTAGGAATCTATATATCGTTTTCTTCACAATTAATTGTCATTTATAATTAGTATAACAATTAGGAAACCATTTCAAAATGAGCTTGTATAGTTTAGTGTTTTCTTAAGGATGGATTAGGTAGGTAATAGTATTCATATCTTGTTTGGATTGGAAAAGTAGGGCCTTGTGACAAATATATATCGTTGTCAATTTCCAAAAAACAGTCCGAATTATTGGCATTTCTGTAAGATAATTTTATCATGTACCTGTGTAGTACTATTTAATTATTTATTTATATATAATTATGTTTTATCACCATTTGCAGATCATAATCCCTATAGACTTAGTCTCTCTTCTGTGTATATTTTAACTAGTGTACCATCCCCGTCGAAAATCGACGGTAAACTATATTATGTTGTAATTTATAAAGTATATAAATGTAAAACTAATACTATGTTATGCATAAGAGAGTAATATTATTTCAACAATTCACTATAAGAAATCTTACAAAAGTGATGAAATTATAATTTACATCAATAATGTTATTTCTTCGATTTTATTATACTTCCTTTAACAAATATTTTTATTTTTATTATTATTTTGCAATATATAAGCATGAACATTAAAATAATTTAATATTATTTCGGAGTGATAATATTTTGATAATTGATCAAAACGTGTGTTTCTTTGATTTTATTTCATTTTCTTTAGTTGCAAGAAATCAATAGAAATTAAACTATTTTTTTTACCTCACAATCTCTCAAAGATTTCATTATATACAATATTAATTGTTGTGTGCGTCTGATCATCTCGTCACAAAATCAAATTTAGAGAATTATCCTTACGTTGATATATATACAAATTCGATAATTATAATTGAGAATACGTATTGTTGAGATTTTTTTTATTCACGTCAAATTAATTTTTTTAAAATTAAATAAATTAATATTGACAACATAATAATTGATCAAATTAAAATTGTCAATTGTCAATAAAATAAAACTATTTATTTGGCCAACAAATTAATTTGCCAAATTATATTGGTTGTGCAAAATAATTGCGGAATGGAAAAATACACATGAATTGTGAGTATTTATATAAGTTCTCCAAGAGTGAGGTTTTATTAAGAATCAATGTGGGATGGAGAAATTTATATTAAATATACATAGAATAAATGAATAAAAATGCTCAAAATCAGGATTAAAGATAAATAAGAATACTGAAAGGAATTAGAGTGCCACGTAGGACTCCGAATTAAGAGGAGGGCTCGAATCCACAATCGTTTTAATAATATATAGATACTCCCTCAGTCCCTTAAAAACATGTCTAAATTTTCTTTTTGGTCCGTCTCTTAAAAACATGCATTTTCTTTTTTCAATCATTTCTCCACTCACAAAATGTGGGATACTTTCTGTACTCATAATATTCTACTCACAATTTCTTAAAAACTCATGTCACTCTAAAGTTAGCATATTTATGGGGTACAGAGAGAGTATAAGATTAAATTGACGGTATCATGATAAAGAAAAGAAAAACATTATGAAAAAAATTAATGAATTGCCCAATTCTAGTAATATATATATATAAATGATGTTAACAGAAAAAAGCTGTTCGTGTAGGAAAAAGTCGTGTAATAAATACTAATGCATAGTAGTTGTCATTACATATACAGTCTAAACCCTATTTATTTATCACAAAAATTTGGATGCGCGAATGGAAATAATACTACATTACTACTAATTAATATTCCGAAAAAAAGTAATAATTATTCTGAAGAAAAATAATAATTATTTTTTTACATTCTATTAAAATATCAAGTGACGATTACCATAAAAATAAATAAACCATTATTATTAAAAAAATATATGATAATTCGGATTCAACAGTAGGATAACAAGTCCACCTCTTTAATTACTTATTACTACTTTCAGAACTTACAACCACTATATATAATAATGTTTTTTGCTTTTCCTTTTTAGGTCTTCCTACCAACATTAAACATATATACTATATTTGAACATTAGTACGTTTGTCGGTTGTACAAAAATAAACCACTTGTCAGTCAAATTAAATATTCTTATAACCTTTTCTTTTATAAAACCTATATATTATTAATATATTTTGGTGATTACTCCACAATAAGTATAAAATCGATGTCGGCACGGTAAGTAGTACCAGATTGATCGAATATAGTATTCAAATCAAGCTACTTTGTCTATATTTAGTCTAGTCTATATCAATAAAAGATTTAGTATCAAAGAGTTTCCTCCAAAAATGAAAGGTAAATTACAATATATGACTTAACTATTAGGCCAAGTAGCAAAAATGGTTTGGAGGGATGTCAATTCAGCCCAAAACTGATGGTTTGATCTTAATAGATCGAAAAAAAAATGAGAATTATGATCGAAACTTTATTGTCCAAAAAATATTTCAACCCAATTGATTCGAACCGAATAGCCCAATAGTGTCGGCACGAAAAGTGAGTGGAGTTGATCCGATTAGCCAAAAAATCTCATTACATGTGGAAAACATGTTTGTTTTTTATTCAAAAATTATACTAATCATATTCACTTCTCTATCTCTGTAATACTTAATAGAAAATTTACATGAAAAAAAAACATTAATGAAAAATGCATGTGTTCGCACCTTACCTCTTATGGTGACCGAAGTTACTTATTAGTTATTACAGACATTGGGGTGAAATGACACTCATTTTTCCATCTAATACAAGGTCAAGTGTCTTAAGTTAGAGATATTACATATTAAAATAATTTCATAAACTTTCTATCCCGACGGCCTAGTCCAATAATTGAAAGCCTAAGGTTAGGGTTGGAAATTTCTAATCCGAAAATAATTCAGCTGGCGATATGACCCAAACCGAATAACCAACACCATCTACTAGTCCAAATCGAAAGTGAGTTGACTGATTGACATCTAAATGACTAACCTTTAAAATATGCACACAAAAAAATTGTAGGGAAGATTTTGTAGAAAGTTGTAAATATGACACATGATATATTTTTGGCTCGGAAAATATAGAGAGAGACGCCCCCATGTTTAAGGCGAGCTGGCATGTCATGCGGTTCGGTTCGATTCTAATCGGAACCCGACAGAGCGGTTCTCGATGGTCCACCCCAAAGGAACCGGAACCGGAAATCACCGACCACTTCGGTTTTGGTTTTTTTCCCACATCGAAACCGCAAGTTTCGGCTTCTGGTTCTAGTTGTTCCGGCGGTTCCAAACTGAACTGCATGTTTTTTTCAAAATTTTTTCAAATTTTTTTCGTTTTTTTGTCTACGATTTCTTGTTTAAATGTAATTTTGTGCATTCTAACGTAACATTTAGGTGAAATAAAATTTGAATTGTAACATATAAATATAGATAAAAACATAAAAATAAAAAAAATAAAAAAATAAGAAGAGATCAAGTGGTTCGAAATCAAAGCCGCGGTTCTCGATTCCGCAACTTTGAATCGGAACTTCGAACCGCCATCGATGCGGTTCCTACATTCCCCTAACCGACCGACGGTTCGGTTTTCGAGTTCGGAACCGCCCGGTTTCGGTTCGGATTCGGTGGTTCGATTTTTTCGTGGCCGCTCTATTTTTGAAAGCGCTTCTGGAGTCTTGCATGAATATTCAGAAATGCAGACGTGGCATTGCATGTCATATTTTATAGTCCAAATGTTTAGTCCTCGCCATATTTACAACTTTTTCGAAAGTTCATAAGTTTTTTCACATATTTTAAAGATCAAATCACTCTTGTGTCATCCCGATCCAAATGTAAAAATATAAATATAATTTTACTCTAAACAAAAATATATATCATCAAAGAAGATCGCCTAACTATTTATCTTAGCTTTCTACTAACTCATTTAGTATCATAGTGACAATAAGCTCAAGCTTATTTGGTAGGATGTTGTTCGATCAATCAAAAGCATTAGAATTGAATTATATATGTATGTTGAAACTCAAGAAAAAATACTCATTCAGTCCCACATAATAATTCAACAATTTTTAAAAAATCCCATTGCCGATTAAAAAATGGCGGAGGAATATATTTTTAAAAATAAAATAAATGCAGAAGTAAAAGAGCGCACTATTTTACAGTTGACAATATCAACGTTTGTAATGTATTGAATGTAACATCACCTACCTTTTTAGGTCTGTAGAAATCTCAAGAATGAGTAAAAATAAATATTAATACTAGTATATAGTGAGGGGACCATAAAATTATTGCTGCTATTAGCAGTAGATATAACATACACTATTCGCAGTAAAAATATACTCCCATAATAAAGTTTCTGCTACGAGTACAATTGTAGGGGAAGAGTGTGTGGTCCTCCTCAAAATCGTCCCATTTATAGTGTAGTAATTTACACGTTTCGTACACTATTATTATGCTGTCATACAAATATCTCCGTCAATTTTCTGGCTGTTTCCAGCCTATCACGATATGCCACGTCGTACCACAGCTCTTGTCTTTTCTTTTTACTCAGAGTAACAACTATGAGAGTTACATTTTTAGGAACTTGAAAATCTCTCTTTTTGGACTTTGTCTTTCTTTTTTAGTTTTTTTCTATTTTTTGTTGGACGAGCTTTTTTAAGATTTGAGTTTATTTTAGAGGCATGATTTTTAAAATAATGCAATTAATATATAATTTCTTAATTTTTGCAATTACATACATCCTCAATTTTCCAGCAATAAAACTACATCATTTTAGAGGAGCTCTATAGGGTTAATATTCTTAAAAATTTGGTGATTTTGTAATTGCAAAAAAAGGAAAAATCATGTAAAAAAGTTGTAAATTAGAATAAATGTTGCGTTATTTCCTGAAAATTATATTTCATTGTTATCTTATTTTTTTTCTTAAATATAGAACAAAATTCTTATTTTTTGTTTAGGAAAATGTCACTATTTGATAGGTTGAAGTGATAGAGAATATGAAATATCGAAATTAGAAGGCATATATATATATATATATATATACATTATAAAATATTTAAAATTTATAAATGGATTAGAGAGAGGTGACATGCATTTTTCTTAAAGTTAAATCTCTAGTTTTTATTATTAAGGATTATTCGTAAATCAACTGTCTGAGCAAGACTTTAATTAGTAAAAACTCATTAAAAATAAGTTTCTCTTTACAAACTACTCTTCTTCTATTCAAAATTTATACTTTCATTTTAGCCTTGAAAAGGCTACCATATATAAATTAAGGAAAATTATATTTGCTAAATTTACCCCTAATAAATAATGAATTAAATTAAGTGAAGAAGTGAAAAATGTGAGTTTTGAGGTGAGTTAATTAGGGGCAATTATGAAATTAGGAGAGGAGAGAAAAAAAGAAGCTAAAACATCACATTTATTTTGCAAATTTTTTTTAAGCATTTATTTTGCAAAAAGCTTAAAAAGTCTACAAAATGACATATATTTTGAATAAGAATGGCGTATACATGTTACATATGATAAAGAAATTCAAAAGAGCTTTAATATGCATTAAACAAAGTTTTAAAATTTAAATATGTACACGAAAATGATTTTGACAAAAAATAAAAATAACTTGAGTTTCCTCTGTAAATTAAAAAAAAAGTGTATATATAAAAATAAGAAGAGCCTGGTCAAGTAGTTCAACATTTGACTTATCGGGATAGGAACTAAATTATTTTTGGCAATCGAATTCTCACAATATGCATTTTATCGATTGAATCGATAATTTTTTTAATAAAAAATTGTTGAGCAAATTAGTTCGTTTGGAAATTTTGAGGTGTAGATTCTTGTAAATTTCAACTCGACTTTAAGAAGAGGAAAATATAATAATTTGTCAACTCTTGCTTATCTATACCAAGTTCGTCATGCATCCATTTTTTAAATAATTTAATTAGTAAATATAAATGAACATATATTTCTATAAATGGAAAATGTTATGTCTATGATAGTGGTTTAGTCAAGAATACAAAAATTTGATGTTTTGGGTTGCTGGACGAGGAAAAAAATAACAAGTTTGACTCGTAACAAACTAGTATGCCAAAAAAATATGTATTCAAGATTAAGTGTTGGCATGCCAAAGTTATTCTAAGACTAACTATAAAAGGCTCTCATCATGAGATAGACATGATTTTTTTAACATTTTACATTGCAAAGGTTTGTTGTTCGTCGTGATTATTTTTGCTTTTTTGGGCTCATTAATATAAATTTTGATGGTTAAAATATGAGAGGTAACAAATTGATATTTTTAAAAAGTTGAAAAGTTTTTTATAATAATTTCCAAGGTCATGTTAGAATCATATATTTATCCTTTAAATTTTGCTAACAGTTTATGGATTGAAATACCATGTGCATACCCATAAATACTAATAGCAGAGTATTAAGAAATTATACCAAAGGTTTTCATGCATGCTTACTTCATATATCTTTAAATATATAATTCATTAATAATTATGATAATGTTTGAAAGTTACATTTTTTCTTTATTAGGAGAGTAACCCTCTATGTCAATTGTATTAGAAAAATATAGTACGACAAACTCGAAGCCTTATAAAATATTATTGGGATTCGAACTTTGAAACTTCTACTCACAATTATCATAAGAAAGGATGCGAACAATATTTTGATTACATTAATTGGAAGTATTTTTCCAGAATTCATCTTTTCTCACAAGAAAAAAAAATCTGTATAAAAGTGTGGTAAATTTGGATATTAATTAAAAACTCTATCATGATATAGATAAAATTGACAATGGGACCAAACATTAATTTGAAGTAGTTGTTACCTTTGCCATATATTTGCCCTCCCAGAAAACGAATATACAGTTGATTTTAATTATGGATTAGCACTATTTAGAGTTAGTTAAAAATATCTTTGATTAGGATTATTCTTTAAACATTTAGTTATGAATTTGACTTCAAAGAATTAACAAGTATTCCACAATAATACAATTTTGGAAACAGTTTAAGAATTTCTCAACCTGTGCATTGATGACATTTATGGCCCAACAGTTAAAGCAGCTGTGATTTGTACCAATCTCATAATGTTGTTGCTTCTTAATTTCCTCCATTGTACTTAGTTATTTCTCTAAATTAATAAAACTTCGCTTTTGTTTAGTACTACTTCTGCTAGCTATCATAAGAATTTAATTGAATAATTTAATTTCTTGTACTAAAATAAAAAAATATTTATTGGCTTATATATACAAATCAAAGGAAAGTTCAAATAATAATATAAATAAGCTTTAGTAGTGAGATGTGCAGGTTTTTGTTCAATTCCACGTGTAAGATAGCAAGATTTAATAATTCAAGAAAAAGTAATTTAGGTGCCTCACCCTAAGCTCAACTATTTTCCAAAGTATTGTAAATGTGTTAGAGATAATAAATAGAATACGAGACATAAATATAATTTTGCAATAGCAATAGTTCACTTCGTTAAAGAAAAATGAGATTGGAAGGCAAATAGCACATGGAAATAGGGAAGTTGCACAAGTTGAAGTTGAAGTAGAAGTGCATAACAACCATATATATGCTTCAATTCAATTCCCACTCTTACTTTTACATTACCAATCAATCCCTTTTCTATTCATCTTCTTCACTTCTTCATCATGCATTCCTTTGTTTTTGTTTGCCTCTCTCTCTCTCTCTCTCTCTCTATCTCCATTCCTTTTAGTATTAAATTCAATAATATTTTGATTTTTCTTCACCCCCGTAGGCCATAAAAGTAACCACCCAATTAACGCCCACCAGTCTTAAAATGCAACTCCTAGACTTCCTTTTTCAAAACCCCTCTCTCTCTCTCTCTCTCTGCATATACATACAGCCCTCTGTATCTGCACCCGCCACCCACCTTTTCTTCTCCGTTTTTGTGGTTGGTTTCATTGATTTAGTTCATATTTTTTTTGCTCTCCATTATACACAGATAGATTGAAGAAATGAAAAACAGATTCTATTTCTCAATCCCAGCTCTCTAGCTTTCTCTCTCTACATTCTTCATCTCCTACATGTGACTTCGAGAAGTATCTGCAACTACCCTAGCTACCATTCGCGCGCGGCG